>OW119924.1:105297886-105770386 GCA_933210815.1 Meta bourneti
CAACTGCAGGAGAATGCAGCAATTTAAATTCGTAAAGAAAGATGACTCTCAAATCTGAGAGTTTTCCATATTGAATTCGGAAGCACCTTACACCCAAACAAATTAAATCTGGAACTTGTACTTCACACGCGTGATAGCTATTTATAGCAGCTATGGTGACGTAAGATGCCCGAAGCTTGTACAAAATTACTTTTAGCCGTATGCGAATGATTCACAAAGTTATTTCTCATCGGATATTTCATTCGCGTCGACCCAATATAGTATTTAAATTTTATTTTGTTTTTGTTTCTTGAGATGGGACTTTTTATGTAAAGCTAAAGCTAACTTTCCGTGAAGCTTTTTTATTGATGTGTTCATGTTTTCATAACTTACCTTCAATGCGTTTTTGAATTGTTAAAAATTGTAAAATTTTACTTCGTAGCGATCCGGTTGGGTTTTATGACTCAAGAATCATATTTGGTCAAGCTTGCTTCATAGAGGGCAGGTAAGAATTTAATTAATGTCACACTGGAGCAAAACAACGGACTTTTGCGTCTGTTCGAGAAAAATACCACGTAATTTTGAACTGCGCTCAAATGATGAGGTCACGCCTGTGCTGGAACTCCACTGTCCAATATTCCACGCCAACGTGAGGATATTGGAAGTCACTACAGATTTAACGTGCACCAGCCCGCCTTGTACACGAAGGTCTTTGGTTGAATTTGAACTCGCAACCCTCCGGTTGCTAATCCGTTACTCTTCCAACTGGGATAACGCGGACCCTAGTTTCATCGAGGGAATAAAATTGATATTTAGTCTGTATTGCAGTTGTTGAAGTGGATTGTCTCACATGTAATATTGCAGTGGTTTTGAAAGTTTTCATTTCTATAACATTCAGTTTGTCTAATGAATGAACTCCAATTTCTAGATTTGATTGGTAGGTAGGTATTTTAATTAACGTCACACTGGAGCAACACAACGGGCTATTGGCGACGGTCCGCGATCAATTCCAAAGGGAAAAATCCGAATGGATTTAACTGGAGAACAGGAATGTGAATTTCGCCAGTTTTCCCCAAAGTGGTCGATGTCGACCCCTATGTGTCGATATAACTTTCTTGGGGGGTCGATTCGGGCTCAGGCGTCGATATAACATTGTTAGGGGTCGATTTGGGCTCAGTGGTCGATAGAAAAATATAAGAAATCATTGTATGGGTAATATTGAATTCGGTTCACTTGCATTACCTCCACCCAGAATGTAAACGCATTAAGAGTGATTATAAATTCCGTGGCGATTGAAGGGTGAAACTAACTCATTTTGAATCTAACATTGCTAATCTGTCAAAAGACACGAAACACACACTCCTTATTGACAACGTTGGTAAATTGTTAAGTTAATAAACATCTTATTTTCATATATATAAGGAATATAGTATTATTGTTATCTAAATTGAATTTTTTATTTTATTCCTATATTTATTTATCCCTCTTATCCAGTCAGAAATCGCAGTCATTTTAAAATTAGAAGTTATACACCTTAAAAAGGTTTCGTTTATTTTTATGAAACAGAATTCTACAAACTATAACGTATTTAACCAAAGACTTACTTGAACTATGGAGTACAGCTTTCAATAATACCCATGAAGCACGAAAAACAAATGTAAATTAAATTGATTTTAATCGTCTTGTAATGAAAATATATCAAAATTTAGAATTATCTTTGAACTACAACGTATGGCTAACCGTTTTGATTTAACGTAACATATCTTATTTTAGAATAACTTTACCAGTTATTTTAAAATAAGAAGTTATACACCTTACTTAAAAAGGTTTCGTTTATTTTTATGAAACAAAATTCTACAAACTATAACGTATTTAACCAAAGACTTAAGGAAAGTTCGTCGAAATACACATATACCACCAAGAAATTACCCATGTCTAGTGGTATTTGGCAGAAAATAAAGTAATTCATTACAATTTAAATCCTAAATAATATATCTGTAATATGGAAAGTAATGGAACACATAAATACAAACAGAAACGAAATTCTTGTCATTGAAAAATGTAGAATTCTGAAAAACGAAAGATCTGAGCAAGCGTGTCGAATTTCGACGTCATGAGAATACTCTGAAATATAGAAATTCAAAAAAGACGCTTGAGAAATATTGATAGACAATAATGAATTTTTTACAAAAAGACAAATTTACAAAACTTAGAAATGCTCAAATATGACCGCAGCATGTTTTAACTCAAATACACAAACACGGAATTCTAAATCTAATTTATAAAATAAAACATTAATTCTGGGTTGCCAGATACCGAATTGCAAAATTACGCTTTTATCGTCAATGTGTTTTTGTTTTGGCTTTTCGTGTTCCATTACAAAATGAAAATTGTGTAAAATTAAGTATTTTAACTATCCTTTTTCATCATTAAAATATTCCTAAATTATTTATAGTGTGGAAAGAAATAAAAAATCAGTTCAAACATATATAGAATTTCAAATCGTTTAAATATAACGTTTCGGAAAAAATTGTTTTTCGAGCAATACTGGTAAAACAAGCTGTTGCGTACAGCTATCGTTTTATGCTCAATGTTTTTCCTATGGCAATTTAGAATTGATTTAGCCCCACCTAGGTTAAAGAGAAGGGGCTTAATATGTAGCTAGCGTTACTCGCAGAGTTCCAAAGTATAAGTGTACCATATTTGGTGTGGATTGGTCAAACGGTGTAGATTTGTATAGAGAACAGACTCCAACTCTGCTTTATAGTATATGTATAGATATTATATATACCATAAACACATTGTAACTATAAAATAAACAATCTGAAATCTCACATAAGCGTCTGTTTTACTTTTCCTATTATAATTACGTAACATTAAAGTAGGGGGGTCGATAAAAGTCAAGAAACTCTTTAAGGGGTCGACGATCAAGGAAGTTTGGCGACCACTTCTTTAGGCTCATGATGCCCCGTTGTGAGGTAGGTATTTTAATTAACGTCGCACGGGGAGAAAACAACGGGCTATCGGCGACGGTCCGGGATCAAATCCGAAGGGAAAGATCCGAGGACAACACCACGTGATTTTGAATCGCGATAAGATGATGAGTTCACACCTGAGTTGGAACCCCACTCTCCAAACTTCCACACCACGCTAACATGAGGCCACGACATGCAACAACCCCCATGTACACGACTGTCTTTGGTTGAATTCGAACTCGCAACCCTCCGCCTGCTAATCCGTTACTCTTCCGACCGGGCTACCTCGTCCCCGCTATGTTGTGAGGAAGAGTGACGTGAATCTCAATCTGCGCATTAGAACTACCGGATAACTTCAACATTTTATTTTGATATTCCGCTGACCCAGTTAAATATTTTCCATTTTCAAATAAGCGTCTTATAATTAATGCTTCACAATATAACCTTTATTCATTTATAATAATGTTAAAAGGATTTAAAGGTAACTGTATCGGATATTTTAAAAATAAATTACTTTTCTCAAAGTTGCATTAGTTATTCGATCGTTTTCTGGTCGCATCAGCGGTCCAGTAACAATCAAAGAAAACGTCGCAGCTTATCTTCTTTCCCGAGGAGTACTTCGCTTTTTTTTTACTCCCTTGTATCGATCTACACTGCTGGCCACCCAAATTGCAACACCAAGAAAGACAAGAGATATCACAACAAAATTTATTTTGTAGATAACATGTTGACCAAGTATCAAATGATTAAATTTATAGACTTCTGTGAAGTGTGGTTCCTGCCAAAATCAGTAGCCAGAGTAGCCGCCATTGTTGGAGATCACCGCTGCCACACGCCTCGGCATTGATTCAAAGAGACTTTGGATGTGTTCTTGGGGTACAGCAGACCAAGCAGCTTCCACACGTTGCCAAAGTTGATCTGGTGTGGCAGCTGGGGATGTATTCTGGGTCAATCGTTGAGCAACCATGGACCACATGTTTTCTATCGGCGAAAGATCCGGAGAGCGAGCTGGCCAGGGAAGCAATTCAATCTGGCGATTGACGAAGAACCCTTGGACAATGCGTGCCACGTGTGGTCGCGCATTATCCTGTTGAAATATGGCTGTGGGCAAGCCCTGAAGGTAAGGAAGGACAACTGGCTCCAACACCTCGGAGATGTAGCGCTGGCTGTTTAAAGTACCGGCAATGCGTACTAGAGGAGTGCGAGAGTGATATCCAATACCGCCCCATACCATAATACCCGGTGCAGGACCAGTGTGGCGGTGCATAACGCAGCTGTTCAGCATCCTCTCTCCACGGTGTCTCCAGACTCGAATCCGACCATCGTGGTGTTGCAGACAGAAGCGTGACTCGTCAGTAAAGACAATTTCATTCCATTCTGCCGTCCACATCCTTCTTTCATCGCACCATTGGCGGCGGAAACGTCTGTGGTTCTGCGTCAAGGGTAGACGAAGCAATGGACGTCTTGCGGACAGACCACTCTGCTGTAAACGGCGTCGAATGGTACGCGCAGACACTGGATGATGCGGTACAGACTGAATATGCTGTGCTATGGTTCGTGATGTGGCTGAGCGATCCGTCACTGCCATACGCACAATATGCCTGTCATCACGTGAAGTGGTGCACTGAGGTGGATGCGATCGAACACGTCGGTCCGTCGTACCCTCCTGCATCCAACGATCACATATCCGCATTACAGTTGTTTGGTTTCGTCCAACACGACTACCGATTTCCCTGAAAGATAATCCACAATCTCGGTAGGCCACTATCCTTCCTCTGTCGAACTCGGATACTTGATCAAAAGATGATCGCTGTTTTCTACGAGGCATAATTGATCGGTTTTTTTTTGAAAAAACCACAAGAAAAACACAATTGCCGTACTTGAAATCGTCGAAATCTCCAAGCCTTAAATAGCGCTTTGAAGTGGCGCCACAGGCGCGCGTGATGTGCGTCTGCGCTGAAATTCTAATCATTTGCATATCTCACCTCCGCTAATGCATGTTGTAAATTTCATATTATTTGCATGCTTCCTTCAGGGTGTTGCATTTACGGTGGCCAGCAGTGTAGAAAATGAACAAAAACCTCATATGTTAATTTCCTAGAGAGTTTCAATTAGAGTGGCCGTTGCAACCCACAAAGAAATAAAAGCAGAATACAGCACTCGCTTCTACTTATCCAAGAGAAGTAACTTTCTGAGAAGTAATCAATCTGCTTCGAATGGATACACAAACTCTTTCTGAAGTAGAGACTGCACCAGAGATAGCAGCCTTGTGATTGTCTCACTAATTACGGGGCCGCGGTAGTCCGGATGGAAGAGTAACGGGCTAGCAACCGGAGGGTTGCGAGTTCGAATCCAACCAAAGACCGTCTTGTACAAAGGGGGCAGGTGTACGTTCAACCTGTCGGTACCTCATATGTCCTCACGTTGGCGTGGTGTGGAAGTTTGGAGACTGGTGTGCCAGTTCAGGTGTTGATCTCGTCATCTCACCGTTGATTCAAAATTACGTGGTGTTGTCCTCGGACTTTTGCCTTGGGGATTGATCCCGGACCTTCGCCAATAGCCCGTTCTGTTGCTCCATTGCACCGATTAAATACCTACGCGCCTACCTCACTAATTACGGTACAAAGAATCTTTGATATATTTTGAGTGCTCGAACTACTTTTCCACACTCAACGATTATTTTTCCGAAATCTTATTTCGGAAAAAAATATTAAATAAATATAATTTTATAATTATTAAAATTTATTTTAAAGTATTTAAAAATTTATTTTATAATTATTAAAAAATTATAGCGGTAGTGTTTCTGCGGTGAAGCGTGTTTCCCGTCCGTACTCCGAACGTGACGTCACGGGGCTTGTTTTCTTATGTTTTAAAACTAACAAGTTACTTAGAGACTTCTCGAGTCTTCGAAAGACAGTTCCTACAGGTAGGTAGGTATTTAATTAACGTCGCACTGGAGCAACACAACCGGCTATAGGCGACGGACCGTGATCAACCCCCGAAGGGAAGGTAACCAGGACAACACCAAGTACTTTCGAACCACGGTCAGATGACGAGGTCACACGTGAGCTGGCACCCCACTCTCCAAACTTCCACATCACGCCAACGCGAGGACATTTAAGGCCACGATAGATTTAACATGCATCATCCCCCTTCGACATGACGGTCTTTGTTTGGATTCGAACTCGCAACCCTCCGGTTGCTAATCCGTTGGTCTTCCAATCGGGTCACCGCGACCCTATGAATAAATGGGAAAAAGCAATAAAAACAGATGCGATCAAAAAATTAGTTTTAAAGTCAACCACATTACGACATTGGATCAATCCAAGGACAAGTTTTGAACCATGGTCAGATAACAACACCTGAGCTGGCACCCTACTCTCCTAACTTACACACTACATCAACGTGTGGACATTTGAAGCCACGACAGATTTAACGTTCACAAGCCCCCCTTTGACACGACGGTCTCTTTGGGATTCGAACTCCCAACCCTCTAGTTTCTGGTCCGTTACTCTTCCAACCGGGCTACCGCTGCCCTAATCTTGATGCAGGAACAGAAGGTAAAAGGAATGACTTAACATTTGGTAAACAAATAAATTTTTGGCACTTTCCCAGTAGGGGGGCTTCTTTTAAATTGTTTTATTTTTTTCTGGATCTTTTTCTTTATATTTTAAGATTTTTCGTTGCGTACTCTTTGCTAATTACTCCATGAAAACAGTCCTCCTTTTTTCGACCAGATTAACGTCCTACTTAGCGTAAAATCCGGTTAAAATTATTGGCTGTTTGTTTCTGAATTTTGCTTACTTTTTTTATGCGTTCTGTTTCCAATTCTCTCGAGGAACTGTATTTCTTTCGTGAAAATAATTAAGCCCCTCGAAGATCCGAAATTTTAAATCTGAAATCGATTTTTACTGAGAAAGTTCAGAAGTGTTTCATTCTTTGTCCCAGTTCTCATAGAAAAGACAAAGCATTTATTCCACCTTGTGCCGGAAGGCAAAACCCTTTCTAAATTACAATTAGATTTAAATGTACCGTTATTAACGCTACTAAACTCGAATGTGTTTCCTAACGCTAGTGTTAATCGCACGGTGTTTCCTAACGTGGAATGGTATGGCACCCCAACAAGTATAAATACGCGAACTACATAAAAATAGGTCTGATTCTTTTCTAAAATTACTTTGGATGTTTATTTGAAAAGAAATATCTGTTTGAATTAATTATTTAAATTCACTAGCTAAAGATTAAGTTTTACTAGTCGATAGCTTGAGTACAAATTATCCAGTGTTTATCACAACCTGAGAGTACAATGGAGAGAAATTTTTTTACAATAGTTGGTTGAGGTTTTA
Source organism: Meta bourneti (assembly GCA_933210815.1). NCBI lineage: Eukaryota > Metazoa > Arthropoda > Arachnida > Araneae > Tetragnathidae > Meta > Meta bourneti. The sequence continues at coordinate 105,305,187 of OW119924.1, forward strand.
TGGCACAACGGCCATATTTGGCCATGCTGCTCCAGACACAAGACATGCAGTATCAAGTAATTTACATACACACGCAAGGACAGCTTTACTGACACAGAAGAGAGATGGGAGAAGTCGAACCTGACAGGAATCTAATGAGCCACCTACAACTAGATGGTTGCTAGCGCAGTGGCCACAACGGCCCCTTTTTTACAATAGAATTGCTGATTTCAGGGCTGCCACCACCAAAGCACACAGGGGGCTGATGCACGTTAAATCTGTCATGGTCTCATACGTATTCACGTTGGCGTAGTGTGGAAGTTTGGAGAGTGGGGTGCCAGCTCAGATGAGACCTAATCTGACCGTGGTTCAAAATTACGTGGTGTTGTTCTCGAATTTTTCCCTTCGGTTTTGATCCCGGACAGTAGCCAATAGCCCGTTGTGTTGCTCCAGTGAGACGTTAATTAAATACCTACCTACCAAAGTTTAAAAAGTAGCAAAAGTCACAAATTGTACACTATTTTAGTAGCAATTTGGGTTGCTCAAACACGAAATCAATCGGAAAAACGATTTTCCAAATAAGTATGAAACACGTTGAAGATTTGTTTCCAAGAACTTAAATAAAAAACTTGATATTTTTTGTAAGGTTTTTCCAGGACAATCTATGAATCACTGATTCCAACTTTTTTCTTGTATGGTTGCCACGGCTTGGCAACAAAACTACGAAATTTGCGTCTCCCTTTGAAAATCTCCCTAAACAAAAACCAGAAACGGTAGCCCGGTTGGAAGAGTAACGGACTAGCATCCGGAGGGTTGTGAGTTCGAATCCAACCAAAGACCGTCGCGTACAAAGGGGCCTGGTGCACGTTAAATCTGCCATGGCCTCAAATGTCCTGACGCTGGTGTGGAAGTTTGGAGAGTGGATTGCCATCTAAGGCGTTGACATCGTCATTGAATCCTGGTTCGAAGTTACAAGATCTTTGCCCTCTGGTTTGATCCCGGACCGTCGCCAATAGCCCGTTGTGTTGCTTCAGTTCGACGTTAATTAAATGCCTACCTCTCCATAAAGTGTATAGTTCAATTCCTCTCTGATTGTATTTCTCACTTCTGTGTCAGTAAAATTTAATTGTGTATGGCCATTAACTTAACGGTGTTTGAAGTAGCTTTTAAACCGATTTTACGTTCTATTACCGATGAACTAGCTGCCGTTAGCCGATGCAAGGAAAACGTATGTCGAAAATAAACATGTCAACACAACACAAAGCGCACAGAGAGCATTATTAGATCTGTAATACTATAAATAAAATGCAGGAACAACGTAATAATTATAACGAGAATAACTCCATTCCTAGGCATTCATTATTTAAACATGTTCTGCCTTTCTCTCGCTGCTCTTCCAGTTTCTTAGAATGTTTTGTAGGATAGTTAATGGTCTGGGACATTTGCAACGGAACACAACTAAGCCTTTTATTTAGGTTCATAATGAAAAGCAGGAATATAGAAACATTATTTATATTTTCCCTGACAAATAAGTGGAATAGAAATTCCCTTTTAAAAAGTAAACAGTAAGTTGAGTTGCTTTCAGCTGTAACTTCTTTCAGTGGTTGATGAAATGAGGAAAGGAAATTGAAATACATGTCTTATGACGTTTCGACGTTCTTGGAGTTATTTTAGGTATCGTAACAAATCCCTAATGACATCTACAAACCAAGTTGTGGGAAAGCTGCAAAAATGGCTTTTTCCCAAAACCGAAAACGACCATTTTGCCTTTGCATTATTTACAAGAATATGTACGGAATCTTATAACTATTTCTTTTAAAAGTAGCTAATATTTCGATGGATAAAGTATGTGGGAAAATATTACCGGCCTTATTACAAATATTACCGAGACTAAAACTATTAGAATGTATATATTAGAAAGAATAACTCATAGAAGGAATGTAGTTAATTAACGTCGCACTGGAGCAACACAACGGACTATTAGCGACGGTCCAAGATCAATACCCAAGGCAGCCAATACCAAGATCTGAGGACAATGCTTCGTCATTTTGAATCACTGTCAGATGACGAGGTCAACTCAAAACTGGCATCTCACTCTCAAACTTACACACCTCGCCAATGTGAAGTCATTTGAGACCACGGCAACTTTAACTCGTGCACCAACCCCCTTTGTACACGACAGTCTTTGGTTGCATCGAGTTTCAAATTCCCAACCCTCAGGTCGCTAATCCGTTACTCTTCCAACCGGGCCACCGCGGTTCCACTACATTATCAGAATCTCATTGTTTTCAATCTCGAAATATACACTACTGTTTGTGAAAATTACAACACCATGAAGGAATCGTGCAAATTAAACGAAACTTGCAGGAAATGCAAAATAGGTTCGAATATGCAAATGATAAGAATTACAAAGCGATCGCGCATGTGTGGGCCGAGAAACACCCTCTCAACTTCCAAGTGAAAAGTGCATAAAAAGCACTGTAAAGATGCGTTAAAATGTGTGTATCGTCGTTTGAATGCTGTAAATGATTGATTAGAAGTCAATATGCCTCGCCAAAAATGCAGAGTACCATGCGAGCAACTAACGGAGTTCGAATGGGGCCGCATGATCGGCCTCCGTGAGGGTGGACTTGCGTATCGTGAAATCACCACTCGCACGGGGCGTAATGTCACAACAGTGATGCGTGTGTGGAATAGATGGACCATGGAGAACCGGACAAGTCGAAACCCCGGCAGTGGGCCACTCACTATGACGTCACCACAGGACGACAGACACCTCATCCGCCTGGCGGTGACGGACCGTACAGCGTCCTCTCGTGCGTTGGCACAACATTGGAGCGCGTCTACAGGTGTCATTGTCTGCCCCCACGGTTCGTCGACGTCTGCTGCGCCATGGGCTGGGTGCAAGGATTCCCCTGCGCAGGATTCCCCTGCGCTGGATTCCCTTGATGCTGAGCCACCGACGCCTCCGGCTACATTGGGCTCACCAACACAGCTAATGGCGTGCCGATTGGCAACAAGTCGTCTTCTCAGATAAGTCCCTCTACCATCTGGACTATAAAGATGGACGCGTACTCGTCAGACGCTACAGAGGTGAACGCCTTCTTCCGGAGTGTCTTATTCTGCGTCATACTGGACGCCTCAGACCATAACGCCTGGCGTTATGGTCTGGGGCGCTATTGGATATTATTGGTGATCCCGCCTACTCCAAATTGTGGGGACCCTGAACAGCAGGCGCTACATCAGGGAAGTTTTGGAGCCCTAGGTCCTACCCCTCCTGCAACGCATTCCCGGAGCTGTATTTCAGCAAGACAATGCCCGTCCACCTGTTGCTTGGAATGTACAAGCCTTCTTCAGCGAACGACAGGTTCCGCTTCCATGGTCTGCACGTTCCCCGGATATGTCGCCCATTGCGCATGTCTGGGATTATATCGGACGGCGACTCGCTCGTACCGCTCGTCGGGCAGAGTACGGCTGAACTTTGGCATCAGCTAGAGGCCATCTGGAATCCCATTCCTCAGCATGACATTCAGAATCTGTATGATTGGATGCCACGACGTATACAGGCTCTCATCGCTGCGCGTGGCGGCTGCACCAGATATTGATTTTCGACATTATTTTCGTTTTATTGCTCTGTAAATTTGATCGTTTATTTAAACCACTATCAGTATAATACGTGCAATAAATTTCATTTATTTCTGATGATTCTTTCAGTGTTGCAATTTTCACAAACAGTAGTGTATATTGAAAATAACATCTGAATTATTAAATATCATAAATGCATGAGAATATTCAAAGGAATTCAAAAGAATTCGTCTCTCAGAAAGTACCTTCCTTTATAGGGTATTTTTCAGCTAAATTCGTAACTACGTGAAGATAAGTTTACCGTTGTTCGAAAAGAGCCATGAATGATAAATGTTGGACCAAAGCGTCGTACTTATAATTTATCTCAATAGCGCATAATAAAAATGGAGAGCGTTCAATTTATGATTTTGAAATGGGGAAATGGAAAAACGAAATTTCTTCTATGCCTTCAATTTATTATGTAACAATGCATGCTGGAACTACAAACGCAAACGAATTCCACTTACGAAATAGAATGAATAAAACTCGCTACTGAGGGTAAATGAAGGAATTCGTTTTGTCTGTATTGTAAAGACTTCAGACTAAGATAGATGGCGCTCTTGCGCATGCCCAGAAGGACTTTGAGAAAGGAAAGAGTTAAGAACGAGTGTGGCGAGAGACGTGTGGGTTGTGTTTTTTGGAGAGTGATCGAGACTGTGTGAGATGTTTCGTTTTTGATATATACTACCTTTTCTATTTATGTTGTGTGTCGTGTTTGTACTGTGTCTGTGAGTTCATTAAAATGGTTTGAACCAAAAAAAAGGAGTATTCCTTGTGATGATAATTTAAAATTTTGAGCAAGTCAGTACAGACTACGAAGAAATGGTGGCAGCCGTTTGGATACGATCCTGGTATTGCTGATATCTCCAGTGCAAATTATTGGGTGAGTACCAGATTTCATTAGCAACAGTGCCTTTTTAATTGTAATTTGTAAAGTTTTGCATGTTGAGTTTTGGTTCATTGAAGAATCGTTGTTTTGGTTTCATGCAGTTTTGGTTTTGTAAAAGGCAGTTGTAATATGCAAAAATGCTCTCTTATTTTAACTAGGCTGATATAGTTAAAATTTTGTTTGGTAAAAGGAGTGATAATTTCGAAAAGTGTTCTTATTTTAACTAGGCTGATATAGTTAAAACTTTGTTTGGTGAAAGGTAGTTGCAATTTTGCAAGTGTTCTTATTTTAACTAGGCTGATATAGTTAAAATTTTGTTTGGTAAAATTGAGTGGTAATTTTGAAAAAGTGTTCTTATTTTAACTAGGTTGATATAGTTAAAATTTTGTCTGATTTTGAAAGGCAAATTTATTCTGTTGATTTGCAAAACTATTCTTATTTTAGCTAGACTGATATAGTTAAAATTTTGTTTGATTGTAAAAAAAGAAAATTTAGGACACTCATGTGGTATATATAAAAAAAGAATTTTCTGTTCTGAATGGTTAGAATTAGAACTATTCAAATGGTCAGTTTGAGTTTTGTTTTCTGAGAAAAGAGAATTATTTTAAAATTTTAAATTGAGATAGCCTAGTTTGTTTTGTGTTCTTTTGTATGATGCTATCTGATGACAATTGAAGTGTTGTTAAAATTTGATTTGATTCTGTTGTATGATTCAAAATAGAATTAAAAATTTGGTGTAGAAGTATATAGTTTGAATTACAAGTATAATTCTTTTTGATGAGTGTTGTCAACAGCACCAAATGCCTAGAATTTTCAATATTTAGTGCGTCTTGGGTTATTTTGCTTTGGAAAATATTTTGTTATATTTCTGAATGAATCGGAAATTCATTTAAAAGAGTTTTGGAGTGTTTTGAAATTGTCATTTTCATTTGTTGCTCATTTAAATGACTAAGAAACCCCTTAGAATTGTTTATTTATTTTGCGGAATTTTGAATGTCTAACTTGTGTACTTAAGGAAATTTTTGTTAGTAATTTGAAATTGCTTTGTGTAACTAATTTGGCAAATGTGAGACCATTTTGTGTTCAGAAAAAGAACTCGAAAAAAAAAAAATCTGAAAGTGTGGATTTGAATTATTCACTTCCTGTGTTTGTTGACGAAAAAAAAGAAAAGGAAAAGAATGATATTCTGTTTTATATTTTTGTGTGTGCATTTATGCTTCTGAGTGTGAATCAATTGTTCATAGAGAAAAGGGAATTCTTTTGAACTGAAAATACCTTTTCTTGATTAGACAGGAAAGTTGAGTTTATATTCTGAATTGTATTTTAATTGTAGTATTATTTTCAAAACAGCTGTTCTTTAGTTGAACTTTTCTTTAACTGTTTATTTTCTTCTCAATTTGAAAACATCTTTAAAAAAAGATATTGTTTTAATGAATGAAAATTTTAATTTGTTTATGTGTTCGAAAATTATTTCTATTGATTTTTGGTTGTTCGGTAAGAAAGTTGTAACGTAGAATTAGCGAATTTAATTCTTTGATAAAGTCTTGTGAATTCTGTTGGAATTTAATACCTTAATAGAGGTTTTTGATAGTGTTTCCCCTGGCCCTTAATCATGGCATTTCTTGCAATTGGTAGAAAGCAGGACTTAATTGCTGTTGCGGAAGAAATTGGTGAGAAGGTACCAACTTCGTGCAAGGTTGCGGATATTAAACAAATAATTTTAAAAAGCCCAAATTTCGATCGGGAGGAGGTAACGATAATCATGGAACGAGTCATAAAAGATAGACTGGAAGAGGAAGAATTAGCTAGACAAGAAAAAATTCGTGAGGAAGAATTAGCTAGACAAGAAAAAATTCGTGAGGAAGAATTAGCTAGGCAAGAAGAAGAACGACAAGAGCGGGAAAGGGTCAGACAACATGAACTCGAAATTAAAAAACTAGAAATGGCTTAGAAGGAATTTCGCCGGTCTGAAGAGGAATCTGAAAATGGGGCGGATAGAAACAGAAAAATCCAACTTACCCAAATCACTCCCAAATTTGACGAAAAAGGGGATGAAATGGGATTGTATTTGATCAATTTCGAGAGGAAAGCAGAGATGGCTCGAGTGCCGAAGGAGGACTGGGTGGCTTATTTGCTGGCCGTTTTGCCAGCCGAGTTATCTAACATGCTTGCCCGAGAACCTCCTGAAGTGGCCAACAATTATGATGTTGTGAAAGATCTCATTCTGAAACGATACAAAATGAACGCTGAAAAATTGAAACAGTGTTTCTACAGACATCAGAAAACAGCAGAGAAAACATGGAGAAATTATGCTCATGAACTGTACAGCTACTTCACTGAATGGCTTGCTGAATTGGAAATTGAAACCTTTCAGCAACTAAAAGATTTAATCGTTGCCGAGCAATTGAAGTATCGTGTACCAGATCAAATCAAGGAGCATTTTCTTGACAAATGGATGAAGTTGAAGACACCTTTTGAATTGGCAGAAGTGATCGAGGAGTACGAAACCATCAGGCAGAGTTTCAGGAAGAAGGAATTTCCAAAGAAGTATGGCTATCAAGGTTCAAAGGGACATTTTAGTGGAAGTAGACCCAAAGTACCATTCAAGGATGACAAGAACAAACATCCGGTCAAAACCGAACCCGCAAGCAACGAAAACCGTGAAAGAGAGTTTGAAAAGAGAAGACAGCTCCGATGCTATGAATGCGGTTCGTTATCACATCTGAGACCCCAATGCCCGAAGCTCAAGAGATCTGAAGTAGTAGCTGCCAATGAAGTCTTTGGAAGACACGTGCCTGAGTTGATGTCTCCTTATACTAGTGCTGGGACAGTAAATGGAGCCCAAATGTCTATCTTGAGAGATACTGGTGCCAGCATCGATCTTATTCCCAGAAAATTTATCAAACCACATATGTACACAGGTGAGCATGTGTGGCTCGCTTCTCCATTAGTAGACAGCCCGGTCTGCTTGCCCATTGCAGAAGTTGATTTGAACTGCGAATTGGGACATGTCCTTACGAAAGCTGCTGTAAGAGACAGTTTTCTGGATCAAGAGCATTACCTACTAAGTAACAAAACCGTTGCTCTGATCGAGAGTATGAAAAAAGATAAGGAGCTGGAGATCCAAGTTATTAATGCAGTTCAGACGAGAGCTCAGAAAAGTCTTTTGACAGCCGAAGTTGAAGAGTATCCAGTTGAGTCGAGTCCTGGAGAAGAGAATGACAGTACCGTGTTAACAGAGGAAGACGGAGAGGTATTGCCTATGGCGGAAGAAGCCTCACTTCCAGATCTGATTAAAGCCTCACGGAATGATTTTGTCGAAGAGCAGCGCAAGAGTAAAGAGTTGAAACCACTTTTCCTAGAAGCTGAGGAGTTAGCAAAGGAAACCAAGTATGCAATCGTTAATCAAATGCTGTTCTATCTGAAAAGTGACAAGGATGGTACGCAGAGAAAACTGCTGATTGTTCCAGAGAAGTTTCGGGACCAATTAAAGAAACTTTCTCATGAAGGAACAGCGGCTCACTTAGGAGTGACCAAGACTAAAGATGCTCTTTTTAAAACTTTTTTTTGGCCGAATTGTTACAAAGATGTTGAAGAATTTGTCAGATCTTGTGACCAATGTCAGCGAGTCGGGAAACCTCGGGATAAGAAGAAGGCACCCATGAAGATCGTTCCTGTCATCTCGGAGATCTTCACAAAGATTAATGTGGATGCTTGTGGTCCTTTACCTACTACACCATCTGGAAACCGGTATCTCATCACTGCAATTTGCATGTCTTCCAAATATCCCGATGCAGTTCCTGTCCCAAATCTTAGTTCTTCAACCGTGGTCGATAGTTTCCTGCAAATCTTTAGTCGGATGGGTTTCCCGAGGGAGCTGCAAAGCGATCAAGGAACGTCGTTTACAAGTGCACTCACAACGGAGTTCCTGGAGAAATTTGGAGTTAAAGTAGTGCGAAGTTCCGTACATCATCCCCAGAGCAATCCTGTGGAGAGACTACATAGAACTTTGAAGAGAATTCTTCGAGTCCTGTGTCTGGAGTCAGGACCTGATTGGGAGAAAATCTTGCCTCATGCCCTGTTTGCTCTACGAGTTGTTACTCATGACAGTACTGGATATACTCCAGCTGAGCTGGTTCATGGACAGAATTTGAGGACTCCCATGACTCTACTGTACGAGAACTTGACGGAAAGCGAGGAAGAGAAGACTAGCGTAGTATCATATGTCTTCAAGCTACTAAACCGCATGAAAAGGTGTCAAGAATTAGCCGTCCAAAACATGGAGAACGCCAAAGACAAACAAAAACTATGGTATGATCGCAAGGCTGTGAAGCGTAAATTTTGTGAAGGCGACCTTGTGCTGGTTGTCGCTACATCTAGGCCTAACAAAATGGCAGTTCATTGGATCGGCCCAGGGAAAGTCGTTAAACAGCTTTCCGAAACCAACTACATTGTGCAGTTTCCAGAAAAAGACAAATCCCATGTGTACCATGTGAACATGCTCAAGCCATATTTCCAGAGACCCGAAAATGTGAATTTAATCTGTCTAAAAGAGATTAGGAACTGTGACAACGAGGAGGACATTCCAAGTCTCGAGCAGAAGCCTGAAGTCTCGGAAATGACACAAATTTGGCAAGACATAGAACAAAATGGTCGCTTGTCAGAAGATCAGAAGGAGCAGCTGAGAGAGTTGCTATCAAAATACTCTAGCTCATTCTCAAACCAGCCGGGGTGTACTGATCTTACTGAACATGACATTGAGCTTGAATCTGAGAGGCCCATCTGTGCCAAACCTTACAAGATGTCTCCACGCCAAACAGAAATTTTGAAGATGGAAGTGGAGAAGATGCTGTCGCTCAAAGTCATTGAGCCAGGAGAATCTGATTTTACTTCTCCTCTTATTCTGGTAGAAGTACCAGGAAAGGATGCAAGACCGTGCATCGACTATCGAAGACTCAACAAGGTCACTAGAACCCAGTACTTTCCTCTGCCAAACATTGAGCAGCTTGTTGAAAAAGTGTCAGCTGCCAAGTATATCACCGTTCTAGATTTGACCCGAGGTTATTGGCAAATACCTCTGAGTAAACGAGCCCAAAGATATTCAGCTTTTGTAACCAGTTTTGGGACATTTCGACCGTTGAGATTGCCATTCGGTTTGAAAAATGCCCCTTATGACTTTAGTCGTTTGATGGCCGAACTGTTGAAAGACTGTGGAGAATTTGCATGCCCTTACTTGGATGATGTAGCCATCTATTCCCTAAGTTGGGAAGATCATTTACAACATTTGAAAACCGTCTTAGAAAAGATGAATGCAGCTCATCTGCACATCAAGCCTTCTAAGTGCCAGTTTGCTCGTGCGTACGTAAAGTATCTTGGGAACTTGGTTGGTCAGGGCCAGAGAACACCTGGAGAATTGAAGATCCAAACTGTAAAGGACTTTCCGACCCCTGCGACTAAGACGCAGATCCGATCTTTCTTAGGACTTGCGGGGTATTATCGAAAATACATTCCTGACTTTTCAGTCCTCTCAGCACCAATTACAGATCTGCTGAAAGGAAAAAATCGTCGTGCTGCTGTCATATGGACTGATGCTTGTCAAGAGGCGTTTGACAAGTTAAAGAAACGATTGTCGGAGAATCCGGTGTTGTACAGTCCAGATTTCTCGAGACAGTTTCTCGTCCAATGTGACGCGTCAAATCTTGGGATTGGCATCGTTTTGTCCCAAATTAATGACATTGGTGAGGAACATCCTGTCATGTACTTGAGTCGGAAGTTCTCAAATGCAGAACAAAAGTACAGTACCATCGAGAGAGAGTGCGCAGCTATCGTGTTCGCCATCCAAAAGCTGCGATGTTATTTGGATGGACACCAGAAGTTCATCATCCAGACGGACCATAATCCCCTTGTTTGGCTGAACAAAAATACGGGAACCAACCCTAGACTTTTACATTGGGCTTTGATCCTGCAGCCATTCAATTATGAGGTTGTCCATAAGAGGGGGAAACAGCATCAAAATGCTGATTCATTAAGTCGCATCCCATAAACCTCATATCCTTTTATTTTATATTAGTAAGTTTATTGTTTATTTTGATATTTGTATTATGTGTGAAAATTTTAAATTTTTCTTATCATTAGTGTAAATTGTTTTCCTAAATTTTTAATAAGTATATAATTTTTTGTATAATATTTTTGAGTTCAAGGCACTGATTGCTATAATCTGGTACATGTGCAGTGTATTTTGTGTACTTGAACTCTTGAACTTTTCCAATGACTGCACCTATCTGGAGACTTTTTCAGGCAGTGGAGTCATCAAAACTTTTCCCTCATTCTTCGAGAAAAGTTTCCTCCTTGTGGGGAGGAGTTTATAAGTCTGTAAAGACTTCAGACTAAGATAGATGGCGCTCTTGCGCATGCCCAGAAGGACTTTGAGAAAGGAAAGAGTTAAGAACGAGTGTGGCGAGAGACGTGTGGGTTGTGTTTTTTGGAGAGTGATCGAGACTGTGTGAGATGTTTCGTTTTTGATATATACTACCTTTTCTATTTATGTTGTGTGTCGTGTTTGTACTGTGTCTGTGAGTTCATTAAAATGGTTTGAACCAAAAAAAAGGAGTATTCCTTGTGATGATAATTTAAAATTTTGAGCAAGTCAGTACAGTATCCTCAGTTATTTAAGCAGAAGAGAATAAACATCCATTTTTCAAAAATATTTCGAATGAATGTCTTTTACACATAAGATCGAAAGATCTTTTCTATAAAAGTAAAAGTGATAAATAAATAAGTAAGATTCAGTTTTATATCGTGTTTGAAGAACAATAACGCTAGTGGAAATCTTCGATTCCGTCCATAAAAGTATAATAGCCATTCACGATAAATCCTCCCTGTGATTATCTCGAAGAGGTATCTAGTCAATAGCATATAGATCAGATGACGAGATATCTCGTCATCAGCAAAATTGGTTAGGTCTTGAGGGACGAAATATCTCGTCATTAGCAAAATTGGTCAGGTGTTGATGGACGAGATATTTCGTCGAAATCACTGGAGGGTGAACATCAGTTACATGTGAGAAACTTCGATAGTATTGAAACATTAATAACATATTTATGCTACTTTTAAATGATACCACACATACAGGTGTAATTTGAATACTCACCCCCAATTTTGGAGTAGCATCGTCGATCTAAAACTTGGAATGAAATGCTCGGCACCAAGCATTTTTATTAAATTTATATTATTTTTATTCATTTAGAGTTATTTACATCAGGTAACGCAGTGTGTTTAACAACACAATATGCACATGTGATTGTATGTATGTGATTTAATTAACGTCACACTGGAGCAACGCAAGAGACTATTGGTGACGGTCCGGAATCAATCCCAAAGGGAAAGCTCCGAAGACATCACGTAATTTTGAATCGTGGTCAGATGACGAGGCAATACCTGAGCTGGCGCCCTACTCCGCACTTCAACACCACGCCGACGTGAGGACATTTGAGGCCACGACAGATTTAACGTGCACAAGTCCCCTTTGTACACGACGGTCGTTGGTTGAATTCGAACTCGCAACCATCCGGTTGCTAATCCGTTACTCTTCCAACCGGGCTACTGCGGCTCCTTTTATCGTTGTTCCAGTCGAATTCAACAAGCAATTTCTAATACAATCGTTCTATACAGCACTTGCGTCATTCTCGCACTAAAGGGATGTCTTACTGCATTATAAGGGCCGCGGTAGCACGGTTGGAAGAGTAACGGACTGGAACTGGTGGGTTGAGTGTTCGAATTCAACCAAAGACCGACGCGTACAAAGGGGCTGGTGAATGTTACACATGTCCTGACCTCAAATGTCCTCACGTCGGCATGGTAATAGTAGGTCTCGAAATTTTCTCCTGTTTCTAAGAATGAATAAGTGTCTCGAACCATAAATCGCAAATGCTAAAACACTTTTCTTTTTGCCATTCTATTGCAATGTCAAATTTAAAAAATTATTGAATCACGATTATAAAAAATAATATTACCTCCTATCATCAGATGCGAATTATCGTTAGAATGTCCTCATGTTGGCGTGATGTGGAAGTTCGGAGAGTGGGGTGCCGGCTCAAGTGTGACCTCGTCATATGACCGTGGTTCAAAATTATGTAGTGGGATCTTTTTCTTCGGGATCGATCCAGGAACGTCGCCAATAACCCGTTGAGTTGCTCCCCCCAGTGCGAAGTTAATTAAAATACCTTCCTGAAGTATGATGAGAGATGAAATTTGAATGACGCAACTGCATTGTAGCAGAGCTGAGTGTTACTACAGTTGTGTCCTTTGACTCATTGGAATCACATTAAAAATAAATGGCACATTTAAAAGAAAATACCCATGCGTTCGACTTGCGTCATTGTTCCTCCGGAACAGCGATATTCTTTAAAACTTAGGCACTGTTCACATGGATATTTTCTAATGCGTTTAAGAATTTTCGAGCGTTACCATGTGTATACCGCTTGTGGGTTTTGCGAGGTCAGTTTCCGTTAGGTATTAAATTGTGTTTTTTATTCCCCTAATCCAAGTTTCTATCTTTTGAATGGTTGAAGATAGAGTCAAAATTTCAACGGATTTCAAACCAGCGGAAAATTTTACGTCAGATCGATACCAAAAAACATGATTTTCTTTGAATTTTTTTGTCAATAGTTGCAAATAATCTTTTTGCAGATATTACTTTTATACTAAGCGTAAGCGGAGGTATTGCCTCGTTTTTAAAGGGAATGTCACTTTAATAAGATATTTTGTTGCCCCTTATCAACTTTTCTAATTTTACAGCCATTAAAAATAGGATGAAAATCTTTCTTTCCCAACCTAAAATTGATTTCCCTGTGTTCACAAGAGCCTAGATTTGGTTAACTTAGAAATGTATAAAAATGACCAGTAAAATGCCTAAAATAATCTAGAAAATATTCAAATTTACGCAAAAATTTGATATTCTTTCGATTTGTAAAACATACTTTCCCTAATTGCTTGTGAATAAAGAGTTTCTGAACTTAAATCTTTATACATAAATAAATGCCATATAATCGACTTGCTGACCAGAAGTGACAACCTAAACAGAAAAATCTTTCGTAACGTATAATATACGATTCATTCCGGTGCAATGTCAATGCCATCAACCTCGGTTGTGAATTTTTGCTCGTTAGCTTTTCGTACGTTTTGGAAAATTTTTCGAATGACGGGATTATTTTGGACCTAGGAACCGGTATGAGCCAGCGAATCAGAGAAACAGTACTTTATGTAGTTCAAATTGTGGCATTATAAACATTTTCATTCTCTAAAATCCTAAAGTATTCGTTTTTTACTGTCAAGAATAAAGGAAAAAAACTATAACTTTCACTCTCCAGTGTCGATGATTCACCCACCAATAAAAAATGCTGGGAAGGATTTGTTTTGTGTTAAGGGGTGATCACGGATTTTTAGGGCTCACGAAGCTACCAGATGAGTCATTTGTAATATGTTTTATCGTAAAAGCGAAACTGCGTATGAAAATTTGGAATATTTCTATAAAACTTTGATTAAAAGGAAACGAATTGGAAAATCACCAAACAATTTCCTTAAAATTTTAAAACTGACAGACAATGTGACAGTGTAAAATAAAAATTTATTCGCCCAAGAACTACATTTCTACAACCAGAAAATTTTAAACGAAATTTCTGTTTATATGGCATTATCTACGAAGTACTATCAAAAAGATGACACGCAAACAAAATCCGGCACTGGATTTTGTTTGTTTTTATGTTATTTTTGCAGGTTTTATCGTGTTTACGATCCATAGCTAATTTTTATTTAACTTTCCTTCAAATATATCTATATTTTTTAAGACCTATCTCTAAACATTTTAATGTATCAGCACAAATAACATATATGTAACAATAATTATTTTTTTATTTTTAAACACAATTTTCCCTGAGTTCCGACTATCCGAAACGAAAACTAACCCTCCAACCTACCCTCTTTCAGGGTTTTTTTAGCACAAATGGAATAAAGACTAGAAAATATTTCAACTTATATTTGACTAAACCCACGATTAAACGAGAAAATCATGCTAAAACTAAATATAGCTCAAAGGAAACCCAAAAAACTCTACATATCGAAAACCAGGAGATTGCTAACAGAATTTGCGTCTACGCCTATATATAATATAAAAATTTTGATTAAAGTAGTAATAACACTAACTGCAAGATTAAAATAGAAATTCTATCAAAAATAAGCTCACAGTAAATTAAGTTCAGTAAATCAGAAGTTCATTTTCAAAAGCGATATCGAGTTCAATGTAACACGATGATGTGAAAAATGAATGAAAATTGAAACTTATCTTACGCATTTCACGTTGAGAAAAAATAAAAAATAACTAAAGTTTATATATAGCTTTTAAATTGAATATTTAATTTTAGCTTTATTTTAAAGACTTTTGCCGCACATAAAAACTAAAACGAACAGTTGTCAGTATACATTATTCTCAGAAATAAAATTACCCACTATCACCTTTAGTTGTAAACTATCAATTTTTAGCAAGTTTTGTGTGAAAACGCTAAATTTCTTCAATAAATCGAATACGATTAAATTTTCTCATCCTATATTTAATGGCCATAAACATAAAGCCGTGGATTAAGACAAAATGCTCCAATCAAGTCATATCTTTTCTGTAAAAACGAGATGAATACTCCCTTTTTTTGTCTTTCAGCAGTCTGATGAGAGAAAACAATGAAAACTGAGTAGAAATGAAAATATGATCGAAAATAGGTTTATCGTCAATCAATTCGGAATCTCCTTCGGGAAGAAAATGAAGGTGAAGTTCAGAATCTCTCTCTAATTGTGATAACAAGAATAAGATGTGCTTTTTGCTTTGCATTTGGTTGGAAGAACGAATAGAGGCCAGTAAAAGTAAACGAAATGCTGTTATATATTTTTGTATAATTTTATTTCTTTAGAGGCATGTATAGGTATTTTAATTAACGTCGCACTGGAGCAATACCTGTTGGCGACAGTCCGCGATCAAACTCGAAGGGAAAGATCCAAGGACAACATCACGTAATTTTGAATCACGATCAGATGACTAGAACACCAGAGCTGGCACCCCACTCTCCAAACTTCCAAACCACGCCAACGTGAGGACATTTGAGGCCACAATAGATTTAACGTGCACTTGCTCCCTTTGTACACGACGATCTTTGGTTGGATTCGAACTCGCAACCCTCCGGTTGTTAATCCGTTACTCTTCCAAACGGGATACCGCGGCCCCCCTCTCTGGAACGTAGGTAGGTATTTTAATGAAACATCGTACTAGAGCAACACAACGGGCTATTGGCTACCGTCTGGGATCAAACCCGAAGGTAGGAGTATCTGAGGACAATACCATATAATTTTAAATCACGGTCAGATGACCTCTCTGGATGGAAAAGCATTGTTTGGAGCATGAGGTAACGATAAACAATTAATTTTGTTTGGTAAGTTGGGTTTTAAGGCGCAAGGTCCTTATTTAGCCAAGCTGTGCCAAACACGACAAACAACGCCAAGAAGTTGACATAAATATACAAAGAACGTTTTACCGTTCCAGTTGAGATAAACTCAGGGTAAGTAACGGAATAGAACATGCGCTGTAGAGGCCGGAATTTAGTGCGATTTTCAGCGTAAACAAACCAGACTGTAGATAGGTATTTAATTAACGTCCCACTGGAGAAACACAAAGGGTTATTGGCGACGGTACGGGATCAACCCCCGAAGGGAAAGATCCGAGGACAACACCACGTAATTGTGAACCACGGTCAGATGACGAGGTCACGCATGAGCTGGCACCCCACTCTCCAAACTTCCACACCACGCCATTTGAAGCTCCGACATATTTAACGTGCACAAGCCCCTTGTATACGACGGTCTGGTGCAAACCAGACGGACTGAGAAACTTTCACTTCCGCTACCAAAATGCTCTCGCGTGATACAAATCGATGTTACATTCAAATGTATTTTAACGTCGTTTTGGCGCCGTTTTACGTTAATCTAACTTGCATTGACAATTAACCTATATTTCAGTGAGTAATTCATATTTTGGAATTTTTATTGGCAACGTGTTGATTTCCTACTCGAAAAAGAGGCCAATTGACGTCACGTTCAGAATACGTACTGAAACACGCCTCGCTGCGATGTTAATAACACTAGTCGCCTATATTTAGCTTGTCAGAAAACGCCTCATAAAATCTATTCCGTTGTAGCGTGTTCCGTTTGGATCCTGGTCTTTTACGACTTGACTTCCTCTAATTTCTCCCCTCCAACCTAACATTTGCAATCCTAATTAATTGGACCGCGTTCTCACACCAGATATGGACTTGAATGGACCACTGATTGTATCACACAATTTCTCGGTTCAATTCAAGTATATCTTCTACCTAACTTCTTTCCAGTTACCCCACTCCTAATGGTTTCATTTCAACTTGCTTTCGGCAAGAGCATCAGGGCGCTACGGATCGTCCGCCCGCCCTGTAAACAACAAAATTTGGTCAAATTACATTAAAACAAATGTAATTTGACCAACAAAATTAAGCACCTTCGGTCGTGACCAGCTCTTGGGAGGGTGACCACTTGACTGCTTGCTTACGCCGGGGATTTGTTTAACAAATTTGGCTATGCTGATTCAGTAATATAGATCCCTCCACATTTATTTTTATTTTAAAAATAATTTCATTTAAGAAATTTCTTTCCTGATTTTTTCCCTTTTCGATACGAGTTCGAACCCAACCAAAAACCGTCGTGTACAAAGGGGACTGGGGCATGTTAAATCCGTCGTGGTCTCAAATGTCGTTCCCTTCGGATTTGATCCCGGACTTTCGTCAATAGACCATTGTGTTACCTACAGTGCGATGTTAATTAAAATACCTACCCTTTTCGATGAGATGAGCCGCTTCGCAGCGGGTGCTCTGTTAGTGATATGTACAATCCAGTCCAGTTCTCTCATAAAGTGTTTGGTTATGTTTCATGGGATACATTTTACCAAGCTGAGTTAAACACAAGGCAAAGAACGTCAAGACAGGATTGTAAGCACAAGGGGAAAGTTTTCCCTCTCCAGAAGATAGAAATACATCCTGGATAAGTAACAGGAATAAAATCTTCATTCCGCTTACGCTTGAGATATAAGAATATTTACGGTATAAAAATTTAAATTTCACCTCTCTTCGTCATTTTATGAAAGAGAACTTGAAGCAGCAGCGAAGAGACCACGATCCACCTGCTGTTAAAGTGAACTTAAAAATTTAAAACCATTTCCGGATGCAGGGAAAAGGGAGACTTTTTTACTCCTTGTCGGGTTCTCGAAATAGAAAAGTAGCTCTCAAATGACGGAGAAACTGACACGGGATTCGCTTATTCTAATCTGAGCTGTTTCAAAAAGAGCACTCGAGAGTTTTGAATAGTCAGAACGAGCTCAAAATAAAATATCTCAAGCGTAGGAAGAGAAGAATGCAGAGTGAAAAGGGGCTCCACGTCCGGCCTTATAAACTGATGTACCCTTACGCGTACGGGAAAACTGAATAAACGTATAAATTATTACTTACGAAAACGAACAATAGTTCTGGAAATCTAAAATATTCGGATAACCGGATTGTGTTTTACTTCGGCTACCTAAATGCTGTCGCATAACTTTCGGGGTTACTTTGTTTGAAACTCGGTTCAGTCAAAGACCATCATGTATATGGGAGATCGTGTACGTTAAATCTTTCTTGGCCTCAAATATCATCACGTTGGTGTGGTGTGGATGTTTGGAGAATGGGGTGCCAGCTCAGGTGTTGACCTCTTCATCTGACCATGGTTCTATATTGCGATGCGCCCTTTCTTTCTCTAGGTAAGCAGTAATTTACTATTTTTATGATGTTAATTATCTTTCTATATTAATCGGTATTTTAATTAACGGGATATATTTGACAGAAATGGATTCAGAAAGACTCTTAATATTACTTGATATTAAATTGAGTAATATCTCATAATTTCCTCTTATTTTGACTAATATATTTTCGAATTTATATCAAAATTGAACATCAGATACAAAGTTTCAAGTCATTCGTTCCATCCGTTTCGGAATTATGAGTGTAAAAATTTGGAGCTCCTAATGCTAAATCAGTTTCCCCAGACTTTTACGGATATCTTCCTAAATAATATTCCTATAGCGCTGATACTTTATATCATGGTGTTGCTAAGGAACCTAAATAAAATTTATCTAATATTTTATTTTGAAATAGGTTTTGGTTTGCAATATTAATTATTAAATTACTATTCGAAAAATTATGAATAGAAACCTTGATATGTATTGATAGAAATAGATTCAAAAGGACGTTTAATACAATAGAAAATTTCAGCTTTCCTCCGTATAGGTTTAGTTCTACACTTAAATTTTTGTCACTTTGGTGATTTTAAGGGGCATCTAAATGTTGAAACAATTTTAAAAACCCTGCGATATGTAAATTTTTGAAAATTGTTTGGAAAAATCATTAATGCAATTTGTGGGACCTTCTGCTGGTCATATATGTATGGTACGGCTAAACAATAATTAATCTAATAGTAGAGATGGGTAGAACTGTTTTTTTCGATAAATGGTCTTTGGTAAAATGGTTATTGCCAACTTGCAATAATAGTTAATATTTCTTTTTATATTTTCGATTAAAATGCGCTGTTATTCTTACACTTAAAATAACAGTTGAATTATTAAAATTTGTTAAAAATTTGGAAGGAAAATTGATCAATATTAATTGTTTAACAACCGTTAGAGTCAATTTTTAACAGTTAATACTAATTGTTAAACGTATCCATAAACTGTTATGTCTAATTAATTAGTATTTGAGCTGTTCATAATAGCAGTTAATAACTGTTATCGCAAGTTATCAAACACAGTTAAGATTCTTAATGTAAAATCGCAGTTTTGACCATCTCAAATATTAGATAATTCATTGTTCAGCTATACCAGATGACTTGTAGAAGGCAATGTCCATTAGATAACATAAATGATATTTCAAAAAAAAATTTACTTACACTTACTTACCTTACTACAGTTAATGACCTCTAAAATCACCGTAGTGACAAGAGTTTATGTATTCCGAAAAAACTATCTGGAGGAACGAATCGAAATTTCGTGTGGTAAAGTCCTTTCGTCGATTTCCATCAAAACATATCAAGGTCTATATTAATAATTTTTTGAATATTAATTTAATAATTAATATAGCAAACCAAAAATTATTTTAAAAAATAAAGCATTAGATAATTTTTTGTGTTCCTTAATAACAAAAAAATTTCAGCGTTTAGGACGATATCAATAAAAGTGGTAAGTAGGTCGGTATTTAAATAACGTCGCACTGGAGCAACACAACGGGATATTGGCGACTGTCCGGGATAAATCGCATAGGGAAAGATCCTAGGACTGCACGTAATTTTGAATCACGGTTAGATGACGAGGTTACACCTGAGCTGGCACTCCACTCTCCAAACTTCCACACCACGTCAACGTGATGATATTTGAAACCACGAAATATTTAACGTACACGAGCTCCCATGTACACGATGGTCTTTAACTGAACTGAGTTTCAAACAAACAACCCCGACAGTTATGCGATAGCATTTAGGTAGCCGAAGTAAAACAAAATCCGGTTATCCAAATATTTAAGATTTCCAGAAGAACTATTTCTTGTTCGTTTTCGTAAGTAATAATTTATACTTTTATTCAATTTTCCAGTACGCGTAAGGGTACCATCAGTTTATAAGGCCTGACGTAAAGCACCATTCTACACTGAATTCTTCGCTTCCTACACTTGAGATATTTTATTTTGAGCTCGTTCTGACGATTCAAAATTCTCGAGTGCTCTTTTCGAACAGCTCAGATTAGAATAAGCGAATCCCGTGTCCGTTTCTCCGGCATTTGAGAGCTACTTTTCTATTTCAAGAACCCGACAAGGAGTAAAAAAGTCTCCCCTTTCCCTGCATCCGGAAGTGGTTTTAAATTTTTAAGTTCACTTTAACAGCAGATGGATCGTGGTCTCTTCGCTGCTGCTTCAAGTTCTCCTCTTTCATAAAATGCCGAAGAGAGGAGAAATTTAAATTATTAAACCGTAAATATTCTTATATCTCAAGCGTAGGCGATGAAGATTCCTGTAACTTATCCAGGGTGAATTTCTAACGTCTGGAGCGGGAAAACTCTCCTTATGCTTGCAATCCTGACTTGACGTTCTTTGCTTGTGTTTGACGTAGCTTGGCGAAATGTATCCCATGAAACACTACCACTTTATGAGAGAACTGGTCTACTTATCACTAACTGAGCACCCGCTGCGAAGCGGCTCATCTCATCGAAAAGGGTAGGTATTTTAATTAACGTCGCACTGGGAGCAACACAATGGGATATTGGCGACGGTTCGGGATCAATCTCCCAAGGGAAAGATCGAGGACAACACCACGTAATTTGAACCACGGTCAGATGACGTGGTCACACCTGAACTGGCACTCCTCTTCACACTGTCATACCACGCCAACGTGAGGACATTTGAGGCCAGGATAGATTTAACGTGCACCAGCTTCCTTTGTACACGACGGTCTTTGGTTGGTTTAGAACTTGGAACCCTTTGTTTCCTAATCCGTTACTCCTCCTACTGCGCTACCGCTGCTCTAGGGGTAGTTCGGTAATGTTTCCCGCGATTTTACAAATAGGATACACTGAACATTTCTCTTACCTAATGTACACATAAACGTATTGCCGCAGGAAATTAAATCTTGAATAAACACAAGGAAACGGTTTGATGAAATTTGAATAAAGTATTTGCGTAGTCGTCTCCTCATTGGATATATCTATATATATTTTCGGGATTCAATTAAATCAATATTAATTAAGTCAAACTCGTAAGCAATCGGGGAAGGAACATCCGGTAATATTGTTTACACTTCAATGTTTGGTTACATATCAATTCTCAGATCACAAGGAGTGTAGAATTACAGATTGCGATTTTAATTACGCAATTAAACAATTTTACGAGTAACAATCGGATTCTAACGGCAAAAGTTTGCTTTGAAAATCTATTGTACCCTTCACCGATTGGTGGATGTTTATAGTCGATGTATTTTAATTAATGTCGCTCTGGAACAACGCAATGGGCTAATGGATGTTAAAACAAAATGAGAATGTGTGTGTAGTGTAAGTGGGGCTCTAAAAGTTCAGTAGTGCTGTGATGCGTTAGATTTAAACTATTTAAGGCCCTTCGGCAAACGAAGACAATTTAATGAGGCAGTTAAAACGTTATACATTTTCATTTAGTATCATTATTTTGTTTTAAAAGCTATTCACTCCAGAAATTTTCAACCTTTTTCATCTGATACACATATCTTTAATTTATGTAAATTTAAAGGTCAAATAGCAATTGGACTAACTGCAAATTCTATTCATCTGTACAATTCAGTAATGTGGTTAATTGATAGTTAATTCTAAGGCAAAGGTTTTTAATGGTAGGTAGGTATTTTAATTACCGTCGCACTGGAGCAACACAACGAGGCATTGGCGACGGTCCGGGATCAAACCCGAAGGAAAAGACTACAACACCACGTAATTTCGTAATTTTGAAACAGGGTCAGATGACGAGGTCACACCTGAGCTGGCATTCCACTCTCCAAACTTCCGCAAGACGCCAACGTGAGGACATTTGACGCCACGACACATTTAACGTGTACCAGCTCCCCTTTGTACACGATGGTCTTTGTTTGGATTCGAGCTCGCAACCCTCGATTGCTAGTCCGTTACTTTTCCAACAAGACTACAGCGGCCCTCAAAAATATATGGTAGCAAAACACAATTTCTTAACCATACTTTGTTACTAGAGCTAATATCTCCGACACATACTTGAACCTATCATTTTCTGTGTTTCACATTTCATATTCCCTGTTCTAAAAGCATGAAAATGCGTACATCTCTTTCCCTATGAAAATACCTCACCTAATAAAAGTTTGGAAAAGCTTTCAAAAAGTTTTATTCCGAACTTTGAATGTAATTATGTAAGTTCGAAATACATTCCTTCAACCTTTCAGTGTCTGCATCAGAGGATTTTTGATATAAAATCATGTATGCGACCTACTCTGTTATAGTACAGGTTAATTTGCAGTGGGGGATGTACTTGGCGAGAACTGGTGAATAACTGGATCTAGCCTATTCTTTTTGTTATAGCTGCTCGCATTTTGAACAACCTGTAAATTCAGTATTTCACATACAAACACCACGAAAAATGTTAATTAAGGTTCTTTTTAATTAAATCAATTACATTGTGGTGTGAATTTAGCCACCACTACAAAAATTACAATATAATCTATACATATAAAGCAGAGTTGGTATCTGTCTCTGTTCTCTATACAAATCTACACCGTTTGAACAATCCACACCAAATTTGGTACACCTATTCTTTGGAAAGCTGTTGGTATTGTAGGCTACATATTAACCCCGTTCTATTTGTGTTGTGTGTGCAGAGGGGTGTAACGTCCCGTCATCCTGGATAGAGCACTTGCTAGGGGGCGCTGTCTCCCGATCTGGCTATGCAGATGATGTCAGAGTTAACATATACAGAAGTCGCCTCTCAAGATGACCTTGGAGGTTTTTAGAATCTTAAGAGTATGGTGCATTCGAAGAAGGGTGCGGTTGCGCTGAAAATCGCTCAGTATTGTATCGTTTATGCATCCCGTCTGTTAAATTCTTAAACTGTTGCTTTATTATTCGAATGTAAATTTTTATAATATAAGATTATTTTTTATAGTAAGTGGTCTTTTTTATCGTCGATATGGTACAGGGGCTAAAGACAATTCAAAATCCTCATAGGAATAACATTGCGTATTTATACGATTAATGTCAGACCAATTCACTCTAAATTTGGTACATTCATCCTGTAGAATTCTACGAGACACATAGGTGACACATATATGAACACAATTCGATTTCTCCTGGGTCTGCAGGGGGCTAAAAACAATTCGAAATCTCCATAATAATAATATTGAGTAATATTACGATGAATTATAAACAATTCAACCCGCGCAACGACGGGTAATTCGGCTAGTAGTATACAGGGTGAGTTTAAATTGTTTTTACAAAATAAGAGTGGTGATAGTACCCATCCAGACGAGCAATAATTACCATGGAACATAGGGTCGCATTCCACTCTGAGAGGCAGAAAAGAGTAAAGTCGAAACGCGTCGAGCATGAACAAGTCATCGCTTCTGACGTCGTTTTGTACTTGTCTACGTAGCATATCTCCTAAGCAAGATGGATCAGACGTGGCGGACCTTTGGCTTGGCCTCCTCGCTCACCGGACCTCAACCCACTAGACTTTTTCTCCTGGGGGCACATGAAATCTTTAGTGTACCAGACGCCTGTGGACTCGGCTGAAGATCTCGTAGCGAGAATCGGTGTTGCCGCAGACAAAATTAACACACCACCAGGAATCTTCGAGAGCCAGTCATTCCTTCGCCGGTGTGAACTGTGCAACGACACGCCACTTTGAGCACTTGCTGTGAATTTTTCTCTGATCAATCAATCAGATTGTGCAAATTTTGGTATCGTTCATTCGCTTTCCCAACACTGTTGTAAGTTCATGTTGAAATTCTAATTTGACTCTTTTCTGCCTCTCAGAGTGGAATGCGACCCTATGTTCCATGGTAATTATTTCTCGTCTGGATGGGTACTATCACCCCTCTTATTTTGTAAAAACAATTTAGACTCACCCTGTATATAGCAGTGTAACCCAACTTAGCCACCACCTCTATAAATATTACAATATAATAGTATAGCAGTGAAGCCGAACTTAGCCACCATCACAAAATTAACTTGCAATATAATAGTTTTTATGACAGTGTAACCCAACTTCACCACAAAGTAATTTTAGGTAGATAAGGTTTCACTCTCTTTCACCAGTCACTGCTAAATTGGTGACTGTTAGACGTGATGTGAATACGAGCACTTAATAACCTAGTTATATTTCTCTTCTGACGATTAGATGGCGCTCGCAACGATCGTCACGCCCTTCAATGTATGGTTTGCAATGACCAGTTGAATTGCGTTTACAATTCAAATCACTTCAGACTGTCTGAAGCCCTGTGCTAACTACACCTGCTTCTATTCCCATCACACCTTCACTCTTCGTTGCTACTCAGCCTTCGCTTTACACGACTCACACTCGGCTGCTCTGGGCAACATAGGACAATTAAAGGTCACAAT
Organism: Meta bourneti; assembly: GCA_933210815.1. Classification (NCBI taxonomy): domain Eukaryota; kingdom Metazoa; phylum Arthropoda; class Arachnida; order Araneae; family Tetragnathidae; genus Meta; species Meta bourneti. The sequence goes on from OW119924.1 coordinate 105,329,912, forward strand.
CATCTATTGCATGACTATACGGATACAGTGAGAGCTGATCAGGGGTGCATACGGAAGATCACCCATGATCTTAATTAATTAACCGGTCTCATGCAATTAGTAATCTGTCAACTAGTGGCAGCGACCATCGAATTCAGTCACCCTAAGCCCTGGTGGGTGAGTATTGGGTCTAAATTAGTCACCACTACAGAAAGGAACTTACAATTTAATAGTAGTACATGTAGCAGTGTAATCCAACTCCACCACAATGTATTGGACTGATGCAAAAGTTCGTCCCGTTTTTGGCGATAGATGGCATTGCATCGCAAAACCGAAGTGTTATCTACTTCACACGTGTTAAGTTTTGATGTTGTTTGAAAGAAGCAATTTCAGCGAGTACTTGGGAAAGAAATTGTGTTATCGGGTTGTTTTTTAAATTTGTTAAGCATTAAAAATGGCATAAAATAAGGAGCATTTCCGACGTAGGCTTTTTTATTTCTGAAAAAAGGCAAGAATGCTTCGCAGACGCAAAAGTAGGTATGTATTGTGTATGGAGAGGGGTGTCGTTGACGATTCCATGTTTCGTAAGTGGTTCAGGAAGTTTCGTCGCATGGATCATTCGTCGCATTTAGCCAGAAACCTCAGAACTACTTTGAGCGAGGGATTATGCAGCTACCAGAGAGATGGTGAAAGGTCATCGAACAGAACAGCACATACTAAATTGATTGAATGTTATTTTTAGTACACAAAATATTTCTTCAACTTTTGCAGAAAAAACGGGACGAATTTTTGCATCAACCTAATACTTTTTGGCTTACAAAGTTAAACGGTCTTTCACAAGTCTCGGCTAAAACATACACCTTGGGTACTTAAAATTGACTTGATCAATGTATTTACATTGAATTTCAACTTTCGACTGACAATACCTTGCTTTGGAGCGTTTTCCACGCATAATTCCGGTCATTCGTCGCCTTTATAGGAAATAAAAATATTCAAATGATTTAGTCTATTTTTAAAACTATCCTCGTCAATAGACAATTCAGCAGCAATTTTTGCCTCGGTTGTTTTGGGGTTTTATGACGCAAGGACAATTTGGTTATGCGAAGACGAACAATACCAAGTAATAGACATACACACATGAAAGTTTTTACTGACACAGAAGAGAGTAATACACCCAGGGAGGAATCGAACATGAAGCGGCTACAACTCGAAGGTTGCTAGCCCAGTGGACCTACCCACTGAACCACGACGCCCCAGGTTTTGCCTTGGGAAAGTGGCAAAGGAAATAGTTTCTATCGATTCTTACTGTTCCGCGGATAATTTATCAAATTAAGTCTTGATAAATCTCATTGCGTGACTAGTCAACGAAACGGAGTTCTTTTCCTTTGTCCCTTGGGAACGGATTTAAGAATTATTGAATGGGGCTTTCTTTCATTATTAGGTGTTATACAGTCCAACTATAAATCTTTTGTCTTCACGCACTTTTGACGAAAAAAGTAAAGATTACATTTTTATTAGGCTTAGTTGAGTAACGCCCATTGCTTTTAGTCCTTTGAATATGCTTGTTATCCTATGGGAGAGGTGCCGCGGTAGCCCGGTTGGAAGAGTTACGGATTAGCAACAAAGGGTTGGGAAATCGAATACTACCAAAGACCGTCGTGTACACAAGGGGTGGTGCACTTTAAATCTGTCGAGGGCTCAAATGTCCTCACGTTGGCGCGGTGTGGAAGTTTGGAGAGTGGGTGTGCCAGCTCAGGTGTGACCTCGTCATCTGACCGGGGTACAAAATTAAGTGGTGTTTTTCTTGGATCTTTCCCTTTGGGTTTGATCCCGGACCGTTGCAAATTGTTCGATACGTTGCTCCAGTTCGACATTAAAATACCTACCTACGAGAGAAATTTTCATCTTAAAAACAAACCAGACGCTGTGAGATTTTACTTCTGATCTCGCAAGTTACATAACGGGATTACCTTAAACCCTCTGTATACGTCGGGGCAGAATATCGTTTCCTTCTATGGTTGCGGCAGCCGGTCCAACGGCTTTACATACAACTTACTGAAACCGGCCGAAACGGCCTTTACAATGCTTTCCCTCAGGAGGAGAGGGAATATGTGTCGTCCCATTATCACCTAATGTACCGGTTTTTATTGTCGGGTCGTAGTTATGCCTAGAAGGGACAGATTCTTCCCGGGTAAACTGAAAGGGCGGCGGTGACTTCTTAAGTGTATCTCTTTTCATTGACTCAACCTCTCACAGATTAGATGCTCGAGGATAAACAATTTGCGAGGCTCCCCGTCGATAACCCTGACATCTTTGTCAACGGGGAGATAAGGCTATTCACGCGCGGGTCTCTTTGTAGCACAGAAAAGAGGGGATGGAAATCGTAATCGGCTTTGGCGATTCTTCAGGAGATTGAGGTCTGAAAGTATCCGAGCCTTTCGTAACGAGGGAACTCGAAACTTTTGGCCGGTTTGGTCGGTTGCCGTATCCAGAGGGTTAAAATATAGTTTATCGCCATTTTGGTGTCATGTTGCGTTTAATCTTATTAATGTTGACCAATCTACTATCATACAGATTTGGAATTTATTTCTTGGGATCTTTATAGGTGAAGTGCATCGTATTCTAAAATCAAGCCAACTGACTTCCTGTTCAGGAAACATGGTGTGGCCGATGAAAATTACCGCCACATATATTCAGCTTGGCAGGTAGGTAGGAAAGTAGTTAATTAACGTCACACTAGAGCACCTCAATGGGCTATTAGCGTCGGTCGGGTAGGTAGGTATTTTAATTAATGTCGCACTGGAGCAACACGATTAATTACCATTACCATTAGAACGAAATTGTAGTATCTAATTCGGTTATTCACGTTGGCGTGCTGTGGAAGTTTGAAGAGTGGGGTGCCAGCTCAGGTGTTGCCTCGTCATCTAACCGTAGTTCAAAATTACGTTGTGTGGTCCTCGGATATTTCCTTTTGGGATTGATCCCGGACCATTACCAATAGCCCGTTGTGTTGCTCCAGGGAGACGTTAATCAAAATACCTACCTACCTAATTCGGTTATTCTGTAAGGTAGGTATTTTAATCAACGTCGCATTGGTGCAACATAACAGGCTATTGGCGACGGTCCGGGATCAAACCTGAAGGGAAATATCCGAGGACAACACCACATAAGTTTGAACCGCGGTCAGCAACACCTGAGCTGGCACCCCACTCTCCAAACTTCCACACCACTCTGACGTGAGGACAGTTTAGTCCACGACAGATTTAATGTGCACCAGCCCCCTTTGTACGCGACGTTCTTTGGTTGGATTCGAACTCGGTAAGATAGTTTTGTAGAATACTTTGTTGCAAGTTCGAGTTTTTAAAAACTAATCCTAACGTTTTTCCTGAGAGCAGATGTGACGCCTCCATTATCCATCGCCTCAAATTAATCCGTTTAAATTTACGTACACTTCCTAATGGATTTCCTTCTCCTAATGAAACGTTTCGGGTGATTCAGGAAAAGAACTTCGCAAATGTAATTTTAAGTAGCCCTTAATGGATGTTAAAACAAAGTGAGAATGTGTGTGGAGCGTAAGTGGGGCTCTAAAAGTTCAGTAGCGGCTGTGATGCGTTGAATTTAAACTATTTAGGGCCCTTCGGCAAACGAAGATAGTTTAAAGTAGGCAGTTAAGACGTTATACATTTTCATTTCGTATCAGTTTACATACATCTTATTTTGTTTTAAAAGTTATTCACTCCAGATATTTTCAACCTTTCTCATCTTATGCACACATCTTTAATTTATGTAAACTTAAAGATCAAATAGCAATTGGACTATCTGCGAATTGTATTCATCCGTAAAATTCAGTAATGTGGTTATAATTGATAGTTTTTTTAAGGTTTTTTTAATGGTAGGTAGGTATTTTAATTACCGTCGCACTGGAGCAACACAACGGGCTATTGGTGACGGTCCGAGATCAGATCCGAAGGAAAAGATCCGACAACACCAGGTAATTTTGAATCACGGTCAGATGACGAGGTCACACCTGAGCTGGCACCCCACTCTCCATACTTCCACACCACGCCAACGTGGGGATATTTGAAGCCACGACAGATTTAATGTGCACCTGCGCCCTTTGTACTTTAAGTCGCAACCCTCCAGTTGATAATCCGGTACTCTTCCAACCGGGCTACCGTCACCCGACAAGAAAATTAAACTATACAAGAGATAAACTTCGTTTTGGTTATCTCTTAAATGTAAATTTCTCAATATTACAAAAAAGCAATGCTTCCTTTCTTCACGCCCTACTGGTGCGAATAATTTACACAATGAATAACATGATTAAAAATAGATCGTAGCTGGAAACACTGGAAAATATTTAAGAACATGCATGTGTAACATTTGACCTCGCACAAAGTACGTCCTAACACAACATCACCAAGTTAAGATATCTTTAAGATCTTATATTTTAAATGCAAGCAAACTAAAGGTAGGTAGTTAATTAACGTCGCACTGGAGAAACACAACGGTTATTGTCGAAGGTCCGGGATCAATTCGATAGCTAACTGAAGGAAAATAAAAAAATTGGGTGGTATTTTTTTACTACAAATAATCATAAATAAATTGTCTCAAAAAGATATTTTTCAAAGCCACTTAGGAGCAAAAAAGTTAATTACTATTATGTTTTTGTAAATCAAAGTTAATACCTATTGTTTTGTCAGATCGGCAAAAAAGTATAATTCATTCTGATGTGAGCGCTCATTAAAACCAGGACAGTCCTAGGTGGTCAGATCGGGAAGTTGAGCGTTACGAGAAATGGGCATCACTTCGGTCTAATAATTTCTATATTTTCCACACTAGCCAAATAAACTTATATACGAGGTTTGTTAAAAAATATCCGACCTTTATTCATAAAAAACTAGGTGTATGGCCCCGCGTTGCGGAGGACAACGTGTTAGTAAATACCTCCCTCTTGGATTTTTTACTCTTTTTTGCATGCCTTCTTATAGATTCACTGTTATATAATTCTATAAATTTATCATTATTATTATTCGGATTTAAAAGTTTTATGGTTTCGTGTGTCCTGGGATAACTGTTAGTAAACGACATATTAGATTTTTCGCCGTCTCATTGCAAGTCTTCATGTAAATTTCCCAATTTCACACTGAAGTTCAGCTTCGACCCGTCTTCTATTGGTAGCTCGTTCCTTAGATTCATTGTTACGTCTTTCACGTAGTTTATATTTAGCTGAATTGCTTGTTATGGAACGTTTTCTTTTTGGCATTGTCGTTAAAAAGAGTCATTACAACGCAAAAAACAATCGCTATGAAAAAGGCAGCAGTAAACAATTTGAAATTCCAAATGACGATGGATTGAAGAATTGTACAGGTTTGCTGTATTGGATGTCAAATAATTATAAAATAATGTTTATTTAAAGCAGTAAATTGTAAGACACGAAAAAGTACTGTATATTGAATTTTGAACATTTTCCACGGTTTTTTCCTCGAATTTAACACGAATATTTAAGTCAAGTCTGACAAAAAAAACATAATAAAAAAGTTGGGGCAAAAACCACTACGGAAGCGTTACGGAATCAGCCAGTGACGTCACGGCACTCTGTCCAATCAGGTAATCTTTTGAACATTTTATGTTAAAATTTAAATTTTTGAAAATTTGAAAGCCGCGGAATAACTTTCCCAGTTTATTCTGCGTATTTTGACACCTCTCTCAGATCTATACGTGGTGTGGTTGAGACGAAGATAGATTTCCAACAGACAAACTATCACACATTAATAGTGTAGATACTCTTATTCAGATAGAACAATCTTACACTAATCTCCTTCAAATAGTCCCCTTGGGCTGCCACACACTTCTCCCAACGGTTCTGCCACCGTCCGAAGCAGTTCTGGAACGCCTCTTTTGAGATGGCGCCGAGCAGCTGGTCCGTCGCATTCTGCATGTCTTCTCTGGACTGAAATCTGGTCCATTTCAACGACATTTTCAGCTTAGGGAAAAACCAGAAGTCACACGGAGCCATGTCGGGAGAGTAGGGATCCTGACGAAGCACAGGTGTGTTTGGCCAAGAAACTGTATCAAATGTGAAGAATGGACGGGTGCGTTATCGTGATGGAGTTGCCAATTGCCCGCTGCCCACAGGTCAGGCCGTTTGCGTCTCAGAGCGACGCGAAGGCGGCGCAGAACCTCTTGGTTGTACTTCTTGGTGATGGTTGTGCCGTGTGGTGCGTACTCGTGATGAACCACACCACTGGAGTCAAAGAAGACAGTCAGCATGACTTTGACATTGCTGCGGACCTGCCTTGCTTTTTTTGGCCGCGGGATGTTGGATGCTTCCATTGTGATGACTGCAACTTGGTTTCTGGGTCGTATCTATAAACCCAGGACTCATCACCAGTGATCACTGTGTTGAGGAAGTTGGGATCACTGTTCGCAGTTTCCAGCATGTCCTGTGCGATCTACAAACAGCGTTGCTTCTGCTCGATCGTTAGCATCTTTGGCACAAACATCGCTGAGATCCTCCTGAAACCCAAATGCTCAGTCAAAATGGAATGAACGGATCCAATGCTGATGCTCGCCTCGTCTGCAAGTTCTGTGATCGTGATTCGACGATCCTGCATCACCAGGTCAATGACGATCTCATTTCTGGATGTTGAGGGCCTACCAGAATGTTCTTCACTCTCCACTGATGTGCGGCTATCTTTGAAGCGGTTGTACCACTCCTTTATCTGTGTGGTGCCCATTGCTTCGTCCCGAAGGCCTGTGGAATTTTGTGGATCGTTTCCACTTGGGAATCGCCAAGCTTTACACAAAATTTAATGCAGTAGCGTTGTTCAAGTTTTTCTGTCATTTTGTCAAAAACGAAAATCCGACGGCGCTTACTTACACTTCCTCACTCATCGGCGGTCTGCCGGCGACTGACAGCTTCTGCAGGCAGGAAAAAATTCAAGCATGCGCATTAGTGTCACCTACATACATGCACCAAACCACGCCTCCCTAGTTTCATTTGTTGTAAAAATTATGGTCGGATATTTTTTTGAAAACCTCGTATACCTACTAGCAGAATTAACCGGCGTTGCTCGGGTTGAATTGGTTAAATGTTGATTCCATTTGATAGAAAAATGCAAGCATCCTTTAAGTGTACAGAAAACATTTTTTAACATCGTATTAACTTTTTCATAGCTTCTACAATTTACTTCGGACGCAAATGTTTACATGATGTATGCATCCACATAATCCATTTCATATTCATCGCACTCTTACTGAGACGAACTACGAAAGTTTTTTCTAAGATGACTACTTCAAAAGTCGAGTTTGAGTTTTGGAGGGACTACGAATGCCCCGCAAGTTCATTTTCAGTAAAAACGACGAAATTCCAGCGTAGTCTTGCACTTAGTTTTCCTATCAATATTTATTACTTGTGGCAATCATGTTTTCGAAATTCATCATTGTAAGAGGATGGCAAATTAAATGGTTACGTCATTCGGGATTAATTTATTTTGAAACAAACTCATTTTTTTCTTGAAAATTCTATTCAGCTGTTCGTGGATGATGGTTCCAAAGAATAAGTGTATCAAATTTGGTGTAGATTGGTCAAGCGGTGTAGATTTGTATAGAGGACAGACAGAGACGCCAACTCTGCTTTGTATATATACACTCATGTCCAAAATTATCTTTACATACCCAAACATAATGATATTCCATGAAATATCCACTCTATGTAATCCATTTTTGCAGGGAATGCGTGAAAGACAAGCTAATTAGCATTATCCAATCAAAAGTGGTCAAACGGATTCTGATATGTAAATCAAGGTGTCACGTCATCCGACCCTGAATCAAGCACTCTGCGCAAAGTGAATATCTGAGTGAATTACTACAATACAGCGTTTGATTTCAGTGTGTAAGGACTCAAAACGGTTTGTTATGGCTCCGAAGTATCATTTGAAAGAATCTGTGAAGTGGCGAATTGTCGGCCGTTTAGAAGCAGGGCAGACAATCATGGAAGCAACGAGATGTGTGAATATTTCAAGACAGTCTCTAAGCTATGGAAACAATTTCAGAACTCTGGAACTGTTGTAAGGAGGCCTGGACAAGGTCGTAAACGAATAACTGCTTCCCAAGATCGATATCAGGCAATAACTGCCCGTCGTAACAGGAAGTCTACTGCTCGGCAGTTAAGTTCAGAGGTTGCAGCCGCCACTGGAACTGTTGTATCACGGCAAACTGTATACAGAAGGCTTAATGAAAAAGGCCGTTATGCCAGAAAGCCAAAGGTATGTGTTTCACTGTCTTCACAAATAAAGAGGATCTCTTTAATTGGTGCAAAGAACACCAGAATTGGAATGAACACCAATGGAACCATGTTCTCTTTACTGATGAGTCGACGTTTAGTTTAACATCTGATTCTAAACGTATTTACATCTGGAGGGAGTCAGGAACGCGAAATCTTCCTTCGAACGTTATGGAACGTGACCGTCTCGGTAGTGCAGGTGTGATGGTATGGTGAGGAGTAAAGATCGATGGACGTACGCCCCTACACGTTTTCAACAGCGGATCTGTGACAGGACAGAGATATCGGGATAAGGACTTAGAACCTTATGTAAGACTTTCAGATGTGCACATGGATCTGACGTTTTATTTATAGACGATAATGCTCGTCCACATCAAGCAAACTCCGTTGACGAATTCCTTGAAATTGAAGCCATTGAGAGAATACCGTAGCCAGCAAAATATCCTAATCTGAACCCGATAGAGAACTTATGGGACTACCTTGGAAAAGCAGTTGCACAGAGACATGCTCCTCCTAGAGATCCATGAAGACCGCATTGTTGGAGGAGTGGAACCTAATTCCCCAAACTGTGGTTAACAGCATTATTACCAGCATTAAAACACGTTGTGATATGTGTGTACACGTCAGGAAAGATCACATTCCATATTAAATTCATTAGCCTTAAGTTTTTCTGAGTTATTCTCTTTTTTCTGAACTCTCCTTGTCACATATTGCTATTTTTATTGTTTCATGCTACAGTTTTATATCATATGCAGTGCTCTTAAATTTTTTCCTTTGTATTTATGTGTTATGATGTTATGTATAATTTCACACAAATTCATAAAATTATAATTCAGTTTCTGAGAAATCCGTGATTTTATATGTAAAGATAATTCTGGACATGGGGGGGGGGTATTTCAATTAACGTCACACTGGAGCAACACAATGGGCTATTGGTGACGGTCCGGGATCAATCCCAAAGGGAAAGATCCGATTCTGGACATGAGTATGTATAGCTATATATACCCAAAACAACCTCTTAGAACTGATCTGGAATGCCTTATATAAGGGATTCCAGACTAGTTAATTCTAAGAAGGTCCTTGCTAAAAAAAACTCGAATTGATGTACCACTAACGAGGCTGACAAAGACCACATGCCTGAAACAAACAGGATAATTTAACCTCGTTTTAAAACACAAAGCGTATTCTAATTCCCGAGATCGTTGGCGAAGTACTTTCACTCGGGAGACGCTGCCACCCTCGTTTTCCGGGTTAAAACCCGGAAAGTGCAGTTGACGCAGATAATGGAACTAACTTCAATTACCATATTAATACGGCGATACGACCGAGCTCACTTTGCGAGTTCCTCCATGACTTTCCCTTCCGTTCTTTCTCTCAAATCTCCTGATTCCTTCGAAATCTTTGCAGTACTTCAATTCCCAAGTTTTCGGAAACAATTTAGAGCGAGATAATTGAAACTTGTTCCCGAGAAATGGATAGAACTCTGCAGTTGATTCAGAAGTTCTCAGAAAATTTGTCTGGGATCTATTTAAGATGTGATAGAAGCAAACGAATATTCTAATCTCAAGACGATTGATGTAAAAATTTCAGGTAGGAGTAAAGGTAATTGTAAAATAGGAACCTATTTCACAAACATGTATTATCTGAGAGAAAAACGAATTTTTCTCATTGGTAGCGGAGACGAAATTTTAAAAACTGGTTTTCATAAATTAAGAAATAAGTAGAAAAGCGACTCCAGGTAGGTATTTAATTAACGTCGCACTAGAGCAACACAACGGGCTATTGACGACGGTCCGGGTCCGAAGGGAACGATTATCTTTTTAACTGTGCTATTTTATCTACGCTGTTATCTTTTTAACTGTGACGTATATAGTAACGCGCGTCCAATGAGAAACTTTAAAAATTGGTGAATACATCCTTCATTTTGCAAGGATTCAAATATACAGTGTGCTATGTAGGTATTTTAATTAATGTCACACTGGAGCAACACAACGTGTTATTGGCGACGGTTCGGGATCAAACCCAAAGGGAAAGATCGAGGACAACACCACGTAATTTTGAACCACGGTCAGGTGATGTGGTCACACCTGAACTGGCACCCCACTATCTAAACTTCCACACCACGCCAACGTGAGGACAATTGATGCCACGACAGATTTCACATCCACAAGCCCCCACATATACGTAGTTCGTTCGTTAGACTGAGTTTAAAAACTCTCACCCTCCGGTTGCTAATCCGCGACTCTAGCAACTGAGCTACCGCGGCACCAAGAAGAAAAATTCTCAGGTTATGAATTCTAAAGTCCGTTTCTTTGGATGCAACTTTTAATGACGTCCTTAAAATTCTCATCACGATTTGCAGACAGTGTATTGCAAAAATTCAGATTTACTAAAGTATGTTGATAACACAAATTTTCTCTACTCTATACGTGGTCAACCCAGACAGAATTTGATTTCTATAAATTTAAATTTCTCTTCCAGAGGTTTGATAATTGAATTTACTGGAGCAACATAACTGGGTATTGGCGACGGTCCACGATCAATCCCGAAGGGAAAGAGCGTGGGCAACATTTCGTAACCTATATTGTGTCAGTGTTGTTCTAACTGTCCGTTTCATGATGTAAATAACTGAAAGAATACAAATATCAACAAATATGCTATAAAAAGAATGCAAATAAGTTTGATAAAAATGTATAAATTAGTGACCCAGTGTTGAATTTTTCTTTTCTCTGCAAAATTGGGGACGAATTTAAAAATGCACCTTCATGAGTGGCATCATTTATAGGTAATATAAAATATGCTCTATTAGTATTCTTACTTTAACTAACATGGAAGTGTCTCACATGTTGTAATTGATATTATTAACCGGTGTTCTTAGTTTTAGTTTTCTGAACAAATTTTTGAACTACTAGCGTCACTGTTCTATCGTAACAACAAATAGTGATGTTTATCTAATCTTAGTAACACAGGGTTTAACAAGACTACTTTAAGTTTAATTTATAAATCTGTGTTCTGTGTTCAATTTAAAATTTAAGTTATAAACATTTTCAAGACTCATTAAAATTTTTTAAGAAACTTCAGTTAGAATATCATTGTGCATGCAACGAACAAAAATCTTAATCAGTAACAGCTTCAGAAGTTATTCTACTTAATTTAGGTGCGAATAAAACTGGAAAACATCGTATTATTCTCGTCTTTCTTATTTTTTAAAACGGTTCGAAGATTTACAAAAACTTTCAGGAATAGAAATAGAATAAATAGCATGTTCTACCATGAAATTCCAAACGTCTTTCGTTTTCAGTGTCTCTAGAAGTGAAACGTATAAATACTTTAAGTTCCCAGTTGACCTTTACGTTCCTACTCTTCTGTCTTGAGCTCTTTGTCTTATCTTGTTCAAACACAGTATTCACGAAAAGTGGAAATGGTTGAATTCAGATTCGAATGCACGTCGCTGTCCCAGAACACTGACGCAAGTGTAAATCATCGATTTGTTCAGGGAACGAAAAATAAGAATACTGTTCATGATAAATACTAATTACAACATGTGAGAAACTTTTATGGTAATGAAAGTAGGGTTAATACCATATTTATGCTATCTTCTAAATGCCGCTACTCACGCAGGTGTATTTTGAATGTTCACCTCCAGTTTTAGTTGCGTCGCTCTAAAATTCTGAATGAAATATTCAACCCTGTCGCTTACTATATACAACAGTTGTATTAAAATTGTATTTATGCAACATACTTGTTATCATTTTTATTAACTCAGTTATTTATATCATGAAACGGAAGGAATTTAGATCAACAATAGCAAAATATAAACTTGCGTCGTTATTCCGAGGTTGGTTGGTTGGTTTTGGGGGTTTTATGGCGCAAGGGCCATATTTGGCCATGCTGCGCCAGACACAAGACATGCAATATCAAGTAATAGACACACACAATGAAAGTTTCATTGACACAAAAGAGAGAAAAACACCCAGGGAGGAATGCACCTGACAGGAATCGAACCCGAGCCGCCTACAACTCGAAGGTTGCTAGCGCAGTGGGCAAACCCACTCAACCACGTTATTCTTGTTCTACCCCTCACTAGATGGCGCTACCAGTTATTTTGTAAAACCATTTATTAAAATCCCATTACAATAATTATTCAAGCCATTTTCTAAAAATAGCATATTCCTAGTTTTAAGAAAAAAATCTAAGTCCAGAAGAGAGAGAAATCAAACATTACATTAATTCATCTCTCATAGGGAACTCCCCGATGGTTTAGTGGTTAGCGTACCTTACTTCGGATCCTATGGGCCGGGTTCGAATCCAAGAAATTACGTTTTAATTAAAAATAATAGGGTTATTCCTATTATCCTCAGATGGCGCTACCAGTCATTCATCACCATGGCAACACAACTCCATGTCAACAAAAGGATCGCCATCTTGAAAAATTGACGTCATCACTCGGAATGATCTTATCACCTCTCTCCATATACTCAAGAAGTATCATTTTCTATCTACTACGGTATAAGTTCTGAACAGCACTTGCGTCGTTGTTACACCGAAGAGAGCCTTCCGCATTAAAAACTGAGTAACAATTTACACCTTCTAAAGCACAATGCGAAGCAGTTTAAAGTTGAAAATGGAGCAATACTCTAATGAAGCTTAGTGTTATTAGAGTTCTTCCTTATTCCATTGGAAGGATGTATCACTTCAAAAATATTTGACGTATTCAACCAAAAATATATATCTCATGTTGTTTCAAATTCATCTCCATTTAGAACAGGGGTCGACAAACTTCTTTGACAATCGACCCCTTTCTTTGACTTTTTATCGATCCCCTCTATTTTCCTATAACTTCTTTATAAAAAGACAAATGGCCCAACAGCCAAGGATTGACGTTTGCTAGCAGACATTATAATAGGACAAGCAAAAAAGACTATAGTATATATGAAAATAAGACTTTTATTATACAATTTACTAACCTTGTCAATGAAGGGTGTGCTTCGTGACGCTTGACGAGATTAGCAGTTTTGGGTTCAAAATGAGTAAGTTCCAGCCTTAAATCTCCACGGAATTCTATATTCACTCTTAATTGCGTTGTCATTATGGATGGAGGTAATCCTTATTAACCGAATTAAATATTATATTAGATAAATATAATTTTATATTATGAATTATTAGTATCAGTGATCTTATATTTTTCTATCGACCTCCGATCAACCCCTGAGCCCGAATCGACCCCTAAGAATGTTATATCAACCCCTGGGGACGATATAGACCACTGATCTAGCACATGATAGACCACGTCAATGAAACCACTCGTCGTTGAAAAGTCCAAAATCATCAAAAGTTCTTGAAAAGGTCACGGGAATCCAAAACGACCAAAGCATGCGAACCGGGGAAACCTGAGTTCGTGCATTTAAGACAAACAAGAAACATTTTTTCCATTTTGAAATTTGGTAGTATTAGTAAGGGGGGGCCACTTCTGAATACCGACATAGTCGTCTGTGATTTTCGATCGAATACCACCTCCGAAGCATAGTCTGTCCGAGTTCCCCAACACCAATCAAGAATAGCAGAGTCCTCCATCTAATCTGACTGCGGATATTGGACCCTGGAAATTTCCTGGGATTGGTTCAGTGACGTAAATCTCCAGTCCCCAAGGACCCTTCTTTAGCCAGCCCGTCCGCTAGCGCTGCCAGATACCGAATAGCAAAATTACCTTTTTATAACCAAGTTTTTATATCGGTTCTTCGTTTCGACTTTTCGTGCTCCATTGCAAAATATTAGTTATGTAAAATTAATATTTTAAGGTGTATGTATACACTAGAAATCACGAAAATTGACAAAATTATCGATATATTTTTTAATAATTCAAAATATTGTCCAACCCCTTAGCTTTCAAACGATACCAAGATCTTGTAAATATTCGAAATAGTTTTCAAGTTACAAGGGTTTGGGTTGGGTACTGTCACCTTAGATAAACGCGTTTCCAAAACTTTAAACTCGATTTCTGAAGACCTGTTTTTGCAATGGGATGCTTCTTTCGTACAGTGATACCTCAACAATGAATTGATCTATTATAATAACTTTTGTGTCATTATAATCTATATAATACAGTGGATGTTTTGACCCTCAGTCGAAGTTATTGGTTGAAATGAATTTTTAGTTGATTTTTAAATGTTGAAATTCCTGAAAAAATCTTGATTTTTTAGACTTCCTTCGTGAAAAAATTGTAAAAAAGAACGTATTCCCTCTAGCAACTTGATGGAAGGTCAAAACATGAAGAAGAAAGGAATAATTTCCAACAGGAATTGTCTTTCTGAACACATTATAATTTGAGATATCACTGCTCAAAAAACATGCTAATTAGCTCATTATATCTAAATTAGATAATTAATGAGTAGCTTAATCAGAATTTTTCACACTAAAATAAGTTTAAGCACATACCAATGACCTATTGCGAAAAACTGGATTTTTAAAGTCAAAATTTAAAAAAAAATGTGTTCTAGTGTATACATACACCTTAAATATCCTTTTTCCATCAATCAACTATTAATAAATTATTTATATTATGGGAATAAATAAAATATAAAATCAGTTCTAAAACAAAAATTAGAATTTAATTTGTTTTGGAAAAATAATTTTTTGAATATTGGTAAAACAATATTTTATTGAAAAAGTTGTTTTACATCAATACTGGTAAAACAAACTGAACTGCTTACCGCAATCGTTTTATGTTCAATGTTATTCCTATGGCAATTTAGAATTGCTTTAAGACCACTCTGCACACCTAGGTTAAAGAGAAAGGAGGTCAATATGTAGCCTACGTTACCTCAGAGTTCTAAAGTATAAGTAAAGCAAATTTGGTGTGGATTGGTCAAACGGTCTAAATTTTTATAGAAGACAGACATCCACTAGCTGTGCTTTATATATAGATAAGCTCTTTTTATAATCCAATAACATATCATGAATTTCTTAAAAAAATCGATAGCTCAGTATAATGTCTTATTTTTATCTTAGACTAGTCGAATTACCCTGCGTTGCTCGGGTTGAATTGTTTATAATTCATCGTAATATTACTCAATATTATTCCTATGTAGATTTCGAATTGTTTTTAGCCCCCTGCAGACACAGGAGAAATCGAACGGGGTTAATATACGGCCTATGTGTCCCGCAGAATTCTACAGGATGAATGTACCAAATTTAGAGTGAATTGGTCTGACATTTATCGTATAAATACGCAATGTTATACATATGCGTATTTCGAATTGTCTTTAGCCCCCTGTACCATATCGACGATCAAAGAATTTTATAAAAAATAATCTTATATGATCATAAAAATTTACATTCCAATAATAAAGCTACAGTTTAAGAATTTACAGACGGGATTCATAAACGATATCATAGTGAGTGATTTTCAGTGCAACCGCACCCATCTGCGATTGCACCATACTCTAAGATTCTAAAAAACCTACATGGTCATCTTGAGTGACGACTCCTATAGATGTTAACTCTAACGTCATCTGCACAACCACAGCGGGAGAGAGCGCCCTCTAGCATGTGCTTTGTCCAGGATGACGGGACGTTACACCCCTCTGCACACTCAAAACAAATAGAACGTGGATTAACATGTAGCCTAAGTTACACGCAGGGTTTCAAATTTACCAAATTTGGTGTAGATTGGTCAAACAGTGTAGATTTGTATAGAGGACAGATGCCAATTCTGCTTTATATGTATAGATAATAAAATAAATAAATGCATTCATTTAGTACTTTCTATATTCCACATTAAAGAGGACGGTTATAATTGTCTCTTAATTTAAACTTTTAGATATTTCCGTGGTTTACTTTTAACACATTACTATCTTTTTAAAGGCCCGAACCAAATGTTTGACTGCACTTGATTAATTTCTGAATTCTTTAGGAACAAGTTCACAATTTGGAAAGGACACAAATTGCACTGCATTGATCTTAACACACGCCAAGTAAATTCAATATCACTTAGTCTCTCACTTTGAACGTGGATTTTTATCTTTAACTTGAGGTATATCAACCGATTTTTTTCAACTGTCTTTTAATGGATACCTAAGACGTTTTTCAAAAAATATCTATCCTTATCTTTACTAGATTAAGGTCTTCGTTAATTGGTTATGGGAAAACTTCTGAAAAACTTCTAATACTTTTCGTGCTAGAATAGCTTACACAAAATACAAAAATGTTTTAATTTACATGAAGCTTCTTTTAATTACATTTGAGTTCTCGTTTAACGTAGGCTACTTAGAAATGCCTGCATTTACTTTCTTAGGAAAGACAGGCAAAATCCTTTCCTTCCTCAAATGGATTCAGATAAGATGTTTACTTAGAACATTTATCTACACATCTATCAAGAATTAGAACACAAAAAGTATTCCTGAGAATCGGGAAAGGCAAAAATAGTTTGCGAAAGCATTTGTGGAATGGAGCTATTGCCAGATTCCTCGAAGTAACAGTAACGGATAAAAGAAATTAAATTCAATGTATGCATTCATAAACAGAGAATATGTGAACCCGTTTAGTTTACCATTTTACTTAAAAACACATGCTTTCCTTGAGGCAATTAATTGCTTTCGGGAGTTCAGCTTTTTACCTATGTTCGTGGCAACTACATAGTAAAAACTGCCTGTCACTACAAATTACAGGGGAAAACTTCCAGAAAGTTTTTATAACGCAACAGTGATAACTAAACAGGCTGGAAAGGCGAAGTTGAACCTAAGGGATTGAAATACCTGTGGTAAGGAGTGACAAAAAATACTCCTAAAGTGAAAGACAGCTTGTCAGAGTCAAGAGTACCTTGTCGCAAATAACTTGTCCTGTCAGTAAAAACATTCTTTTGTCGTATCTTCCAACTACAGAACAAATCTCAATCTATTTCTTTAGAATTGGGATTTCAAAGGACTTTTTTCGAGTAGTTGTCCTTAAATGAATTAGAAAGATTTCGATGTCTCAGAGGAAGGAATAAGGAAGAAATAGTTTTTAAAATTATACTTTCATTCTCAGTATTTAAAGTTTTTATCTTCGACTTTGCGTTTAATTTGCAGTTTTTCATAATTGTAGAAAGAAACGTGTTTATTGATGCATAAATTTTTTATTTCAAATAAGTATGTTGATTTTTTCGCACTTTTTCTTGTTCCCAAAACGCGTATACTGTAGAGGGGTATTTATATACTTTAGAAGCCTTAATATGTCTGGAATATTTATATATCTAGCCGTAACCATTTTAAAGAAAAGTTACGTGACGTTACGGCTTATTTTGGAATACCATTTCAGCACTTCGTCAATAAAATTTCCGAAGAATAAATAGATATTTGATAGTTGATTGGTCAAAAACAATTAGATTAAGCGCCAAAATGGCGATAAACTACATTTTAAGGCAACTTCGATACATAAAGTGCAAGAGCATTTGGATAGGCGAAGTATAATCGTCACATTCCGTTTGGTTTGTTCACACTGAAAATCAGTCAGTGTGCTTCAAAGCAGATATATTTCTGTTTTTATCTTTATAACTGGATTAGATGGTTATTATCTTTTTAACGGGATCAGATGAAAACCAAAAGTCGCCAAAACGACGATAAACTAAATTTTACGATAACTCTTTAGACCATCTGAAAAATCCCTCTCATGTAAACAGCTCATTTTATGCGTATAAATGTTCTTAATAAATTATGCGTATAAACGTATTTAACGTTATTTAAGCACGCGATGTAACGTTGCAAATGATTTTTGTGCATCTCGTTGAATAAATGTGGAACTCTCAAAACCCTCTCACACCGATTAAGTTCCAACAAAAGTTTTAAGACGGGGTACCGAAGAAATAAATTTTAACCACGTTGTACCCTGAATCGCTGACACCTTAACGAAAGTTGATTCTTTCCTTCAGCTCAAAATTCTCCGATTCAGTGTCAGTTGAGCTCATCTTCCAGCTGCCGTGATTGGACAGGATGTCACTGATTACTGAGCAGCTCTCAACATACTACACAAAAGGTAAGCCATGTAGAAAATTTGAGTATGACTGACAAGCTTTCATCCACCTCGTTAAAAATCCTTCACTTCCGTTTAACTTTACTGTGAACTAGGTCTCATCATGGCCAGGTATCACGAAAGATTCCTTCGCTGTTCCGGAAGAACAATGACGCAAGTGCGAAATATGAATATTTGAAGTTAAGGCGTATGCACTAGGATTTTTTTTCCAAATTTTGACTCTAAAATTCCAATTTTTTTACAATAGGTCATACGTTTGTGCTTAAACTCATTACAGTTTGAAAAATTCAGATTAGGCTAATCATTAATTATGTAATTTAGATATAATTAGATAATTAGCATGTGTTTTGAACAGTGATATCTCAAATTCTAATTTGTTCAAAAAGACAATTTCTGTTGGAAATTATTCCCATTATTCATGTTTTGACTCTCCATCAAGTTGTTAGAGAGAATAGATTTTTTTTTACTTTTTTTCACCTACAAAGTCTGGGGCCGTCTTGTCTCAGAGGGTATGCCCACTGGGCTAGCAACCTTCGAGGTGTAGGCGGCTCAGGTTCGATTCCTGGCAGGTGCATTCCTCCATGGGTGTATTTCTCTCTTCTGCGTCAGTAAAATGTTCATTGTGTGTGTTTATTACTTGATATTGTGTCTTGTGTGGCGCAGCATGACCAAACATGGCCCTTTGCGCCATAAAACCCCAATTAACCAACCAACGAAGGAAGTCTAAGGAATCAAGACTTTTTCAGGAATTTCAACATTTAAAAATCAACTAAAAATTCATTTCGCAACTAATAACTTTGACTGAGAGTCAAAACATCCACTGTATTAATAGATTACAGCGGTACAAAAATAATTATAATAGATCATTTCATTAAGTTATCACTGTTTGAACAAAGCATCCTATTGCAAAAACACAGTTCCTCAGAAACTGAGTTTAAAGTTTCGGAAACATGTTTGTATATGGTGACAAAACCTAACGAAAACTACTAGAAAACTATTTCGAATATTTACAAGATCTTGGAATTGTTTGAAATATAGAGATTGAAAATATTTTGAATACTAAAGAAAGTATCGATAATCAGGTCGATTTTCGTGATCTCTAGAGTATATATGTTACTGTGAAAGACCGATATCTGGCAAATGTCGATATTCTCCGGTGAATGTCAGCATTCACATAGTCGCTTGGTGTATGTCCGAAATATTGGCTAAATATCATTATTTCTCACTTACACCGGCAAATGTCGACATTCAGCATGTATAAAAATATTTTTGTTACGTTAAGACAAAAATGCAAATTTAAAATCATACTTTATTATTAAAACATATTATGATATATGTCAAAATAGGAGAAAGCTTAAGTAACAGCACATGTAAATAAACTGTTGAACCTATAACGAACAGTACATTCTAAAGAAAATAATACTAATAATAAACTTACACATAAATTACGTGATTAACGTTATACAATCTTATTTATTGCAACAACTTAAACTGAAGACGGAGATGCCTCTCTGTCTGTGGCCTCTCCGCCTTCTCGTTTCCACCCCCACCTGAACTCATCTGTGCTTTTCGACATATACCAGCGATGGTCCGAATGTATAAGAATATAATCAAATATTCGGTCTTTCACCGACGTATTTCGTATGTGTCGACATTCACCGGAGAATATTGACATTCTCTAATTTCGGTCTTTCACGGTAACATATATACGCATTAAATGCGTCCCTTGCCTTTGACATGGTTCATTCTTCCAATAGAACAAGGAAAGTGCTGTAACGCTCAGATCCCATACGCTAAAGAGCAATGTGTCATCGTCTAATTTCAATTGTTTCTCATCTACATATATAAAGCAGAGTTGGCGTCTGTCTGTCTCTTCTCTACAAATCTACACCGTTTGACCAATCCACACCAAATTTGGTACACTTACACTTTAGAACCCTGCGGTAACGCATGCTACATATTAACCCATTTACATTTAACCTAGATGTGTAGAGAGGGCTAAAATCAATTCGAAATTGCCATAGGAACAACATTGTGCATAGAAAACTGAGCTTAGTATGGTAAAAGGAAAGGTAGGTGTTTAATATCACACTGGGGAGCAACACCATGGGTTGTTGGAGACAGTCCAGGATCGAACCCGAAGGGAAAGAACCGAGGACAAATCCACGTGATTTTCAGACGACGAGGCTAGACCTGAGATGGCAGCCCATTCTCCAGACTTCCACACCAGGCCAACGTGAGGACATTTGAGGCCACGACATTTAACTTGCACCAGACCCCTTTGTACACGACGGTCTTTGGTTGGATTCGAACTTGCAACCCTCCGATTGCTAGTCCGTTACTCTTGCAACCGGTCTACCGCTGCCCTTCGCTGTTCGTAAGATCTCAGAAGTGTAAATCACGTGGACTTAGCCGATTGGCTGTCGAAGAGCAGACTAGTGTTTTAAATCACGGTGGATAATCACTTTTTGCGATCAATAATTAAAGATTCATGCTTCTCTCCAGAACCACGGGACATATCTTCAAACCGAGCAGGCGGAAGAAATAGCACGAATCTGCGTGCGCATGCTCCGTCTGTTTTATTAGAAAGTCGATGTGTTGGTTGGTTGGTTTTTGAGGTTTTATGGCGCAAAGGCCATATTTGGCCATGCTGCGCCAGACACAATACAATATTGATTGACACAAGACATACAATATCAAGTAATTGACACACACAGTGAAAGCTTTACTGACACAGAAGAGAAATACACCCAGGTAGGAATGCACTTGGCAGGAATGGAACCTGCGCCGCCTACAACTTGAAGGTTGCCGGCACAGTGGGCATACCCACTGAGCCACGACGACCCTGGTCGACGTGCTGGAGAACATTGTGTAATTGATCAAATTTCAAATGTCTTCCATCATACTATACAAGATGGAACGATGCAAGAGTCAGTTGTGACTCTGAGTTTGATACAGGAGGTTAGTTCTTTGATGCAAGTACGACGTAAGTGCTGCTTACGAGGATTTTATAAGTGGTGTATTGAATTTGATTGAAACAACGGATGTAAATGCATATTGGGGCACTGTTAATCTAACTCTATCCCTTTCATGCTGTAAAAATCTGAATGATTGTCAAGAAATGTCTTAAAAATAATGTTATAAAGTAACGAGAAAAATGTTTTATTGAATTTGTGTTCGCTTATTCAAGCAGAGATACGACAGACTGACAACTAGCACTTGCATTATTTTACACGTATTGCACGGAACTGAAAATATACTTGATTGAAGATTCTTCAATGAATTCCTCTGGGTCATGTTTTCCCTTCCAACTATCTCATTATGGTAGAGCTCTCCACGAACATATATTTTTAATTCTTTTTCCCAATATAGTTGAGGCTGGAGATATGAAAGACTATAAAAAACATAAAACAGATGTCCTTCAGAAAAATGTTCAACTTCATTCATCAATAATTACCCGGGGATACTTCATGTCAGATATAAAGCCTACCTGTAATGGAATGAACCTGGAGTCGCTCTAACTATTGACAAATGTTCAATTAAGAAGTTAAAACATAAAATTTACGTACACAAGTAGACACATACATTAAAAATATCTCGGGGGAATAGGTTATACAGAGATGTGTTCATGATCGCAGCAGGCGTGAAACTGTTTTGTTCTCGCTTTATGTTCGGCAACAGTTCTGAGGTTTATAGCTCCGCAGCTGGCGCTGTGCTCGCAGTTAATTCGTTACATACCTAGATATAAAGCCTACCTAGCGATTTCTAAAGTTTAAAAGTAAATCTTTAATGTACTCTAGTTGTGAATAGAACAATTTTGAAAGTAATTAACATCGAAACAATTGGTAGGAATAAGGATAGGATAGGAATAAAAGATGAACAAACTAGAGAAATTTCATAAACCTCTTAATATTAAATTCAACCGCTGTTATATAACTGCAACTAGAACCGTTGATACAGACCTAGACAGATTTTTAAATTGTTTAGTCATTCTCATTTTAGGAGAAACTGACGAATAGAATTCCTTTATCAAAGAAAATGTTAATTAAGGAAATGCTTTTGAGTGTTCAGTCTTTCAAAATTTAAAAACTTTGGACGGTAAATTCTAGCCTCTATGAGTTTCGAGTTGCAATTAGGAGATCTTAGAAACTTCAATAACGCATTCTAAAGCTAACAATAGTGCTAGTTATGTGTTTGGCCTTTAAATGAACATTACTAGAATATCATTAGACGGTTTTCTAGTCTTTCTTTCGATGAATTCAATATTTTGTCTTTGCCAACTCCTGATACATTCTTTGTTGTTCATGCGGTATGTAGATTCATTTAATGATGATACAAAAGAGTTTAAATGAGATCGTACTTAATCATAAAATTGGAATAATCTTAAAATCTACCATTTATTTGCTCATACTAATGTTCTGTATGATTGCAGGGTCTGGTTGGTTTTATATTTAGCTAAGGTGCTTAGCTAAGCAAACAAGGTCAGGTAAATTGACTTACAAGATATCTGTATCTAGAGTTTGATGGAAAACATGCAATTGATTTATTCATTTTACCCGTGTGCTGTGAACTTACGTTTTCACAATACTGCCAAACGGTTTGTCATCATAGCGAATTAAACATTTCCTGAGTCTTTCGGGGCCGCGTGACTTAGTGTCTCCCCACTGCGTTAGCAATCTGCGAGTTTCATGCGGTGCAGTTTCGATTCCTCCCTAGGTGTATTTCTCTCTTCTGTATCCTTGTGTGTACCCTTTCACTCGACGCTATTTGGCACAGCTTGTACAAACATCGCCATTGAGCCATAAAACACAAATCAACCTGAGTCTTTCAACCAATAGAATCATCTATTTAAACAAGCCAACTGGTTGATATTACTAAAAAACTTTCAATTGGCGGGTTAAAACAATAGCTCTCAATTCCTGTTGTTTTAACTTGCCCACCTATTCTTATAGAAAATGGAAATGTGTCTTAGAATACGGAAAATGCAGGCAATATAGGAATTTTATAACCATGTAGACCATGGTCCCCGTTTATATCTTACTTATTAAATTTCATATAAAAAATACCTCATTATATTCTTGCGGTATAATTGGTGACCCGAATCATTATTCATTTAAATGTAAATTCACAGTTCATCTTCATTGAAGAGAAGCCACAAGTAGTTTGAAACACACGTAGCTGAATAATACTGAACATAACTTAATTTATATATGGACTGATGAACTGTATAAAAATTTCCTAATATTTACCGAAAACATTGTATACAACAAAATAAATTTTTGATTTTGATTTTTACTCTGAATTGAATATTGGCGCTTAAGAGTGTTTACTAATTCAAAAATACAGGTAGGACCTGTCTTAAAGGAACGTAAATGTTATTCAAGCAAAGTATTAAAATTTGGCATATTAAGGACAATAACAATGAACAAATATAAAGGAAGGAATGAAACCCTAAAAAATGAAAACGAAATAAAAATTCTTACTAATTAGGCATCAGAAAGAATAGGATTAGTCATCTTACTCGTCTTTATCATTAGGCCTCGGATTTTTGAATGCTAATAGGTTAAATTAGGTTATTCTTATGTGATTATAATGTTATATTTGAAAAATTCTTTTAGGTTTTTATGTTATAACAAATATATCAGTTCAGATTATTAAATATATAAGCTTATAGAAATGTGCTTTGAAATATTTTAGAAAAATGCCTACCACTGCTATAGATAATTTAATAATCCGGTGCTGGTTTTAAACAGAAATAATTACCATTATTAAATTATTTCTTTAGATTGAAGTTTTCTGTATTTTATGCTTTACGTAAAATAAAACTTCATAAAGCAAGAAATTACCTCAGAGACAAGAAAGCACTTACGCGTTATAATAAACTGGTAGATATGTAGATAGGTATTTCAAATAACGCCGCACTGGAGCAACACAACGGACTATTGGCAACGGTGCGGGACAACACCACTTAATTTTGAAACACGGTCAGATGACAGTCATTTGAGCTTGCACCCCACTCTCCAAACTTCCACACCACGCCAACGAAAGGACATTTGAAGCAAGGAAAGTTTAAACACGCACCAGCCCTCTTTGTACGACGGTCTTTGGTTGGATTTGAACTCACAACCCTCAGATACTAGTCCGTTAATCTTCCAAACGGGTTAATCTAAGATAGGAATGCATTTAACAGTTCTTGAATTCAATAGAAGAAATGGGAGATTAATGGTACATATATGTTTATTATCGCGCCATTAACACTTCCCCTAGGTATATTTCTTTCTATCGTCAAAAGAAGTTATTCACGTACAATGGAAATAAATCATTGGTCTCTGGAAAACTTATTTTCGGGAGGAATATCTTTATAATAGGAAGCTCGTTCATTTCTCAGTAGTTTAGTTTCATGAGAAATTCATTTTCTTTTCTCGTGGTTGATGAGGTTGTAAGCCGGTTGGAAGGAGCAACGGACTAGCAACCAGAGGGTTGCGAGTTCGAATCCAACCAACGTCGTGTACAAAGGGGGATGTGCACGTTAAATCTGTCGTGGCCTTAAATGTCCTCACATTGGCGTGGTGTGGAAGTTGGGAGAGTGGGGTGACATATCAGTAGTGACCTCGCCATCTGACCTTGATTCAAAATGACGTGGTTTTGTCCACGGATCTTTCCCTTCGGGTTCGATCCCGGTTCGTCGCCAAAAGCCCGCTGTGTTGCTCCAATGCGACGTTGTTAATACCTACCCCATACTTGATACTCATTAATAAAGAGAGACGATTAAGCTGATGAAATTTTATTTCCCATACGCGTTTCAAAATTGAATTTCTGATAACGTTCAGAATGTTTCTGCAGAATGGACGACACTCGACCATTGAAGCGTGGCAGTGAGAATAGAAGGGGTTTTAATCAGTGCGTGCTGGAACTTTAAACTGCCTTTGACAATCCTGCTTTCTTAACTGGGATATGTAACAACATCTGGTAGCAAAAAGAACCGTAGAAAATAGTATCCCAAACTGTTTTGGCTCAAATCTCCCATTTGAAAGTCAATATTGATCGGCATCTTCTCTGTAGGAAACTCCATCCGAACTTATAAGCTACAACTGTAGCTTTGGGTGTAATTTTTGAAGTGTCTTAAGTTTCTCAAAAATTTATCGAATTGCACAGTAAACTTGACAGAGCACTATCTCTGTAGAACCTGCGAATGACAAAAGCGCTCGAAAATACACATCGCTCGCTTGCAACCAACTGCAGTCTGGTTTTCAGACCGATCAGTTGCAACTTGTATTTTACAACGTATAATTCTTGCGACAATGCATTGATGTAGAGCATGTTTTTGTAGGATCAAGTGGATAGTATAACATTTTTTATTTATTTTGACTTTAAAAATCCAGTTTTTTCACAATAGGTCATTGGTTTGTGCTTAAGCTTATTTTAGTGTAAAAAATTATGATTAAGCTACTCATTAATTATC
The DNA here is from genome assembly GCA_933210815.1 of Meta bourneti. NCBI lineage: Eukaryota > Metazoa > Arthropoda > Arachnida > Araneae > Tetragnathidae > Meta > Meta bourneti. Next base: position 105,355,645 of record OW119924.1, read on the forward strand.
TAATTTAGATATAATTAGCTAATTAGCGTGTTTTTTGAACAGTGATATTTGAAATTCTAATGTGTTCAGAAAGACAAATCCTGTTGGAAATTATTCCTAATACTATTCTTCATGTTTTGACCCACCATAAAGTTGCTAGAGAGAATAGGTTATTTTTTACAATTTTTTTCGCGAAGGAAGTCTAAAAAATCAAGATTTTTTCAGGAATTTCAACATTTAAAAATCAACTAAAAATTCATTTCTTAACCAATAACTTCGACTGAGGATAAAAACATCCACTGTATTATATAGATTATAGTGACACAAAAATAATTATAATAGATCAATTCATTGTTGAGTTATCACTGTTCGAAAGAAGCATCCTATTGCAAAACCAGTTCTTCAGAAATCGAGTTTAAAGTTTTGGAAACCTGTTTGTCTATGGTGACCAAGCCCTTGTAACTTGAAAACTATTTCGAATATTTACAAGATCTTGGTATCGTTTGAAAGCTAAGGGGTTGGACAATATTTTGAATTATTAAAAAATCGATCGATATTGTGGTCAATTTTCGTGATTTCTATTGTATACATACACTTTAAAGCAATTGTAGGCGGCAGATATTTGGGGCATCACCTTACTGCGCCGCCTACAACTCGAAGGTTGTTAGATTAACGGGCGGACCCACTTAGTCACGGTGATCCGAGGTAGATAGTTGTACTAACGTCACACTGTAACAAAATAATGGGCTATTGGCCGACGTTCCTCGGTCAATCTCAAAGGGAAAGATTGAAGGACAGCACCTCGAATTCTTGAACCACGGCCAGATGAGGAGGTCAACGCCTGAGCTGCAGCCCACTCTCCAAATTTCTACCATGTGAGACCTCGCCATCTGACCGTGGTTCAAAGTTACGTGGTGTTGTCCTCGAATCGGGTTTGATCCCTGACCGTCGCATATAGCCCGTTGTGTTGCTCCAGTGTGACGTTAATTAAAATACCTGCCTACCAAATCTCTACAACACGGAAACGTGGGGACATTTAAAGAAATGATAGACTTAATGTGCACCTGCACCCACGTACTCGACCGTCTTTGCTTGGATCGAGTTTCGAACTCAGAACCCTCTGTTTGCTCATTCGCTACTCTTCCAACCAGCGCCAACAAAGAACGTATAGTAGTGGTATGGTCAAGTAAATCAATGGTAGTCAAGAATTGCTGAAATATGCCTCTTCGAATCTCGGTACTTGTAAACAGGGAGAAAAGTCATAAATCTTATAATCAATTACTGATTATATGATCCGAATAAGTTTTGAGAAAATACAACGCCTAAATTCAGCTCATACTATAGCGGATGTCGTTTAACATGGCATTAGCTTTTAACATGTCCAAAAACTATACGCCAATAGATGAAATGCATTTGCATTCCAGAGATCTGAGTTCAAGCAGACGAAATAGAATCGATTTCTTAAAAATAAATCGATAACTTTTACTGCTCTTCATTTCGCTGAATTTCCATTCCGAGTTAGGCTACTGATTACACATATAATCTTTAACTGTTTATAAAATCTCCCATAGAAAAGTTTGAGTAACACGATCACTTTAATTAGGAAACAAAATGGTTGTAATAGAATATTAATAGAATGGCATTTCGAGCGAAAAGGGTGGAAAACAAAGAAGCGACAAGACAGTCTTTCTACCGACAAAACGAGTTATTTATGATATGGTCGGCAGTCCTGACTCTGACAGGTTGTCTCTGTCACTTAAAGGGCATTCTCTCTCATTGTCTTTAACTACTGGTCACGGTATTGAACAATCTCAGCACAGGATTCCGATTTTCCGCAAGTTCTAAATCTTTGCGCAGGGTTATTTATCGTTCAGATTGTTGCTCCGCTGAACATTCGAAGATATCTGTCTTCCGCTATTTAATCATTCTCTGAGAACGATTATTTTATTTTATTCCTTGTATTCGATGTTTTTATCTGATCGTTCTAGGTAATTCATTAACGTCGCACTGGAGCAACACAACGAGCCATTGATGACAGTCCGGGGTAAATCCCAAAAGGAAAGATCCGAAAACAACGCTAAGCAGAGGGTTGCGAATTCTGTTCCAAAGTCCGTCGTTTGCAAAGGGGGCTAGTGCATGTTAAATCTGTCGTGGCCTCAAATGTCCTCACGTTGGAGTGGTGTGGAAGTTTGGAGAGTGGGGTGCCAGCTCAGGTGTGACCTCGTCATCTGACCGTGGTTCAAAATTACGTGGTATTGTCCTTGGATAGTTCCCTTTGGGATTGATCCCGGACCGTCGCCAATAGCCCGTTGTGTTGCGCCAGTGCGACGTTAATTAAAATACCTACCTACCATTTAGCAAACTAACCTCGGAAATCTAATCTGAAAATGCTTTAAATGTTTAATAAAGAAATTTGAAATATTTTTACAAAATTCACATACCGATGGGGCTGAAGGAATTTTTGAAGGTTTATGTGTAGATCGAATTGCGTGATATTATAGCAGGTATATAATTAGAAGGAAAAATTAAACCTGGGAAATTTAACAAATCGCATGTCATCAAGAGATGTCACAACTCAAAATGAAAATTCCATTTCTCTTAAATGACAATGAATTCTATTGAACTATAATCAGGATATACACTATATGGACAAAAGTATTTGGACACTGCATGTTTTTCAGAAAAAGTGCTTTATTATTCTATTTAGTAACGGGTAGGCCCTCCTTTTGCTTGTATTACAGCTGCAACAGTCGAGGCTTACTTTCCATAAGTTCTATATAAGTCTGGGCAGGAATAGCTCGCCATGCCTCTTGCAAGGCTGTGAGAAGAGATTGTTGTGAAGATGGCGGTGTCGTACCCGTCGCTCCAGTTCGTCCACAAGTGCTCGATCGGATCGAGATCGGGGCTCTGAGCAGGCCAGTCAAGCAAATTCACCTCATTTTCAGGATACCAATCCAGCACACGTTTTGCAGTATGACATGGAGTTCGATCCTGTTGGAAGAATCAACCATCATCTCCGTAGTATTGCTATAGTGTAGGCAAGGCCGAATTATCCAGAACGTCGAGGTACACGTCAAATTTCATGGTACCAGGTACATAAAGCAATGGGCCGAGTCCTAACCGGGAAAAACAACACCTGATTTTCTGCAGTGTCCATATACTTTTGTCCATATAGCGTATTCTAGAGGCCTGATTTAGGAATTTGGAAGTAAAATGGGCTTAACCCTGCGAGTGGTTTCGACTAGATATCTTGTCCAAGATATAGTCAGTTTTGCTCATGACGATATATCTCTTGTCGAGACTAGATTGCCCATCACTCCAAGAAGAATGAAGATCCAAGAAGGAAAAAACAAATTATCCCTTACCTAGAACTAGTAACAGTTTGGAACATGATTTTTGCATTAGAGGCTGGCCACTACGGGTTGGGTTTTGACGCGAAGATAAACCAGCAGGAGGCTTATAGATTTCCAGTTTCCTTTTAGCTCTCCTGAAAAAACTATTTTTCTGAGTTGCATCTCTTACGAGAAAAATGTGATGTTTTCAACAGCAAAGGTTTTTCAAGATACGTTTTTATTTGTGTTTAAAAAGCTTTTTTGGTTCTCTAAGACTCACTTTCACTTTTCGTGTAAGGGTGAATCCATTCCAATTGACGCAGTAAAAAATAAAATGTTCGCCTCACAGGTGAATCCATTCACATTCAGACAATAGAAGATAAAATGTTCGTTTCACCACCTTCGATTTATCAAACAATTTAGCATATGATGACCAATGGCGTATGTTGAACTATGCCACGTTCACGTTTTGCAAAGTATTTTTTCATGGAAAATAAGACCCTTTTAAACTAAATAAGTAGTTAATTAACGTCGCACTGGAGCAACACAACGAGCTATTGGAAATGGTATGGGATTAAACCCGAAGGGAAAGGTCAGACGACGAGTTCGCACCTGATCTGGTACTCCACTCTCCAAACTTCCACACCATGCCAACGTGAGGACATGACAGATTTAATGTGCATCGATCCCCGTGTACACGACAGTCTGGCTGGACCGAGTTTCGAACTCGCAACCCTCCGGTTGCTAATCCGTTGCTCTTCCAACTGGGCTACCCCAAGACCTTTTTAAAGGCGGTCAAAAATATTTAATTTTGCTTGTCAAGCACTTAAAATTTTGCACGTTTAAACTATTACAGATAAACTAGTTTTGTTTTGCTAGTCATATTGAAATATAGTGTTCGTAATAAGTAAACATATATTTCAAAATTAGATTCGTTTTTTCATAATTTGTCACGGAACTTGCAAAAGTTTGGTTAAAATTTGAAAAATGGTCAGTTACATTATAACAGTGATTTTCAGCCTTTTTCGTCTCATGGCACGCAAAATAATTATTAAAACTCTACGGCACACCAAAAATATAAGACGATTGAAATAAATTTAATTTACATTTGTTTTTCATGTTTCATGGCTATTATTGAAAGCTGTTCTCCATAGTCAAGTAACTACATCTATCATTCTAAATAGGTACGTGGTAGAAACTGAGTCTGAATTGAAAAAGTACCTTAAGAATTCGATTTTAAACTAAATTTTTCTTTTGGAGGAAAGCGAATTTTAAATAAGACTTTGCTGATCTTGGAATAATATCATAGTAAGGAAGTGTGTAAACTAGGACTGTTGAAAAATATAAATTTTTGTCTTAAGTGGCAGAAAGTCGAGGTTGCTTACTTGAAGTTGAAACTGTTCGTATACAACTTAGGCACCTGTGAAACATTTATTGAAAGAAGTGATTTTGTAAAAAGTGTAATCGATTGAGTTTGCTTTGTCTACACTGATGACATTTCTTTTAATAACAAGCTCCGTCATTCCACGTGCGGCTGAATAGAATTTCAAGAAAAAAACGTGTGCTTCAAAATAAATTAATCACGAATGCCGTAAAAGTTTAATTTGTCATCCTCTCACAATGATAATGTATTTCGAAAACATCGAATCCATGGTGCAAGCGTACCACAACTAATAAATATTGATTGGAAAATTGAGTGCAAGACAACCCTGAAAGTTCCTCATTTTTACTGAAAAGAACTTAATTGGGCATTCGTAATCACTCCAAAGCTCAAAATCGACTTCTGGATAAGTCATCTCAGAAAAAAGCTTTTGTAGTTTGTCTTGCAGCAAGAGTGCGATGAATATGAAATGGATTATATGGATGGATATATTATGTATATGTTAACGTGAAAGACCGAAATTGGAGAATGTCGACTTTCACCGGTGAATGTCGACACATACCAAATACGTCGGTGAAAGATCGAATATTTCATTACATTCTTGTACATTCGAACCCTCACCGGTGAATGTCGACAATCACAGATATGCTCTGATGGAGGTCGAAAAGAGAGGAGCCGAGGTTTTTTTCCGATACCCTAATTTATACTGAATGGATACTGCAGTGAATCGTGATCTTTTTCTTGAAAAGTTAAATGCATTAATTGAGGGTAAACGAGAAGACAATTGTTTTTATTTTTCTCAAGAAAAGTACTCTAAAATACATTCTGAAATGTTACGAACTTCACAAAAACAATTTCCTCCTGCTCAAATTGGTGATACTGTACGAATACAAGTCCCTGATGTCGACCGTGGTCGTACAGATAGCCGAAATGTGTTAGCGGTTGTTGTTGGAATAGAAGACTCCGACTTCTATAAACTGGCAAATAAAAATGGTACCCTCAAGCAGCTTTACACACGTAATCAGTTTGTAATTTGTAAAGAAAAGTTACTTTCCATAGATGAGATTTCTTTTCAAGAAATGTCGCTGAGAGAAGCAGCTGCAGCTAATTCGAGAAGCGGAGGGCAAGGCTATACACGCTGTCATTGCGAAAGGAAGTGTTCCACAAATAAATGCAGTTGTAAAAGCAAGGGACTCTTGTGCAATTCAAAGTGTCATAATAGTTTAAGTTGTTGCAATAAATAAGATTTGAATCACATAATTAAGTAAGTTTTTTATTACTATTATTTTCTTTTCTCATTTAGATTGTACTGTATAATTAAGTAAGTTTTTAATTTCTATTATTTTCTTTTCTCATTTAGAATGTACTGTTTGTTTTAAGTTCTTGGTCACTCCTCTCAGAAAGAGAGGCGAAAACGTTACGTCACCCTTGTGACGTTTTATCGCGACTGAAATACGGTATTGGTATTTTGGTATTTTCAATTAACGTCACACTGGAGCAACACAACGGGCTATTGGTGACGGTCCGGGATCAATCCCAGAGGGAAAGTCCGAGGACAACACCACGTAATTTTGAACCGCGGTCAGATGACGAGGCAACACCTGAGCTGGCACCCCACTCTCCAAACTTCCACACCACGCCAACGTGAGGACATTTGAGGCCACGACAGATTTAACGTGCACCAGCCCCCTTTGTACACGACGGTGTTTGGCTGGATTCGAACTCGCAACCCTTCGGTTGCTAGTCCGTTACTCTTCCAACCGGGCCACCGCGGCCCGACTGAAATACGGAGAAGAAAATATAAATCTCCGACATGTTCAACATTCACCATTAGTGCATGGTGAATGTCGACATTTGCCGGTGTAAGTCAGAAATAAGGGTATTTAGCAAATATTTCGGTCATACACCAAGCGACTATGTGAATGTTGACATTCACCGGTGAAAGTCGACATTCTCCAGATTTCGGTCTTTCACTGTAACATATACATATTTGCGTCCGAAGTAAACTGTAGAAGCAATGCAAAAGTTAAAAAATATTTTCTGTACACTTATTTGATGCTTGCATTTTTCTATGAAATAGAATCAATACTTAACCAATTCAACCCGAGCATCGCGGGTAATTCTGCTAGTAAATTATAAAATAAAATCACGAGATACGATTCTGAGTGATCCAGGAGTGTTGATTATTTCTATCCTACAAACTGCTGATTTTTATCCACGCAGCTGCTCAAGAGGGGAAAATTGTTTATATAATGAAAGAGTAGCTATAGTGTATCAATCATCATTAACTGTCTGATTAGGAGCTTATTCCTATAAGCTTTCAATCGGTTAGTCATACTAATTTATTCTTAGTTTATTCTAGAATTTGAGTATAGGTTTATGGCGCATAAGTCCAAATCACTCTGGGATTGTATCAAATTAATCTCTCAAACAAATCTATATAGTAATTTTCATGGAATCAGAAGAGACAAATAAATTAAATTATGGCTTTTATGGAGTAAGGCATATGAAATTGGTCCTCCAACAATAAAAAATAGTTTTTAAGTAACTAACAAGTTCACTCTTGTTGGAAGTTCTACAATGGATCTGTTGAACGCTTTTTTGAAGTTTTAGTAGCAGAAAGAACAGATTAAACACTTTCGCCGAATTTAGTGAATCTCAATTTCCTTTATTAGCGCAACGAAAATTCGAATTAAAGTTTTTGCTTATGGTTTTAAATAAATAAAAAAATTTATCATTATTTTATCCATTATATTAAATAATACTGATCTAACATATTTCTCATCTATGCAATTATGTTTTATAAGGACTTATAGGTGCTACGTTTACTACTGCTAATTTCAATACTACCCAAATATATTTTAATATAGTTATAGAAATTTATTAATATTGGTACATTTTAACTACGTAGTTTATCATTGCCTCTTTGTATCAAAACATAATAGCAAATTCTGATTTGTTTGTGAAATTATGTGTTCATATTTATTGCAAAATTTTGTGCTTGATAATTTATTCAAATTAAATACTGTAAATTGTTAGTCATATTACTCAGTAAGCGTTAAGTAAAGAAGTATTTTTAAGCAAATACAGAAGGCATATTTCCCACTAGAAGTTGAAAGGAAATCCCGATGATATTTAGGGATTTCGAAAACCTTTTACAGGGAATTAGACATGCACGCTTAAGTATTTTTCTACTTCGAAAGGCAATTTAACGGTATTTCATTAATTTCTGATCGTGTTGGTTTTTCCTATCAGGGTCTTACATAATAATTTATTGAAACCTGACAATTCTAAAACTGCAAATAGTGCTCTGATAGAATATTTATTTTGGAAGATTAAAAAAATGGATTTGTTTAGAAAAATGAATTTCAAATTGAAAATTACATGTTTTCAATACTTAATGCAATTAGAATCAATATTTGCTCTTAAGCTTCACAATTTTACTGAAAAAAAACTGGATTACCTTAAATACACTAGGCGATACGTGATTGTTAAAGTAAATAATGTACGAGGAGAAAAATAAATTTTAATTTGTAACATCCCTTTCACAGACTTGTATCTCGAAGCAAAATTATTTTTCGAGGTTTAAAAAGTATGTTGGTATAAAGGCGGCCCAAACTATACCTGTGTGCAAAATGTCGTTCGATTCGAAGATGGTGAGCCATAACTGAAAACTTTGACTATTTTTTCCATTTCAACTTGTAATAAGAGAAGACGAATATAGTTAGAATAACTTTTTCTGAGGATTTTTTTTATTTTTGTTGAGCTTAACTATTATAAAAGTACATTCTCATCTTTGGCTTCGTATGAAATGACTTATGTAACAACTGTTTTGTGTCTCATTTTCCATTGGTCCATTCCTTTTGGCTGGTTTTCCTCCTGGTTTTCTATTCGAATCGATAGGACAAATGATTATTACTTTCGACTGCCTTCAGACATATTTGCCTGTGGTTGATTGGTTTTGCGTTTTATAGCTCAAAGGCCATATTTGGCCAAGCTGCGTTAAACACAAGACATGCAACATCAACAAACGGGCATACACACACAAAGAAAGTTTTACTGACACTGAAAAGATAAATACACTCCGAGAGGAACCAGAAGGGTTGCGAGTTCGAAACTCGGTCCAACTAAAGACCGTCGTGTATCTGAGGGCCTGCTGCAGTTAAATCTATCGTGGCCTCGAATGTCCTCACACTGACATGGTGTGGAAGTTTGGAGAGTGGGGTGCTAGCTGTGGTGTCAACTCGTCATCTCACTGTGGTTCAAAATTACGCGGTGTTGTCCTCGATCTTTCCCTTGGGTTATCCCGGACCGTCGCCAATATCCCATTGTGTTGCTATAGCAACGTCCAATTTTAATTCAATTACCCTACTCTACCCCTCACCCAGAGAGGAATCGAACGTGCACCGCCTACAATTGGCAGGTTGCTATTCCAGGGGAACTAGATGGGCCGCATTTTTACTTGCGTGATGAATGAGACTTTACTCTGATTAGTTATGTCTAACTGCCTGTTTTTTTTAATATTTGAAACACTTCAAATAGGGCTAGAGTTATATGGGCACATCCTCTAAATAAGACTAATCGTTTATGTTTAGGTTTGTTGGTTGGACTTTAAGGCGCAAGGTCCAAAGATGGACAAGCTGCGCCATACGCAGGACATAGTACAACCCATAAAATAGATTAAATCCAAATTAATCTAACAAACAGTTAAAAGTTGACTTAAAAACATACCATTTAAAAAGAGATGAGGTGATTGAACTTAAATGGCATAAAAAGTGCATGTGGTTGGTTTGGTCTCATGGCGCAAGGGTCATATTCGGCGAAACTGCATCAAACAATGCGAAGTAGATGGTCATGCATACACAAGAACACCTTAATGATACATAAGAAATAAAAACACCGAGGGTGGAATCGAACTTGCACAGCCTACAACTCGCATACTAGTGCAGTGACCAAATTCATTGAGCCATGGTGACCCTTGAAAAGTGCAGTATTCAAACTGAAATGCACATAAATATGCGAGTTTCCCGGAAGAAAAGAAATTATAAGCTGAAAGAAAATTTCGGAAAATTCTATGTTCGATGCATTTCTGCTTGGCTTTTCGATGAGTATATGCCGATATTGCGAAATGTTTGAAAATTTTCAACTACGATCCAAAATAGCACGATCACTTTGATTTTACTTCTTAAGTCTGAACTTGACAGATCTCAACGTTAGCTTTCGTTTGAGACCAATTTCGACCTCGTAACGCTTCGTAGTCCCGATTAATACGGACTGGAAGTTTCCATTATCGTAAATCCCCAAAACGCCGTCTCTTCCCCTCGTATCACACCGCACGAACTCAAGGTCACAAACAAGTCTTCGTTCCCTCAGCTATCGAATGATACTAGGTTGATTTGGTTAGCGATCATTAATATACACTCACTGCCAAAAGTTAAGCACGGAGAGGAAAATGTTAATTTCCGGAAGCCAATCTAAATTTGAGAGGCTGCATTTCTCTGCAGAGGTAGATGGAAGTATGCAAATATGTTCTGTAACAGCCAATATCGGTTTCGTGTCGAGAAATATGCAAAAAGGCAGTCGTATAAGAAGCCAGCATTGTGAAGGGATAGAGGAGTTTCATGTGAGTGCTGATAAAAAGTGTTTAGATCTTTCGTACGATTAGTTTTCAAGACAGACGTGTTTCTATGGCTTCCAGAAGACTAATGGCAGATAGTGAGCGCTAGCGTTCTGTGGGACGCCTTGGAGCAGGACAATCAATCACAGATGTTGCTCTTTTCTTCGGCGTTCATCATTCCGTCATTTCACGATTATGGAACCAATTCCAAACAAGCCAAACAGTTGTCCGAAGAACTGTGGCCGGTCGCCCAAGGGTTACGACCCCCGCGGAAGATCGTTATATTGCTGTTTTAGCCAAGCGGAATCGAAGAGAGACCACCACACGTGTGACATCTATGGTTGCAGCGTCCATTGGTAAGACGATATCTGCCACTACTGTTCGCCGAAGTTCGCCACTACTGTACTCATGAATGGACTGTACGCCCGGGTACCATGAGTTTGTGTTCCTCTATCCGTCCAATACAGAGGGGCACGATTAAAGTTGTGTCGGCAACATGTGAATTGGACTGTCTGATTGGGCCAACGTTATGTTCACGGATGTGTCGAGATTTGCCCTGGAGCCAGGGTCTTGAGAGAACAAAGCACACGCAATCGGCCCCAAAACATCATCGAGCATCACGCATTCCGAGGTGGAAGCATCATGGTGTGGGTAGGGATTTCGTTGGGATATCGCGCCGACCTGCATATCTATAGACGGGTTTCTGTGACGGCTGTCCGGTATCGGGATGAAGTCCTAGAACCTACTGTGCGATTGTACGCTGCAGCAGTTGGTCCTGCTTTCATTTTTTCATTTTAATGGATGATAATGAGCGTCCCCATCGAGCCAACATCGTCGACGACTACCTGGAGAGTGAGGGGATTGCAATTATGGATTGGTCGGCGTACTCGCCCGATCTTAATCTCATTGAAAATCTTTGGGATGCCCTCGGCCGTGCTGTGTCTGCACGTCTCCCACCCTCAGTCACTCTCACAGAGTTGCAAACGGCTCTACAGGAGGAATGGCGATTACCTGACTCTGGGTTGGTTGATCACCTCATGGAAAGCATGGTCCCACGCTGTAAACTTTGTATGAGGATGAGGGGTGGTCACATACCCTATAAATGTCGGTTTTGTTTGTTTTGGATTTAAACATCATTTTGTTAATGATTCCAATACGACTTCATCTTATAATTTATGAAAATCCAATATTGTTTTCATCTTTGTATGTAATTCTTTGTTTTGTTTCATGCATAAACATATTTGCTACTTTCCTGCCGCATTTCGTGTCAATCAAAGCTGTACTTGTCAATTTTTTCGCATTTTACCGCTTCGTGCTTAGCTTTTGTCAGTGAGTGTAGAACTTATCGGACCGAACTCGATACCCATTTTTTCGTAACGCTCAACTTTCCGTACATGCCACATAGAACTGGTCTGATTTTGAAAACATATTCACGTAAAAAACAACCCAGTAAACAGTGCAAAAGACGGTATATGTCGGGCACTATACCGTCAAATCCAAGATGGCGGCGAATTGTTCACATTTTGGAAGTGTGTTGCCATAGTTATGGAATGTTTATATTTTGGAGGTGTGTTGGCCATGGTGATTGAATGTTTATATTTTGGAGATGCGTTGCCATGGTGATAGAATCAGAGGATTGTTTTGGTTTGCTTAGAACGCCATCTGGTGGTGAAAAGAGAAACAATATTCTTCTAAATTAAAAAGAATTTACTAGGATTACCCATTTGAAGTATCAGTAAGTAAGGTAGAATTTATAATTTTATTTTTCTTCATCCCTTCAGACATCCCTTTTTCAAATTAGTGTTCCTCACATTCCATCAGTTTGCTCGAGCATAACTAAAGATCCATTCGCTATTATTGGATTGCGCGGGCGTTGGAAATATTAAAATCAAAACACAAAGTTTATAAGTGCATTAGTTACAGTTGCCATCTACCTTCTAATGAAATAGACGGATCATGTGGGCGGAGTCTCTATTGTAAGATCTCTGAAGGGCAAATCACTAATCGACTTAGCCGATTGGGAAGAGATGCAGTACAGGACATATTTTGGCGGTTTTTTCCCCGGATTTTTTCGGTTTCTGGCAACCCCCCTAACTGTTAATCGGCAAAGGGATTTTAAATTCAATTTGGCCTATTATATGTTTATAAAAAGCGTGCATGAACAGCAAATTGACTGTTTCTCAAAATTTTTGGAAATAAAAAGGGAAGTAAACTGGGCGGAATTCAAAATTACTGTTTAATTATTTATTTTTAAATTTCTGCCGATGTTTGATTTCTTTCGCTATTGTGTGGCTGTTTTGAATTTTGTAATTTCAATGTTTTATTATTTACCTAAGATGTATATTTAGTCAAGATTTACATATTTAATCCAAATTTATATATTTAATCCAGATTTGTTTTTTTATCAAAATATTTTATTTAATCAAGTTTTGTTTATTTTATGTTACGTTTTATAAGATGTTTTATTAATATTTTAAATTATGTTCAATCAAGGCGATTGTGCAATGTTTTTTCCGTGTTGAACCAAGGCGAAAGACGCGTTTCTTCCTTGGCGACGAAAAATGGTCGCCAAGGAAGAAACGCGCCAAATGTCCTATACTGCATCTGTTCCACCGATTGGCTATGGAAGAGCAGACTAGTGTTTTTGATCAAGGTGGATAATCACTTTAACCAATCAAGAATTTAGGATTCACACTTTTACCCACAACCACGTGACAGATCTTCAAACCGAGCAACTGGAACAAATAACATGACTCTGCGGGCACATGCTCCGCCTATTTCATTTTAAGGTCCATGACAGTTGCACGCGCATAAGAATTGGTTTGAGAATACAGTATTAACTGTACCAAAATCAACCTTAGCATGTTTCTGTTTATGTACAGGACGGGAGCCAAAATTTATCGGTTGATCGTAAGTATTGGTGAATATAGCAAAAGCTGATATTTCATTTTGCGTTTTCACCTGAATGACAGCAAATCATTTACAATTTATGTTTGCATAAATGCTTGCTTAGATTTTATTTGTTTAGGGAAAAGTAAATTTTCGATGAAGACACTTTTTTCTCTGAAACAAAATGTGTTATCGAAAAGCTATAAACTAATTATTCTGCTTTTGTACATTACAGAACATAAAAATGTTGAATATTCAATTCAATAAAAATCCTAGAGAGCATTTAATCAATCACAAGCAAAAACATGCATTAAATATTGTTTGCAAGTATTTGGATTGCATGTATTGAAATAATTTTTTCATAATTATTTTCAAGATAATCGTTGGCTTGGTTTGGGTACTCTCACTATTACCGTTTCCAAGGTTGACAGAAAGAGTTTCACCACGAAATGCAGTCAAAGCAAATTTCACGATTTATATGAAAAGCATTCATACAAATCCAGAAAATTATTTTTTAAACTTCGTAACATTTGTCATATTTCAGATGCACATTTAGGTAGGTATTTAATTAACCTCGCACTGGAACAACATAAAGGGCTATTGGTGACGATCCGGGATCAAACCCGAAGAGAAAGATCCTAGAATACCACGTAATTTTGAACCACGGTCAGATGACGAGGTCACACCTGAGCTGGCCCCTCACTCTCCAAACTGCCACACCACGCCAACGTGAAGACATTTGAGGCCACGACAGATTTAACGTGCACCAGCCCCTTTTGTACACGACGGTCTTTGGTTGGATTCGAACTCGAAACCCTCCGGTTGCTATTCCCTAACTCTTCCAACCGGGCTACCGTCGCTGTGCCTTGTTTTCAGAAAAGTTTCAGCGCGTCTCCAATAAAAATTCCAAAGTATGAATTCCAATTTGATATATGATTTTAGTTTGGTCGACTCCACCGCCGTGACCTTAAAACCAAACATAACCCAAATTGGTAAGCTACATTTTAGTGTATCCTCGACATGTGTCATGTGCTCTGGCATTTAGGTAACAGGACGTGAAATCATCGCAGACCGTCTGGTATGTTTGTTCACACACACACTGAAAATCTCTTATACGGTCTTAGCGAGTGTTTACACCTCACAGCAACTCCAACATTTCCAGGACAGGGGTGATTCAAGTATATTATCGACAGAACCAGCATCTCTGATGTTATGGGAATTCCCTCATTGCTATGGCAACAAAAGCTGAACTATTCAAACATTGCAAAACAACCAATTTTAACAGATCGGTAAGATTTAGTAACTTTTCAATTCTTTAATCCTCTAAGCCTCGAAGTTTCCGAGTATTGTAGCATTGATTTTACCCCACAACACGGCTTGGTGACAAAATTGCCACATCTATTGGTTAAAAGATCCATGGATTCTTTTTTGAACAAGTGGGTGTTGGCTTTTAGAAAAAAGATAACTAATATATTTCAACCAATAGATGTCAACCTTTAGAAAGATTCTATGTTGGTCATTTCCTTAACAGAATCTTTCTTTGGAATAGTTCAATTAGTCCCTTCCATGGAATCGAATCCTTAGGAGTGATTCCATTGGCCTATTCTGTAAAATAGAATCCTTTGGAGTGAGTCTATTTGTTTATTCTGTAAAATAGAATTTTTCGTAGTGATTCTATAGGCCTATTCTGTAAAATAGAACTCTTCGGAGTGATTCTATTGGCCTATTCTGTAAAATAGAACCCTTCGGAGTGATTCTATTGGCCTATTCTGTAAAATAGAACCCTTCGGATTCTATTGGCCTATTCTGTAAAATAGAACCCTTGGGATTCTATTGGCCTATTCTGTAAAATAGAACCCTTCGGATTCTATTGGCCTATTCTGTAAAATAGAACCCTCCGGAGTGATTCTATTGGCCTATTCTGTAAAATAGAACTCTTCGGAGTGATTCTATTGGCCTATTCTGTAAAATAGAACCCTTCGGAGTGATTCTATTGGCCTATTCTGTAAAATAGAACCCTTCGGAGTGATTCTATTGACCTATTCTGCAAAATAGAACCCTTCGGAGTGATTCTATTGGCCAATTCTGTAAAATAGAACCCTTCGGAGTGATTCTATTGACCTATTCTGTAAAATAGAACCCTTCGGAGTGATTCTATTGGCCTATTCTGTAAAATAGAGCCCTTCGGATTCTATTGGCCTATTCTGTAAAATAGAACTCTTCGGAGTGATTCTATTGGCCTATTCTGTAAAATAGAACTCTTCGGAGTGATTCTATTGGCCTATTCTGTAAAATAGAACCCTTCGGATTCTATTGGCCTATTCTGTAAAATAGAACCCTTCGGAGTGATTCTATTGGCCTATTCTGTAAAATAGAACCCTTCGGAGTGATTCTATTGACCTATTCTGTAAAATAGAACTCTTCGGAGTGGTTCTATTGGCCTATTCTGTAAAATAGAACCCTTCGGAGTGATTCTATTGGCCTATTCTGTAAAATGTAAAATAGAACCCTTCGGAGTGATTCTATTGGCCTATTCTGTAAAACCTTTGAAAAACTTCTATTGCTGTTTTCCTTGAAATAGAATTCTTTGGAACGATCCTATTGCTCCATTATGTAGAATAGAATCCTATAGGAAAATTCCATTGTTCCTTTCCTTGAATAAAATCCCCTGTAGGCTTTTCTATCTGTCAAGGTCAAAATTGGTTAGAAATCATGCAGGAAAAACAGCAGGAAGATGGAATTAAGCATTGAACCCATCAGAGGGTTAACACTTCACATTACGAAATATTTAAGTGGTTTACACCAGATGATTCGTCATTTGATGGCGTGTACAAGGGAGGCTTGTGAACGTTAAATCTGTCACGGCCTCAAATGTCCTCACTTTGGTGTGGTATAGAAGTTTGGGGAGTGGGGTGCAAGCTCAGGTGTTGCTCGTCATCTGACCGTGATTCAAAATCACAATGTGTTGGCCTCGGATTTTTCCCTTTGTGTCCCGGACCATCGCCGATACCATGTTATGTGGCTCCAGAGCAACGTTAATTAACTACCTACCTTTATGTTAGGTTTCTTTTTTACATTTGTAAATGTTCATTCGGTCTGGCTATAATTGCGTTTCAACTCTATATTCTGAAACACGCTTTAGAAGAAAAACATTTAGACAAGTTTAGTCAAAGACTTAGTGAGTACTCTTTTAATTAAAGGGGGAATAATGGTAGCGTACTTACTATTGTTCAGTTAGATGCAAAAAAAAACCTTGTATTGAATTATTTATACTGTCGCTAAATCCGATTTAATTAACTTGAAAGTATCGACAGGAGAGAATCTGGTAAGATTGGTCATTAAAGGCGTTTGAAAATATTTAGCTCAATTGTGCGATAGGAAGCTTAGATTTGAATGAGCTTAATTTCAGTTTATGCATTCTCCATACTTGAAAGGGGCACTTCAGAAAATTGGCAGATTACGATCACAATGGTGAATTGCTGTCACAGTCAGGTCATTAAAAAATGGGCGCACTTTACATGCGAAGGGAAATAACAAAATGTGGATGACAAACAACATGGGTATGCAACATGGTATTTATATTCTATGAATCCGTGTTCAATTCTATGCACATACCCAGTTCTTAACCTAAAGCCGCAGGTAGCTACGTATTTTAATTGGAGCAGTATTTTAATTAACGTCACACTGGAGCAACAACAACGGGCTATTGCAAAGCCGTAGGAAATGACCGTTTAAGAATAATGGGAAATGCTGGATGATTGGTTTTGGGGTTTTATGGCGCAAGGGCCATATATGGTCATGCTGAGACAGACACAAGACATACAATATCAAGTAATGGACATACACACGCAGTGAAAATTTTACTGACACAGAAGAGAGAAATGCATCCAGGGAAGAATACACTGGAAAATATTGGAAGGGCACATTGAGTTGTAAACCTAGAACTAATGCCCAAACAATAAACTACGTGTGTGAAAATTTAGTGTCAATTTGTATATTTGGAGTCTTTGGATCATTTCCATCGGGTGGCGCAGCATGGAAAAATATGGACCTTGCGCCATAAAACCCTAACAAACTTTCCCTTCGGGATTGATCCCAGACCGTCGCCAATAGCCTGTTCTGTTGCTCCAGTTTGACGTTAATTAAGATATCTACCATAGACAGACAATGATAATTCGAGTAATGGGAATTCAAACGAGAAAAGGTGCTTACTTTGTGCGAAAGGGTTGAGCTTGCAGAAGAATCCTCCCAACGAGTAGATGGGCTTGGTGATGCTGTTGGCCAGCGGGACCCACATGCAGCACATGCAGATCAACAGGTCCGCCACCGCCAGGTTCACCAGGTAGAGGTTGATGGTGGTCCTCATGGACCTGTTCAGCGCGACGGTCAGGATGACGCTGATGTTCCCTATCAGCGCTACGAGGAGCACGATGGCGTAGAACACTATCTTCACGTACTCTTCCCACATTAGGGGTTCGGTGAGGGAAGCGTTGTTGGGGAAGTCGTAGAGGGAGAAGTTCAGCTCGAACGAGCACTGGTCCATCTCGTCCAGAGTGATCTCTTCGACAACCTCCGTCATGACGTTCGAATCCTCAACTGACCTTTTAAAAGTTCTAAGGGCTAAACTGGATGAGACAACACAATGTCTGGCAAATCGTTGTTGGATTAAAGTTCAGTTTTTAGCACTGGATAAAACATTGAGAAGACACTGTTTTCTGACACAATTGTTTGGACGATGTTTCGTGTGTAACACTGGATGCCCAACAACACTACTAAATCACAAAATCTTCTGACACAATTGTTTGGACAATGTTTCGTGTGTAACACTGGATGCCCAACAACACTACTAAATCACAATATCTTCTGACACAATTGTTTGGACAATGTTTCGTATGTGACACTGAATGCCCAACAACACTACTAAATCACAATATCTTCTGACACAATTGTTTGGACAATGTTTTGTATGTGACAGTGGATGCAACAACACTACTAAATTGCAGTATCTTCTGACACAATTGTTTGGACAAAGTACTATGTGTAAAACTGTCTGAAACAACAGGACACTAACTTCTGGTGCACAATATTTGGGACAAAGTTCTGTTTCTAAGACTATGGATAAGAAATCACTGCGAAGACACAGTATCTTCTGGCACACAAAGTGTTCGCACAACTCTTAATACTGTATACCGCAAGGTATTTCTTTAGTGGGTTGCATATTATAAAGACATTCAGAAGTTTAAGAACTATCTCACATCCACTGAGAGATTATGTGATGTCTTGGTGTCTATCTTGTTTATATATTTATAACTTTTAGAGCGCTTATGGTGAGTTATATATAAAATAACGTTACGAAGATACCATCTCTTCTGGCACACAAAAGTTTAGACAACAATGTTTGTTAATAATGGATTTGCACTCCACGCATATAATTAGTGTTTATATACATTTCGTATCCATTGTGTGAGACATGTTCAAAATTTTATAACCGGTTAGATCTGTTTCGTTTCCCATCATCCCTAAAACGTAAACAAACATTTACTAAGTTTTCATCTTCACCACAAAGTTCACACAAGAGTTCAACCGTATTTTCTGTGTTAGCCTGTTACATCAATGCGATCGTTACAATAAGATGCTACTTTCCGGAGAAGATTGTAATGGTTCAACACAAAAAAATAGGAATTTTTAGGAAATACAGCTACCTGACACCTTTGCGAATCGAATATTTATAATATATACACATCGCATTTACTTTTAAAACAGCTGGAGAATTTGTGGAAGAGATCGTAATTGCGATGTTAATCGGATTTGCGGATTACTAATACGATGAAAGTAAGCTCACTAAAAATTTATAGACCCAAAGGAGATTTATGAAGACGGTAATCTGAATTAATACCATTAAATTTGTCTAGATCAAAATAAATAAGAGATTAAGTTAGGAGTTTGTAACAACAAAAAGTCCGCTTTCGATTAACTTTTTATACCATAAAAGCTAAAACTGAACTCTTTACATATGCTTATTTTCAAAAGATAAAATTATTCTATTAAGCTTGCCAGTGATTTTTTTTGTTTGGGTGACTTTGAAAAATGAAACTAAATCAGGTGGACACTTGAAAAAGAAAAGTTTAGGAAGGAGTGTTCTTTAACCTTACCGTTGACAACGCAAATCCTAAGACATCACATGTGTGCGTCCCTTTTCCAAGCGAATAAAAGTTGGGAAAGAAGATTTGAACCAGAAGTTTGTACAAGTCAGGCAAATAGCACACAGTCGGTTGAATTTTCACGTTATATAGGCACGATGTCGAAGTCGAGTAGCCTGGTCAGAAGATCGGGATCTCACATTCGCGTCTGCGGCGTCTGTTCCCGAAAACGGGAGTGGTGGTTACAAATTTATCCGGCCGTCAGGATATCGAAACCATGGTGCGCATGTGGCTGGCGCATGACATCACGAAGCGAGGAAAAGTTTCTGTGGATGGAGATGAGCCGGGAGCTCGCCACCGGTTGACTCCCTACAGAAAGGGAAGCAATTTCTATCAGAACTCAGTGGGTAGGTATTTTATTTAACGTCGCACTGGGCGCAACGCAACGGGCTATTGGCGACGCGGAACTCAGTGGGTCCCCTCGCTTTCCATTCTCAAGTTAATTCTTGCGTTTTGTTTCGACTTGCTTCACAAGTTGGTAGGTATTTTAGCTAACGGAGCACTGCGGCAACACAACGGGCTATTGATTGGTGATGGTCCGGGGGGGGGGGTATTTCAATTAACGTCACACTGGAGCAACACAATGGGCTATTGGTGACGGTCCGGGATCAATCCCAAAGGGAAAGATCCGAGGACAACACCACGTAATTTTGAACCACGGTCAGATGACGAGGCAACACCTGAACTGGCACCCCACTCTCCAAACTTCCACACCACTCCAACAGGAGGACATTTGAGACCACGACAGATTTAAAGTGCACCAGCCTCATTTATACACGATGGTCTTTGGTTGGATTCGAACTCGCAACCCTCAGGTTGCTAATTCCAACCGGGCTACCCCGGCCCCTGAAAGTTGGTGGGAAACAGTTGAAATTTTAAAAATTGAGCAATACTCTTCAGCGGAGATGTGTTGCTAAGTTGAAACTCAAAATACACATATTTTGCACTTGTTCTTCAGAGAGAGAGAGGAACAGTTACACGTAAAAAAACAAATTTCCTTATAGTACTTTTAGATCATAAAGATATTTTGCGATTTTTATGATTTTATTAGCTATTGTAAAATTAAGGATCAATCCAATCCTCCCAGATTGAACATTTTCCAATTATAAATGTTCCTACTATAAGTGCTTTTAAACCTAATCACTGCAACATCCATTCTCGACTAATAGTTAAGCACGAGTTCCTGAGAAAAAACTGAATGTCTTAAAGTCGTATTTATACACTAGAAATAAAATTGACCTCAATATCGACACTTTTCTGAATTCAAAATATTTTCCAACTCCTTAGCTTTCAAACGATGCCCAATATCTTGTAAATATTCGAAATAGTTTTTAGTTATAAGGATATTCGTTCGTTTGTACATGGTGTACTGTCACCATGTACAAACATGTTTCCAAAACTTTAATAAAATCAATTTCTGAGGAATTGGGATTTTGCAATAGCATGCTTTGTTCAAACAGTGGTAACTCAACAATTAAATGATCTATTATAATGATTTTTGTGTCATTAAATCTATATAATACAGTGGATGTTTTGACTTTCAGTCGCAGTTATTAGTTAAGAAATGAATTTTTAGTTGATTTTTAAATGTTGAAATTCCTGAAAAAATCTTGATTTTTTTAGACTTCCTTGGCGAAACGAATTGTGAGAAAACCTATCCTTTCTAGCAACTTGATTGAGTAACAAAATATCAAGAATAATATTAGGAATAATTTCCAATAGGAATTGTCTTCCTTAATGAATTATAATTTTAGATATCTCTGTTCAAAAAACATGCTAGCTAGCTAATTATATCTAAATTATATCAGTAGTGATCAGCTTAATCCGAATTTTTCACACTGAAATGTGCACAAACTAATGACCTATTGTAAAAAATTTGGATTTTTAAAGTCAAAATTAAAAAGAAATCTTCTAGTGTATACGTAACCTTACAGAATTTATTCGCTGAGGTGAGGAAAATAGGATGTCTTTTTAGATATAAGTAGTACTTTTTCTTTCAGAACATATTAAGCCCTTGGATTAGCTGAAAATCCTGCATTTTCGTGACGGTCTCTTTTTTTTGAGCTACGCAAAAGCGACGCATTTTGAAGTTCCCATTTATCTGGTTTATGCTTTATTCATACTAGCAGAATTACCAGGTGATGTTCGTGTTGAATTGGTTAAATGTTGATTATATTTCATAGAAAAATGCAAGCATCATTTAAGTGTACAGAAAATATTTTTTAACATCGTTTTAACTTTTTCATAGCTTCTACAATTCACTTTGAACGCAAATATGTATACATAATATATCCATCCCCCCCATATAATCCATTAAATATTCATCACACTCTTGCTGCAAGACAAACTACAAAAGCTTTTTCTGAGATGACTTCAGAAGTCGATTTTGAGTTTTGGAGTGATTACGAATGCCAATTAAGCTCATTTTCAGTAAAAACGAGGAACTTTCAGCCGTAGTCTTGCACTCAGTTTTCCAATCAATAATTATTATGTGTGGTACCCTTGCACCATGGATTCGATGTTTTCGAATTACATTATCATTGTGAGAGGATGGCAAATAAAAATTTTACGGCATTCGTGGTTAATTTATTTTTAAGCGCACATTTTTTTCTTGAAAATCCTATTCAGCCGCACGTGGAATAACGGAGCTTGTTATTAAAACAAATGTCATCAGTGTAGAGAAAGCAAACTCAATCGATTACACTTTTTACAAAATCACTGTTTCAATGAATGTTCCACAGGTACCTAAGTTGTATATTAACATTTTCAACTTCAAGTAAGCTTCCTCGACCTTCTGCCACTTAAGACAAAAAATTTCTATTTTTCAAGTCCTAGTTTACACACCTCCTTACTGTGATATTATTCCAAGACCAGCAAGGCCTTATTTAAAATTCGCTTTCCTCCAACATAAAAATTCAGTTTTAAATCGAATCCTTAAGGTACTTTTTTCAATTAAGACTCCGTTTCTATATGGAAATCACGTACTTATTAAAATGATAGATATAGTTACTTGACTATGGAGTACAGATTTCAATAATACCCATGAAACATGAAAAACAAATGTAAATTAAATTGATTTTAATCGTCTTGTAATGAAAATATATCAAAATTTAGAATTATCTTTGAACTACAACGTATGGCTACCCGTTTTGATTTAACGTAACATATCTTATTTTAGAATAACTTTATTTTAACTTTACCAGTTATTTTAAAATACGAAGTTATGCACCTTACTTAAAAAGGTTTCCGTTTATTTTTATGAAACAGAATTCAACAAACTATAACGTATTTAACCAGACTCAAGGAAAGTTCGTCGAAATATACATATACCACCAAGAAATTACCCATGTCTAGCGATATTTCGAAAAAAAAATATTTCATTAAAACTGAACTCCTAAATAATATATCTGTAATATGGAAAATAATAGAACACATAAATACAAACAGAAACGAAATTTTGGTCATTGAAAAATGTCGAATTCTGAAAAACGAAAGACCTGAGCAAGCGTATCGAATTTCGACGTCATGAAAATATTCTGAAATAGATAAATTTGAAAATGACGCTCGAAAATATTGATAGAAACCACGTGACTTCCCTCAGACATCTTCATTAGAAGATCGACGCAGAATCCAATATACATCAGAGCGGTCGTTGCTTCTTGTCGTAAATGTGAGGAAAGAAATTCGAAAGTCTAATTTACAAACGACTTCGTAACTCTATTCGGTCTGAACTTTCTGAGCCTTATTTGGTCTTCGATCTGACAGCTTCGATATGAAATGCCTTTTAAAAGCTCTGGTCGGCTTCAATCTTCCCATTTACTGATAATCTTTATCTTTTTATTCATTTCTGCGGATCCATCGAGTGATATCAGACAGCTTCATAAAAGGAGTAGCATATTGGTGCAGCTTTTAGACTATTTGACACAACTCCCTGGGCCGCGGTAGCCCGGTTGGAAGAGTAACGGACTAGGAACCGGAGAGTTGCAAGTTCAAATCCTACCAAAGACCGTCGTGTGCAAAGGGTACTGTTGCGCGTTAAATCTGTTGCAGCCCCAAACATCCTCACGTTGGCGTGGTGTGGAAGTTTGGAGAGTGTGTTGCCAGCTCAGGCGTGACCTCGCCATCTGACCGCGGTTCACAGTTACGTGGTGTCCTCGGGTCATTCCCTTCGAGGGTTAATCGCGGACCGTCGCCAATAGCCCGCTGTTTTGCTCCAGTGCGATGTTAATTAAATACCTACCTACCTACCATTAAATTTCATACATCAGATACATTCTTTAAATCGTCAAATCTGAAAAGTTTTTACCTTCTTTCGAAAACTTAAAAAAAATTTTTAGTTCGGAAAACCTTATATCGATATATGAAATCTAGTTAATTTTGTCGTGTGTTTACGTGTTTGATTCAAAAGAGCGGATTTCCTTGGTTTGTATGTTTTAAGATTAGAGTTGTACACTACTTGCTCAATATGTGCCTTCACCCTATTTCGAAAATAAAAATATTTCTCACACACACACACACGAGTAAAATTTTATTTAAAAAATCCCAGATATAGTCTTTTTATATCAACCCTCTTGGTGGTTTTCGCGAGGTATGTCGTCATTATCAAAACTGACCATATTTTGATGGACGAGATATCTCGTCATTAGTAGAAAACTGACCAGATCTTGGTCTCGTCAAAGTGGAAACATCTGCAATATCTTAATGACGAGGTATTAGCAAAATTGGTCAGATCTTGGTGCTCGAGATTTGTCGCCGAAACCACTCGGAGGGTTAAATTTACCCAAAAAATGAGATTACGCCTCATCTTCTTAGGTTAGTAGATAGGTATTTTAATTAACCCTCTGAATACGGGGACCGGCCCCGAAAGTTTCGAGTCCCCTCGTTACGTAAGGCTCGGATTCTTTCAGACCTCAAACTCCTAAAGAATCGACGAAGCCCATTACGATTTCCATCCCCTCTTTTCTGTGCTACAAAAGACCCGAGCGTGAATAGCCTTATCTCCCCTTTGACAAAGATGTCAGGATTATCGAAGGGGAGCTTCGCAAATTGTTTATCCTCGAGCATCTAGTCTGTGAAAGGTTGAGTAAATGAAAAGAGATACACTTAAAAAGTCACCGCCACCCTTTCAGTTTACCCGGGAAGAATATGTCCCTTCTAGGCTTACCTACGACCCGACTATAGAAACCGGCACATTAGGTGATAATGGGACGACACATATTCCCTCTCCTCCTGGGAGAAAGCATTGTCAAGGCCGTTTCGGCCGGTTTCGGTAAGTTGCCTGTAAAGCCGTTGGGTTGACTGCAGTAACCAAAGAAGGAAACGATATTCTGCCCCGACGTATGCAGAGGGTTAATGTCACACTGGAACACAACGGGCCATTGGCAACTGTCCGGGGTCAAACTCGAAGGGAGGTTTGAGGACAACACATAATTTTGAACCATGGTCAGATGACGAGGTCACACCTGAGCTGGCACCCCACTCCAATCTTCCACGCCAACGTGAGGACATTTGAGGCCCCGGCAGATTTAACGCGCACCAACCCCAGGTCTTTGGTTGGACTCGAACCCGCATCCCTCCCGTTTCTAGTCCGCTACTCTTCCAACAAGGCTACCGCTGCCCTCCCGAAGGAAAAGATCCGACATCTTAAGTAGAGTCAATTATTTGTACTCCACACTACAGTTGCACTCATGCTAATGAAATAAAAAATCGAGCATCAAAAATTTTATTTGATTTCACTGAACTCTTCTATTAAATTAGTTTAGTACTTAATGCAATATAAAGAGAAGTAACGCAATCAGGAGTTGCCCTGTCTTATAGAAAGCCATCTGTCTCCAACCCATGCTTAAATCTCTCTCCTCGCTAAGACAGTCAATTTCACAGGGGGCTCAAACTTTCCGTTTCATTAATCACTGCTCAAAAACAGTGACTTAATTTTCGGAAAAAAAAACGTTTTTCCTTTTTTTTCGTCAGAAAGTTCGTTAATTGGCATATTAAATGGCTCCGCGAGCCGCACAAGACCATGGGCGCGAGAAAAACCCTCCCGATATTGCCTCTTTTAATGTAGCAGTGCGTTACTTTGCAATTAATGAAAGCCAGCAGGACAGAAATCTCAAGATAAGCTAAAACGAAAAAATGGAAGAATGTTTGCAATTTCTTATGTATCGGAGATTTAATTATCCCTACCACGGCTTTTAGCATCGATAACACAAAACTAATGGAATTGTTCTCCTTCGTGGAGAAAAATGTCATTCTATTTACTCAAAAAGGAACGAAACGAACTAGAGGGTTTGAAAAGATGATGTTCCTTTCTCGTATTGTGTGCTCTGGTAGGTAGGTAGCTAATTAACGACGTACTGGAGCAACACAACGGGCTATTGGCAACGGTACAGGATTGATCTCCAACGAAAGGATCCATCACGTAATTTTGAACCACGGTCAGATGACGAGGTGAACACGTGTGAGGTGACACCTCACTCTCCGAACTTCCACACCACGCCAGGACATTTGAGGCTATGACAGATTGAACGTGCACCAGCCCCCGTGTACTCGAGTCTGTGGCTGGACCGAGTTACTCGCAACCTTCTGGTTGCTAATCCATTGCTCATCCAACTGGGCTAGGCTACTAGGGCAGTGGGACATACCCACTAAACCACGACGGCCCCTAGTTTGCGTATGTCTTGTGATGAGAAAGGTTAACAAAGTATTCATGATTTATTATCTTTCATTGTTTTTAGCTCACGCGATGCTTTTCTTCTAATAACAAAATGTAAAAATACATCGAATTGAATCAAAATGAAAGTTTAGAATAATAACCTACTGAACCGGAAAAATTACTTTCATTTTCTAAACCAGAAACTAAAAACAGAATGTATTTATTATTCTCAGAACAAGTTTTGAATGTGCAAATATATTTATCGATGGTATCTGCAGAATTTTTGTTACACACTGTGGGTGATTAAATTATTAGAGCCACATTGTTTAAGAAAGATATTTTCTGACTTTGTAAAAATGGATGGAACATAAATGACAGGTTAATACAAGCTGTGGTGATAACTAATGTATTGACACGTGTATGTCATAAAAATCAAAATACAATGTCACCATGTTTTCTTCAAAATAATAAATTATTTCAATGTGAAATTGTTAATGTATAAAGGTGGCTCTAATAATATGATCACCTACTATAATCGTATAACTTTTATTTATTATAATTCCTGCAATATTTACAAATTAGGAACGATACACTTGTAGATATTTTATAAGAATCGGCTCTCT
This sequence comes from Meta bourneti, assembly GCA_933210815.1. Taxonomy (NCBI): domain Eukaryota; kingdom Metazoa; phylum Arthropoda; class Arachnida; order Araneae; family Tetragnathidae; genus Meta; species Meta bourneti. The sequence continues at coordinate 105,382,318 of OW119924.1, forward strand.
ATACAAAAGATGCGTCAAAAATATTTTTAGTTCCTTTTCCAATTGTACTACAGTTCAAACAATAAATGTTTAGTTGAAGCTTAATATAGTCTCGCTTCATACCAACTCTTTTAAATAGTGTACCGTATACTATACCGCTCATTTCGTGCAGAAATGACGTCAATAAATATTATTTTTTAATGAATGACATTGTGATTCTACAGGATGTCCCAGTGTGCTAGCAACCTGAGAGTTGTAGTTGGCGCAGTTTCGATTAATCTAACTTACCCTGGATGAACGCATCTCTTCAGATTCAATACAATTTTCACTGTTTCTATACAGGGTGAGTCTAAACTAATACGACAAACTTCAGGGGGTGATAGAACACAACGAAACAAACACTTTTCACCATAGAATGTAGGGTCGCTAGAGGGTGCTTTCCATTTCGGCACAAACACACGGTCCGATGCAAGTTGGAAAGGAGAAGAGGCATGAAATATGGAAACAACGCTTTAATGTCAAATAAACATCAATAAATACTTGACAAAACGAAATAATACAATTAGATTTGCATAAATTAAAGATAAGTACAAGGAACAACGGGTAAGGAAGAAATGACAAAACATGAGAAACTTTTCACGTGGAAATGAAACGACATCAGTCGGTAAGTACAACGCAAATGCACAATTACAGAAGTTGTTCAAAATGTCGACCACCACACCTGATGAAGGCCTCGAATCGCCGACGTAACGCTTTAACACAAGCGTTTGACTGCGCTCTCTAGCGGCCAACCGCTGCACTTGCGACCATGAATTCTATGGTGAAAAGTGTTTGTTCCGTTGTGTTCTATCACCCCCTGCAGTTTGTCGTATTTGTTTAGACTCACCCTGTATATCAACTACTTAACGTTGCCGGCTTGTTTGTATTGCATGGCACGTGCACCATAAGTCCCAACCAACATTTGTTATTGCTGTTGTGAGAATGGAGTTTGCAAGTATTTGTCCAGCTAAAGCAGCATATCCAAACACGTTTAAATCGATCTGTAACCCGTCGTCCTCCCTGTATGACTTCAGCCGGCTTTGACCTTCGAGATACCAATTTTGACCTTCTTTGATAGTTTTAAATCTGTTTGAAAAACAGTTCTATGTAACAAGTCTCCAGAGGTAAGTACCGAGGGATCCAAAAGTCACAGTAAAAGCAAAAATTCGATAAATCGAAAAGTATAAACACGATACGTTTTTCACAGAAATGCAGACATGGGATATTTCAATAACGAAATATTTTATTGCCAGAATAGTTACATTAGTCACCGGCTGATGGCGTTGTAGCGGTCCCTGAGCTGGGGGCTACTTTAAATCGCAAGTGTACAGAGGTCGGCCGACGTCATTGGCGATATTGAAAGAAGTTATTCGCCATCAGCTGACAGGAATTACAGCTGAAACCCTTTTCGATGCTGTGTAGTGTCGTTCCACGTCTCATGAATGACGGCTGTCACATTGAACATTTGTAATCCCAGCTGCGTTGCGAACTGTACTGCGCCACTGTATAAGCTATTGGCACAAACTGAAGCGACACCTGTCGGTAGTAAATTTAACTATTCTGTCAATAAAAATTTTCGTTATTAAAAAAAAATCATCTGTCCTTCTGAGAATTTCTATGAAAACCGCATCGTGCTACAGTCTATACTTTTCGAATTATTGAATTTTTACTTTTCTGACTTATGGATTACCCTGTATGTCAATCTGTGCTGGTGCATATTGCACAAATTACAAGGAAACATCGGATGTGCTGTTTCTTCGATTTCCAGTATCCCCGATTGTATAGCAGGAAAGTTGTTGGATTGCATTGAGCTGTCTTTAGTTTCAGTTTTGGCCACGTGATCTTTAGTTTTGGTTTGAGTTTCTTCACAGCACTCGCGCAGTTGATCACGTGTTCTTTTTGCGCCAACCGCGAGTAGCGTCAGCCGCGTCTTTGTGTCTGAGGAGATAGCCGCGCTCTCCGTGCCAACGGAAATCCATGAGGGATTTTCGCGTTAGTTTTCATGTGATACTTTTGTGTAATTCTTCACAGGGAAGAATTGTCATTTGTCGATGAATAATTGTTCGTCATTAAAAACCTTAATACAGTCCATTATCATTGCTTGTGTTTTTGTGTTTGTGTGAATTGCCTCTCGAGCTTCGACGGGTTCCTTCATTTTTTTGGTCCGCTCACCCGGAGTTTTGGAATTTACTAGCGACGTATTTGCCGTTTTTGAAGCAAAATTCCTCGAATTGTGCGTCTTGGAAAATGTGCGTTATTTTCAAGAATTCCTTCAAAGTTGCAATCCAAGTAATTCCCACGAAATAATTGTGTACTAGTGCTCAGAAGATAAGTGTTTTTTGCGCAGTTTTTCATTATTGCTGTAGTCATGGAAGGCGACTCAGCATTTGCAACGAATAAGTGTTCGGAGTGAATGAGGGTATGTTGTTTTATAACTAAGTTATTATTGCACTGTATATTATTTCTCAGTTCTCGTTCTATTCTTTGAAATTGTGTATTATTTACTTGTGTATTAATGGATAAATTGAAAACTAAAAAGCGAGTGCTCAAACCATCGCTTATCAAACTAAAAGAAAATGTGGAGTGTGAAACAATTGGGGAAGATAAGGCAAAATTAATTTTATTCAAATCAAAAATTGTGGATTTGGAGAAAAAATTTAATGGTCTTTTTGATAAAATCTTTGAATTGTGTAAGGACGAAGAATTCGATACTTTTTTGCTGGAGTCTCAGGAACTCCAGGAAACAATTGATAAATTAAATCTAGTTATCTTACATGTTGAAAATCCATTGGAAACTGCGAGTAAAGTAATTAGTGGACAGGAAGTTATAAATGTCAGGCTTCCTGAGTTTCACATTCCAAGTTTTTCTGGATGTTCAATTATCGAATGGCTCTCCTTCAGTGATTTGTTTTGGGCAAGTGTTGGCCAAAACAATAAGATTTCGCAAGCCCAGAAATTGCAGTATTTAAGGGGTGCATTAAAGGGGGATGCACTTCGCATCATTCAATCTCTTCCCATTACTGATGCCAATTTTGATATTGCTTGGGGTCTTCTGAGGGAGAGGTATTCTAACAAACGAGAACTTGTGTTTGCATTGCTCAAAAGGCTCATGTCTATGTCTCAATTGAGTACTGAAAACGCACATAATTTACTGAATATTGTAGACAGTGCTAAGGAAATTGTTCGCTCGTTAGAGAGCATTGATATAAAAATTGAAAATTTTGCAGATTCAATGATAGTGTTTGTTGTAATTCAAAAATTAGACCCAGCCACAAGAGCATGGTGGGAAAGAAATTTAAAGGATGACACTATTCCATCCTTACATGATCTGCTACATTTTTTAACCCTTCACTCCCGAACACTGCAACAAAATAAAATCCAGGTTTCAAAGAAACCATTGCAAAAGGTTTCATCATTTGCTTCCCAAGTAAAGGGACAGTGTGTTTACTGCAATGGCAACCACTATGTGTATGGTTGCACTGATTTTAAAGATTTAACTGTACAAAAAAGACATCATTTTGTGAAGAGTCAAGGACTTTGTTTTAATTGTCTTCAAGGTCACAAGGTTAATGCTTGCAAAAGCAAATATAAGTGCAAGGAATGTGATAAGAAGCATAATACACTTCTTCATTTTGAGAAAAACCAAGCAACAAGTTCTGTTACAACCCTGTCAGCAGATGCAATTGTGTTCACTCCAAAGTCTACCGACTCTGAAAGGCATCCAAACTCTAATGTGACTGAAGCAGTTTGGTCAAATGTCTCTTCTTGTGTTTCACACCTTGGTGTGCCAAAACAGGTACTCCTGTGCACTGCCATGATTAAGGTATTAGATTCTTCAAATCATTACCAGTGTTATCGAGCTCTCCTGGACCCAGGGTCCCAGGCATCGTTTGTCTCAGAATCATGCTGCAACCGTTTGGGCCTACTTAGGAAAAAAGCAAGGGTACAGATCTCTTGCCTTGGTTCTTCTGATACACATACAAATGGTATTACCGACATAACATTTGTACCTCATTTCAAGTCTAATCCTGTGTTTACGACTTCAGTGTTTGTGATAAATAAGATTATAGGGGAACTGCCACATTTTTCCTTAGATCCTATTTGTGCTGAACAATTCAGTGACTTAACTTTAGCAGATCCCACATTTTTCAAAACAGGTCCTATTGACATCTTGTTGGGCATTGATATTTCTTTACCTATGCTGAAAGGTGATTTAGTCAAATATGGAGCCGAAAAACCTTACGCTGTCCGTTCTGAATTGGGGTGGATAGTTTCTGGCAATGTTGAAGTTTCTTCTAAAAAATCATCTCCAATTCATGTGAATAACATTCAAGTGGACACTCATAATTTATTGTCTAATTTTTGGAAATTAGATTCAGTACCCATGGCAAATTTATTAACAAAGGCAGAACAGGCCTGTGAAGACCACTTTACTAACAATCACTCTAGAGATATAAGTGGAAAATATATTGTAAAATTACCCTTTCACTCATCTCCTTGTCAATTGGGAGATTCAAAGCATTCAGCTATGCATCGATTCCATTCTTTAGAAAAAATGCTGTCATCAAAACCTGATTTATACAACCGCTATAGAGACTTTATGAAAGAATACCATGAACTTGGACATATGGAAAAAGTTCAAGAGTCAGTTTCTGAAGAGAAACGAACCTATTATTTACCACATCATGCTGTGTTCAAGGAAACAAGTACTACGACCAAGCTTCGAGTTGTCTTCGACGCTTCTGCAAAGTCTTCATTGGGTGTCTCATTGAATGATCTTCTAATGATTGGACCTAGAGTCCAACAAGAACTATTTCCTATTCTTCTTCGTTTCCGAACCTTTAAGGTTGCAGTCTGTGCAGATGTGGAGAAAATGTTTCGCCAAATTAAAGTGCACCCTGATGATGTTGATTTACAGAGAATCATTTGGAGAAACCAACCAAAGGAGCCAATCAGTATTTTTCATTTAAATACCGTTACTTATGGAACTGCATGTGCCCCATTTTTATCTACTAGAGTAATGAAACAGCTTGCTTTAGATGAAAAGGAAACCTTTCCTTTGGCTTCGAGGGTGTGTCTTAGAGATTTCTATGTTGATGATCTATTGTCAGGAGCAAGCTCTGAAGAAGAGGCCTCAGAACTCACAAATCAGATGTCAGAAATGATGGAACGAGGAGGGTTTCGACTACGTAAATGGATTTCAAATTGTCCATCAGTGCTACAGTGTGTGCCAGATGAGTCCAGGGCAATCAACCACTCACTGAAAATTGATAATGACAAGACAGTCAAGGTTCTTGGAATTGTTTGGCATCCAATCCATGATTTATTTCAATTTTCTATATCTGTAAATGAACATGAAGAACTAACCAAACGTAAAATACTTTCAGAGATATTTGATCCTTTGGGATGGCTTGCACCCACTGTCATCCTTGCTAAGATTTTTCTACAAGAACTTTGGAGCTGCAACTTAGGATGGGATGATAAAGTCAGTGAATTCATTGCAACTCGTTGGAAAAATTTCCAGTCACAGTTACCCTTACTTGCAGATTTTAAAGTTCCTCGATACGTTCTCTCTGCACATCCGGCAGATATTCAATTGCATGCCTTCTGTGATGCTTCTGAGAAAGCATACTGTGCTGTAGTCTATATTCGCACAGTCGATTCTGATCAGTCAATTAATGTGTCACTTTTAACATCAAAAACCAGAGTTGCTCCAGTGAAAACTCAATCTCTCCCAAGACTTGAGTTATGCTCTGCACTACTGTTGTCATCTTTATTAGGAACTGTCCTCTCCACTTTAGAGATGCCAGTAAATAAATCCTTCGCCTGGTCTGATTCAAAGGTTGCACTTGCATGGATTTCATCTGAGCCTCGTCGTTGGCTTCCATTTGTTGCCAACAGAGTTTCAAAAATCCAGGAGGCTCTTCCTGGTGTCAAGTGGAATCATGTACATGGGATTGAAAACCCAGCTGACTGTGCCACTAGAGGTCTTCTTCCATCTGAATTTATAAATTGTGAATTATGGACATGTGGTCCTAATTTTTTAAGGCAGTCATTTGAGCAACAACTTGATGATCAAGTACCTTTGAACTTTACTTTTGATGAATCGCATTTAAAAGAGCTAAGGAAGAGTTACACTTCAGCTGCTGTTAAAATTCAGGTTGATCCAATCATTTTTAAATTTTCATCTTTCTCAAAACTGCGTCGTGTTTTTGCTTGGTGTCAACGGTTTCTGAGAAATTGCTCTAAACCTCCTGAAGAAAGATGCATGGGTCATCTGACATGTGATGAATTGTCAAGAGCAACACTATCTATTGTAAAAATTTTACAGCAATCTGAATTTTGTGAAGAATTGCACTGTTTAAGATCAGGAAAGTCTTTGAAATCAACAAGCAAGATTTTGCAATTATGTCCCTTCTTGGACAGTGATGGAGTTATGCGTGTTGGTGGGAGGCTTAGAAATGCCAATGTCTCACAAGACGTAAAACACCCTATAATCATTCCTAAGAGTCATCACATCACAACCTTAATAATTCATCATTTTCATTTAGTACATCTTCATGCTGCACCTCAACTCTTGCTTTCTGTCATTCGACAGAAATTCTGGATTCCATGTGGTAGGGATGTTGTTCGTAGATTTGTTAAAAACTGCATCACTTGTTTTCGTCTGTCTGCTTCATCCATGAGTCAGCTTATGGGTGACCTTCCAGCTTCTAGAGTGACACCATCTAGAGCATTTTTGAAAACAGGAGTTGACTTTGCTGGTCCATTTCTTGCTAAAGAGAGAAGTGGAAGAGGCAAAAGGTCTTTCAAGATTTATATTGCCTTATTTGTTTGTTTCTCAACTCGAGCGATCCATTTGGAGGTGGTGAGTGACCTCACTACACAAGCTTTCATTGCAGCATTGAAACGCTTCATTTCAAGGAGAGGTAAACCTGTAGAACTAATTAGTGATTGTGCAACTAATTTTATTGGAGCTGACAGAGAGCTCAGGTCTACCTTGAAATCACTACTCACCCCAAAAGATGACAATGATGTGCTCAATTACTCTTCTTCTGAGGGAATCAAATGGAGCTTTAATCCTCCTTCAGCCCCTCACTTTGGAGGACTGTGGGAGGCAGGAGTAAAATCGATGAAGTATCATCTGAAAAGATCCATGGGAAATACTCTGCTCACTCTAGAAGAGTTATTCACTCTCACTACACAAATCGAAGCATGTCTTAATTCAAGACCACTCTGCCCATTGTCGTCTGATCCAAACGACCTGTCACCATTAACACCAGGTCACTTTCTTATAGGTTCAGCATTAACAGCAATTCCTGAACCAGATCTAGCACATTTATCGTTATCTCATCTTGGGCGTTGGCAGCTGGTCCAACGTTTAATTCAGCAATTTTGGAAAAGATGGAGTTGTGAATTTCTTGGAAGATTACAACAACGTCCAAAATGGTGCATATCGAAAACCAACATCACAGTTGGAGAATTGGTTCTTGTGAAAACTGAGTTATTGTCTCCATTAAAATGGAAACTTGCTCGTGTGATCGAAGTGCACCCAGGGAAAGATCAAAAGGTCAGAGTAGTGACATTAAAAACTGACACCGGCATATTAAAACGTCCAATAACTAAAATTTGTAAGTTACCATTCGATTAATTGCCAATTTTTTGAACATTTACTCTAAATTTATATTGTATTCATTTATGTGTTATTGTTATCTTTTTCATTTATGTGTTCTTTTTCAATTTTGTGTGCTTTTTATGTTGAACGTGCTGTCTCTTCACTCATTCTCCGTCAATTTAAGGTTCTTTGAAACCCCCAGGAGGGTTTCAAGGGTGGGAGAATGTTGGATTGCATTGAGCTGTCTTTAGTTTCAGTTTTGGCCACATGATCTTTAGTTTTGGTTTGAGTTTCTTCACAGCACTCGCGCAGTTGATCACGTGTTCTTTTTGCGCCAACCGCGAGTAGCGTCAGCCGCGTCTTTGTGTCTGAGGAGACAGCCGCGCTCTCCGTGCCAACGGAAATCCATGAGGGATTTTCGCGTTAGTTTTCATGTGATACTTTTGTGTAATTCTTCACAGGGAAGAATTGTCATTTGTCGATGAATAATTGTTCGTCATTAAAAACCTTAATACAGTCCATTATCATTGCTTGTGTTTGTGTGAATTGCCTCTCGAGCTTCGACGGGTTCCTTCAAAAGTATTAAGTAAAACTTCAAAAAATCCTTCATTTGAAATCAATATCAAACAGCCAGCTTAATTACGTTAATTTGAAAACAGAAATGTTCACAAACGAGTCCTTTTATATATCCTTCAGGTCTTATATTCGGAAAAACTGGAAGCATTGAATAATTAAGGTCTAGAAAGCTTTGGTACATAATTTGAGATCCGAAAACAATCAAAGAACTGGAAGTTAAATATCAAAAACTAAGGGACTATGTCGTAAAATTGAGGAAAAGAACCTGGAAAAAGTTTATATTAAAAATAACAATCCCCTAAAGAACTATGAAACGAAATTTTAATGATAAATGAAATAAAAAGACTATTTGAAAAGTTTCCACACAATTTCGCCAATACAGCTTTGGATGAATGGCAAAAACATTCAAAACGATCCAGAAAGTTATTAGGAATTGCATTGCTTTCAAAGTAGTGCCTCATAAAACAGCTCTATCATCGAAATTGAGAAACGACACTAACGTCAATTTCAACTTTGAAGAGATTTTATAAAAAGTTGATTTTTTTTCTGAAGGAGTTTTAGCCTCATTTCTAAGCTTCATAAAGACTAAATGCGATATTACTGACGCTCAAATATTTACTATAATTTCGATGAAATGAATACTGATTCTTGTGTTTGCTACGATTCAGCAAAAGAAGCATTAGGGTCTTACAGCAATATTCATGTCGTCATAGCAAAAGGTCTCATTACGAATTGAAAGCAGTCAATGTAGCACAGAGGCTGTTCAGACATTTTTTGAACGATTTTGATGAGCTGTAAAAAATTGTATGCTACGAAAGAATTTTATTTTCACAGCCAGTTGTGAGCTTGTTGAATTATAATTTGATTGTCGCGAGAGGGCGCCACTGTGAGTATGGTATGTATAGACGTTTTTGTTGCAGTGTAAAGGAGAGAGACGGTTTGAGTAAGTGATGTGAGAGACGGTCTGGGACCGTCCGTTGCAAATGTTATTTTACGGAGGACCAGTGGGTCGATTCATATGTGAAAGAGGCACAGGGTGCCATGTATATATATTAATTGTACATAAAGTTGTATATATAGATTATTAGATTGAATTTTCGTGTTGCCATCCATCGAGACGCCTACATAGAAGTTCGTCGGTTGGAAATAAGCGACAACAAGAATCAGAAGTGGGATATTTGACCGTGGATATTTGACCGTGGATGTTTGACCATGAATATTTGACCGTGGATATTTGACCGTGGATGGAACAATTACATGTATACAACAAAGACTTAATCAGTGTGAAATCTAAACGAATCATCTGGAAGCCGAACATCGCTGTATGTACAAACGGAACTCAGGACTAACTCCTAACAATTTAAGAAGGTATGTGGCATGAAATTTCTGAAACTCCGTCTTGGTGCAATTTATTTTTTAATCTCTGTGTGAAATTGTGTTGAGGAGTTTATTTTATTTTATTTTATGTGTTAAATTGGTTAAGGAACTTTGAAATAGTGTGTAAAAATGGCATTTCTTGCAAAATCGAAAAAGGTAGATCTAATTTCTTTAGCGGAAGAATTAAATATAAAATTACCTGATCACGCAGTCGTTATTGAAATTAGAGAGTTAATTACGAAAAGTAAGGATTATGATGAGGAATTCACGCGTGATTTGTTAAAAACGATAGTAAGTACCAGAGAAGAAAATCAAAAGCTAAACGAACGTGAATTAGAAAGACAGCAAAACGAACGTGAATTAGAAAGACAACAAAACGAACGTGAATTAGAAAGACAGAAAAACGAACGTGAATTAGAAAGACAGCTAAACGAACGTGAATTAGAAAGACAGTTCGAACTAGAAAAATTAAGAATAGAACAAGGTAACGTATCTAACGAAAGCGAAAATGGAAACCAAAATGAAATTTCTAGTAATTGCATGATTACTAAAATAATGCAACGATATGAAATGAGAGATGGAGACATCAGTTTTTACCTCATATTGTTTGAACGACAAGCGAAACGTTTAAATCTAAGTCCTGAGAATTGGGTTAGTCATTTAGTTAATTTATTACCGTATGAAATTAACCAAATTATCGCGAGAGTTCCGGAAGAACTTTCAAATGACTATGGACACATTAAAGATTTACTATTAAAAAAGTTTAAATTAAGTCCGGATAAATTCCGACAGAAGTTCTTTGACCATGCCAAACTACCCAAAAATACATGGAGAGATTTCACGTATGAATTACAAAACTACTTTGACGAATGGTTACGCGGAACTAATGTAAGTGATTTTGATGGTCTCAGAGAGTTAATCATAACAGATCAATTAAAAAGAAAAGTTCCCGTTGTAATGAAAGAACATTTCGTGGACGAATGGATAAAAATAGTTAAATCGTCAGAATTAGCGGATAAACAAGATCAATATGAAAATGTACGAAACGAAAGTAACTTGTCCAAATTCAAAAACGGAAATCAAAATATGTATGAAAAAAAATACGAATTTACGTCTAGACCGAGATCACCGTTGAATGAGTCAGCTCGATATGAAAGAAAAACAAATCCTAATTTCAGTAACGGACGATTTACGACCAGGAGTAATAATAAATACAATAGTCAGACAGAATGGCGGCGTCCAATGCAGAAAGATAGTAGATGCTTCATTTGTAATGAAAATACGCATTTCGCTAGAGCATGTCCTAAACAAAAAAATAAATTCGATCAAATTAGAGGGCAGGGTGTTAACAGACAAGGAGAAAGAATTGAACGGAATGAGGGAAGCCACGTGTCGAAAAGAGATCACAGTTTAGTGACGACTAGTGAGGGCGGAATAGACAGTAAGACATCATCTTATGTTAAAATTGCACGGATAAACAAGGGTTCGTTGGAGTTTGCAGCTCTGATTGATACTGGGAGCGATTCCGTTATTTGTAGGAATTCTGTAGCGAAAAAGTTAGATCTAAAAATAGAACCAGCTTCGAACATAATGTACGGATTTGGGAATGTCAAATTGTGTGCCGCGCGCGCGCTAGGAAAGTCAACAGTAGATATTTCCTTGGATGGCGTTGAAGTAAAAAGGGTTGAAATGCTTATTGTTAGAGACGACGCTTTACCGCACGACTTGTTAATTGGGAGATCATTTTTGGATCGGGAGAACATATCGTTTGCTCGCATTGGGAATAAATTTCATGTTTATTATGCAGAGGATAACCCGTTTGCTAACATGGAATGTGAGAAGAATTCGGACGTAAGAGAATTGAAAACGTCTAGTAAAGTGTTACTTGAAAGAAATTCGGTGAATTTTGTAAGGGCTCAGACCACCTTGGTAAATGAAGGCTTGGTAATTATAGAGGGAGAAGAAGGGTGTTACGATTCTTTGTTAGAAATAAAAGATGGTGAAACCGTAGTTCCAATGATTAATGTGGGAAATGAGAATGTTTTATTGAGGAAAAATCAATGTGTAGATAGAGTTATTGAATTAGACCCCATTTGTTTGGTTAATGAGGAGAGTTGTTACGTAAACGTGATAAAAGAAAATAAGCGTTTAATCGAAATGAGTGAAATTCAATTTGACGAAGGAACATCAATTGAGAATAGAAGTGAAATTTTGAAGTTAGTCAATGAGTTTAGGGACTGTTTTGCACTGGAATTGGGTGAACAACGCTAACTAAAATGAGTATTAAGGAAGTAGAGGGGAGTAAACCCATTAGTGTACGACCTTATAAAACGAATGCAACTGAGAGAGGGATTATCAAGGATGTAGTGAGGGAATGGAAGGAAAACGGTATTGTTTCTGAAACACGTTCGCCGTATGCTAGTCCGGTACTATTAGTCAAAAAGAAAACAGGGGAGCACAGGTTAGTTGTTGATTACAGGAAATTAAATAATCAAACAGTTAAAGATAAATTCCCGTTACCTAGAATAGATGACTTACTTGAATGTTTAGCAACTTCCACAATGTTCACAACGCTAGATTGCGCTCACGGATATTTACAAATACCATTGAGTGAGGAATCAAAATTAAAAACCGCGTTTATAACACCGGATGAAACGGGTCAATTTGAAAGAATGATTTTTGGATTAGCTAATGCACCGGCGGAGTTTCAGAGGTTAATGCATCATGTCTTAGGGCCACTACTGAACACAAAAGCTTTGTGTTATTTGGACGATATATTGATACCAGCCAAAAATTGGTACGAGATGATGGAAAGACTGAGAGAAGTACTTGAATGTCTAAGGAAGGCTAACTTAACACTCAAATTACCTAAATGCGAATTTGGGAAGAAGGAAGTTGACTTTTTGGGTTTTGTGATCAATGAAGAAGGAATAAAGCCAGGAGTAAGGAAAGTGGAATCAATAGCGAAGTTCCCACAACCTAAGAATATTCATGAAGTTCGCCGTTTCTTGGGTTTGACTGGTTTCTTCAGAAGATTTGTTCCGAAGTATGCTGAGAAGGCAGTACATCTAACTTGTTTAATTCAAAAGGACAAGGACTTTGAATGGACGGAAAAACAGGAAAATGCTTTTCGAGAACTCAAGGGTAATCTGACCAACAAACCGATAGTTGCTCATTACCAGCCCGAAGCATTGACTGAGGTACACACCGATGCTTCATCTGATGGACTCTCAGGTATACTCCTACAAAGAGGAACAGATGGTCGCTGGAATCTAGTGTACGCTGTCAGCAAAAAGACAACACCGGCTGAAAAGAACTATCATTCTAGCAAACTAGAATTGATGGCGATAGTGTGGACTTTGGACAGACTTCGACAATTTCTGCTCGGAATAAAATTTATTATCGTCACCGATTGTCAAGCCTTAGTCTATATGAACGCAAAGAAGTCGACAAATCCTCAAATTGCCAGGTGGAGCAATCTTATTCAAGAATACGATTTTGAAGTAAAACATAGACCAGGTATGAAGATGTCTCATGTAGATGCAATGAGTAGAGCTCCTACCTTAGAAGCTGATGACACGATGACTGAATTGATCGAAAGGAATCTAGAAGTTTATCTAACGATGTCCGTTGACGAACAAATCCTTATGATTCAACGAGGAGATCCCGAATTAGATAAGATCATTTCCATTTTCAAGAAAGAAAAATTTGAAAGAACAAAAGCCGACAACCAAATTATTGCAAATTACGTTTTCAAGAGAGAAAGACTGTATCGAACCATAAAAGACAATGGAAAAGAAAGACTGCTTTACGTTATACCTAGATCCATGCGCAAAAGTACTGTAGTCAAGTTTCACGATCTAATCGGACATTTTTCAGTTGACAGAACTGTGAATAAAATTAAGGAATTGTATTGGTTCCCAAGAATGAAGCGCTACGTGAAGAAACACATATCGATGTGCTTAGAATGTTTAGTGAACAAGGTTCCCGGAGGTAAACAACAAGGACTGTTACATCCTATTAAGCCTGGAAAGAGACCATTTTCCATAACTCACGTCGATCACTTGGGTCCATTTGTAAGAAGTTCCAGAGGTAACCAACACTTACTGGTCATCATCGATAATTTCACGAGGTTCTTACGATTGATACCTGTGAAAAGTACGAAATACAGCTACATTCAGAAGGCATTGAAAAACTTCATCAACGACTTTGGTTTACCAGATCGAATCATTAGTGATCGGGGTTCCAGTTACACCTCACAAGGTTTAGAGAAGTTTTGTCGAGAAAATGGCATAGCTCATACTCTAAACTCCACAAAGCACCCACAAGGTAATGGGATGGTTGAGAGAGCTAATCGCACCATTATCCCAACCATAGCAACGTCCATGGAAGACCATAGACACAAAGACTGGGACTTGAGAATGAAAGAAGTGGAAAGAAATCTAAACAATGCCTTAAACAAAACAACTAACAAGACCCCTTTCTAAATGTTACACGGCTACTCACCAAGATTTAATGATGGAATTTTACGAAAACAAGCTGATGAGAGTGCAGAAGGATGGACTGATCCTGCGGAGATTCAAATCTCGACTCGAGAGCGAATAGAAGATATGCAGAAAAAGATGAAGGATGCTCATGACAAGAAGAAATGCGGAACAACTACTTATAGGTCAGGACAAGTTGTTGTTATGAAAAAAGCTCCAATACCGACAGGAGAACCAACAAAAACCCAACCAAAATATCGAGGTCCTTTAATTATAACTGATGTGCTACCAAGCGACACCTACAGAATCACTCAACTTGGGGAGAAGAGCAAGGGACATTCTTACACCACTACTGCACACGTAAGCCAGTTAAAGGCATGGCCGAACCAAACTGATTCTGATACAGAGGACTCATCAGATGAACTCAGTGATTTTTCAGACAACAAACTTAGTGACTCTGAACTGAGACATAATCCAAAGCGTGCCTGCTGTACTAAGGCAATTTTCTACGGAAAATAATAATTAAAAAAATAACTAACTGGTTGATTATAACTGATTCAACCTTAACTTCAATTTGTTTATATTGAATTTAACTGATTTATTTGTTGATATTTTTATATTCAATTAATTGATTTATTTGGTTATTGCTGATTTATGTAGTTTGATAATCATGTGCATGATTTCTATAATTTTCAATCATGTTTATTAATATACTTATATTATTTTAAAACATTAGTAGCACATTCGAGGGCGAATGGTTGTCAGGAAAGGCCGAATGTGAGCTTGTTGAATTATAATTTGATTGTCGCGAGAGGGCGCCACTGTGAGTATGGTATGTATAGACGTTTTTGTTGCAGTGTAAAGGAGAGAGACGGTTTGAGTAAGTGATGTGAGAGACGGTCTGGGACCGTCCGTTGCAAATGTTATTTTACGGAGGACCAGTGGGTCGATTCATATGTGAAAGAGGCACAGGGTGCCATGTATATATATCAATTGTACATAAAGTTGTATATAAAGATTATTAGATTGAATTTTCGTGTTGCCATCCATCGAGACGCCTACATAGAAGTTCGTCGGTTGGAAATAAGCGACAACACAGTTAAATAGTTAAAGTATAACTTATCGTCTGCTAACTCAGAGTTTTGTTTACTTTCAAAATGGCGATTTTTGTTAAGCAATGGATGGAAGGCTGTTTCCTCTCTTTCCGAAGAGAATTATGCTTATTCAATTATTCAAAAACGCTGTAAGAGTCATGGTTTTTCGATATCTAAAGGTACGATAAGTAATATTAATGAGAAATAAAAAAAAACCTAAAAGTGGAAAAATACTTCCAAAAAAGAAAACATTTCTGAGAATATTTGTAGGGTAAGATCTATAATTTTAAAAGAGAATGCGCCAAGTCAAAGGACTATAGCAAAGTGAACGTAAGAACTTTCTCTAAGAGATTTATGATTGTTGCCGGTTTTGCAAATAATGGAAAATTAAAAGAAAAAGAGGGGGAAATATAAAAATCGACTCCCCATATTATCAAGACCATATTTTATCCCCAATATTCAAAAAATAAATACCATATCTTTACCCACAGTGCCAACAACCAGTAGAACTGCATCGGGGTGAAGCAAGCAGCCACACATCTAAATCGACTATTAAATTCTTGGAAAAAATTAAACAAGAAACTGGTATCAAGTCAACTGTTATCAATACCCTTTACTGATATTCCTTCTAAATCTCCGGATGTTTCACCCATGGACTTTTGTGGTTTTGGACTTTTAAAAAGATCATTATCGAAACGTCGACCGAAAACAATTCAAGGACTTTGGAAAACTGCAACAAGAATGGTACAAAATACCTACTACAAAAGTCATCATTATCATGGAAATTAAGGTGTAGAAAAATAGTTAACAATAAGGAACATTCATATGGAACATTTAAAACACAATTTCCAAAGAAAAAATTAAAGCTTCAGTCCATTAAAATCGTTCAAAAAATGCCCGAACAGCCTCTGTATAACTTTGACTAACAAATGACAAAACAATCATTGTTTTAGTTAATTGAAAAGCTAGAAGAGAAATTGAATTGAAGGTGTTGGTAGGTATTTAAATAATGCCGTACTGGTGCAACACAACGGGCTATTAGCGATGGTCCAGGATCAAACCCGAAGGGAAAGATCCGAGGACACCATGTAATTTTGAATCACGGTCAGATAACGAGGCAACACCTGAACTGGCACCCCAATCTCCAAACTTCCACACCACGCCAATGCGAGGACGTTTGAGGCCACGACAGATTTAACGTGCACCAACCCCCTTTTAATGTATTTTGCTGGATTTGAACTCGCAACCCACCGGTTGCTAATCCGTTACTCCACCAACCGGCCCCAGATTTAGGTGTGGATAAGGCTAATATTTAATCAGGGTTAAAATATATATATATTGTTCTACGGTTGACTCTGGAACAAATTGTCGAGATTTCAATTCAAATTTTAAATTATTTTATTTTTAGATTTTTACGTCTTAAATTTCGTATATTCCGAGGATATTTTGTGGTTGGAAAGAACCGAAACTATAATTGGAAAAAGCGAATCGTAGACGATTTCGATTTTTCCTTCCTGTAGCAGTGAAAATAAAGTACACTGCTGGCCACCCAAATTGCAACACCAAGAAAGACAAGAGATATCACAACAAAATTTATTTTGTAGATAACATGTTGACCAAGTATCAAATGATTAAATTTATAGACTTCTGTGAAGTGTGGTTCCTGCCAAAATCAGTAGCCAGAGTAGCCGCCATTGTTGGAGATCACCGCTGCCACACGCCTCGGCATTGATTCAAAGAGACTTTGGATGTGTTCTTGGGGTACAGCAGACCAAGCAGCTTCCACACGTTGCCAAATCTGATCTGGTGTGGCAGCTGGGGATGTATTCTGGGTCAATCGTTGAGCAACCATGGACCACATGTTTTCTATCGGCGAAAGATCCGGAGAGCGAGCTGGCCAGGAAAGCAATTCAATCTGGCGATTGACAAAGAACCCTTGGACAATGCGTGCCACGTGTGCTCGCGCATTATCCTGTTGAAATATGGCTGTGGGCAAGCCCTGAAGGTAAGGAAAGACAGCTGGCTCCAACACCTCGGAGATGTAGCGCTGGCTGTTTAAAGTACCGGCAATGCGTACTAGAGGAGTGCGAGAGTGATATCCAATACCGCCCCATACCATAATACCCAGTGCAGGACCAGTGTGGCGGTGCATAATGCAGCTGTTCAGCATCCTCTCTCCACGGTGTGTCCAGACTCGAATCCGACCATCGTGGTGTTGCAGACAGAAGCGTGACTCGTCAGTAAAGACAATTTCATTCCATTCTGCCGTCCACATCCTTCTTTCATCGCACCATTGGCGGCGGAAACGTCTGTGGTTCTGCGTCAAGGGTAGACGAAGCAATGGACGTCTTGCGGACAGACCACTCTGCTGTAAACGGCGTCGAATGGTACGCGCAGACACTGGATGATGCGGTACAGACTGAATGTGCGGTGCTATGGTTCGTGATGTGGCTGAGCGATCCGTCACTGCCATACGCACAATATGCCTGTCATCACGTGAAGTGTTGCACTGAGGTGGATGCGATCGAACACGTCGGTCCGTCGTACCCTCCTGCATCCAACGATCACATATTCGCATTACAGTTGTTTGGTTTCGTCCAACACGACTACCGATTTCCCTGAAAGGTAATCCACAATCTCGGTAGGCCACTATCCTTCCTCTGTCGAACTCGTATACTTGATCAAAAGATGATCGCTGTTTTCTACGAGGCATAATTGATCGTTTTTTTGAAAAAACCACAAGAAAAACACAATTGCCGTACTTGAAATCGTCGAAATCTCCAAGCCTTAAATAGCGCTTTGAAGTGGCGCCACAGGCGCGCGTGATGTGCGTCTGCGCTGAAATTCTAATCATTTGCATATCTCACCTCCGCTAATGCATGTTGTAAATTTCATATTATTTGCATGCTTCCTTCAGGGTGTTGCATTTACGGTGGCCAGCAGTGTAAATCAGAATGCACAAGTGAAACTTTAATCAGTTTCACTTGTGCATTCTGATTTACATGTATTACGGTTTGGAAATCTTCAAAAGGAAATAATTTTGAGTAGACTCGTAATATCTACAATCTATATATTACATCTATTCCAATCGAAATACCGATTGGAATAGATAGAAAGCAATATTATTTGAGTTAAGGTAATGTTGCTTTACATTATTTTAAAAAAGGGATACAAGTGCATAGCTTTAATCTGCTGCATATCTTTACGTAGAATTTTATGTAGATGATGCGAGAAGTGAAATGAGATGAGATTGTGCATTTTATTATTATTGGGTGATAAATCCAGCCATTTAAGCATCCATTTCAACTTTGAAAGGGTTAAAATGTTTCCTGAAGGAGTTTTAGCTCCAGTTCTAAGCATCATGAAGACTAAATGCGACAAAATAACTGAACCTGAAAAATGTACTATCATTTATTTCGATGAAATGAATACTGATTTTGGAAGGGTAACGGGGCGAAAGTTTCGAGTCCACTTGTTACGAAATGCTCGGATTCTTTCAGACCTCAAACTCCTAAAAAATTGGTGAAGACCATTAAGATTTCCATCCCCTCTTTTCTGTGCTACAAAGAGACCCGAGCGTGAATAGTCTTATCTCCCCGTTGACAAAGATGTGAGAGTTATCGACGGGGAGCTTCGCAAATTGTTTATCCTCGAGCATCTGGTCTGTGAGAGGTTGAGTAAATGAAAAGAGATACACTTAAAAAGTGACCGCTGCCCTTTCAGTTTACCCGTGAAGAATCTGTCCCTTCTAGGCATACCCACGACCCGACAATAGAAACCGGCACATTAGGTGATAATGGGACGACACATATTCCCACTCCTCCTGGAGGAAAGCATTGTAAAGGCCGTTTCGGCCGGTTTCATTAAGTTGCCTGTAAAGCCGTTGGGCCGGCTGCCGTAACCAAAGAAGGAAACGATATTCTGCTCCGACGCATGCAGAGGGTTAAAATACCTACCTATTGCTTCAATTAATAGAAAAGCTAGAAGAAATTGAAATCAAGGCGTTGGGTATCGTGTTGGATTTAGGTGGGGAAAACATCCGCATTTGGAAAGAATTATCAATCATACTAACAGTTTATTTTCTAATTCAATATGAAAAACGTGACGTTTCTGGATTTCGCAACTTCCCTCATCTTTCTAAGGTATCGAGAAACCAAGTATTGGGAATCGAAACAAAACTATCCGATACTGCTCTAGTGAAGCATTAAGTTTTACTGCCGGTTATATTGCTTTTAAAGTGCATTGTAATAGCGTGGGAAATAAACTGAAGTGCCAGAAAAACTGGACGGTTTTGAGTGGACTCTAGAGACAATGGCCGAAGGCTTTCAATCACCTGTGAAGTACTTGCTTGTAGCTGAACTGAACGAGTTGGACTTGCAGAAAAACTGGCACAGACCATACCGTGCGAAATACATTGCAACGCCACCTATATACGTCATTGCATGAGTCTGCCACTACATACAGGGTGATTCTACGGTCATGGGACATACTTGGAGGGGTGGTACAGCTTACTAAAGCATACATTTTTCGTATAGGAATGTATGATCGGAAGTGACGCGTGGAGGCACGAACACGAAAAATGAGACATGAACAGAAAAACATTGTTTATTTACAAAATCCTTGCAAAGTGCTTCTTTGCAGCAATGTTTACAATAAATGCTCAAAATAGCGACCAACAACTCGGCAGCTGTGATTGGCTGGCAATGCTGTGGGTAGAGGGCAGTACTGTGCTGGCCATCCGCGATCTGATGCATCTGCGATGTCACTTCCGACCCTACATTCCTATACGAAAAATGTATGTTTTAGTAAGCTGTACCACCCCTCCAAGTTTGTCCCATGACCGTAGAATCACCCTGTATATAAATAGACATCTTTTAAACTAACTAGATCTCTTTCTGGCGTTAGAATGACGATTATCACGATTTAAGCGATTTGCAGCTGTACGTAGGTATTTAATTATGGTCGCACAGGAGCAACACAACGGGGTATTGGAGACGGTCCGGGATCAATCCCGAAGGGAAAGATCCGAGCACGACACCACGTAAGTTTGAATCACGGTCAGATGAAGAGGTCACACCTGAGCTGGCACCCCACTCTCCAAACTTCCACACCACGCCAACGTGAGAACATTTGAGACCACGACACATTTAATGTTCTCCATCCCCCTTTGTACACGACGGTCTTTGATTGGATTCGAACTCACAACCCTCATCCGTTCTTCCAACCGGGCTACCTCGATCTGCTCGATTTTCAGCGGGGTTTAATTGGGGCACGTGAGTTGAGCAATTCGGAAGTAGAGAAGTGTCATTTTGACTTATTACCCTTTGAAGGGTGTAGGGTGACTACAAGAATACTGGCAAAACGCGTAATTTGCAATAGCAGTTTTGCCGTAAAAAAACTCAAAGTGAACGAGACCAGCGTCGGCAAGCAAGAATTGTTTCACTTTGATAGGTACGAAATACTGACTTAAATAACATCGAAATTCAATGCTAAAACATGAGCGTGAGGATTGTACAATGCTCCCTTCAAAAATACGTATTGTAGGAGTCTAAGCGCAACTCGAGTATCGTTGATGAATACTCGACGCACAGCTATGTGCCTCGCCTGGGCTACGGAACACCACAACTGTAACTTAAGATGTTCGATCTCATGGGTAAATTTCCTTGATAACTTCTTTATTTTCCTTTTATTTCTGGCTAACGCATATACGAAAAGTTTGAAAAAAAACCACTTCGTAGACAACACAAGAAACCCAATATTAATCAACACATTGTCCAAGAATTTACAATGAAATCAAACAGAACGTACTGCTTGAAGTTCGTGGTATTTACGCGCAGAAAGCGTATTTGTCGATCCACTGATTCCTCCGAGTGACGTCACATTTTCTCCCCTTTCAAAATTGGTAGCCCGGTTGGAAGAGTAAAGGACTAGCAACCAGGAGGTTGCGAGTTCGAATCCAACCAAAGACCGTCGTGTACAAAGGGGGCTGGTGCACTTTAAATCTGTCGTGGCCTCAAATGTCCTCATGTTGGCGTGGTGTGGAAGTTTGGAGAGTGGGGTGCCAGCTCAGGTGTAACCTCATCATCTGACCGTGGTTGAAAATTACGTGGTGTTGTCCTCGATTCTTTCCCTTTGGGTTTGATCCCGGACCGTCGCAAATAGACCGTTGTGTTGCTCCCAGTGCGACGTTAATTAAAATATCTACCCCTTTCAAAATTGCTCTGGTAAACCCAACCTTTACCCTAAAATAGCGTCGTCTTGGTCTTATTTGTCCTTTTGTTGAAAAATAAATGACAGTGTCCCCAGGTCTTTTGAAATCCAATTTTCTCTTACGTTGAAGTTGCAAATCGTCGTGATGCCAACGAAAAATACTTAACCCTCTTGGAGAATTCACACCCCTATATCAGTCTGAAACTTGTCACCTTCCCCGGATGAATTCAACCAGGTTTATCCTTCGTGACCAATAAATATTTCCTAGCACAATAGAATTCCTTGCCAATAGAAACATTCCAAAAGATTCTATTCCAAGGAAAGAACGAATAGAACCGTTCCAAAGAAAGATTCTATTCTAAGGGGGGGGGGGGGTATTTCAATTAACGTCACACTGGAGAAACACAACGGGCTATTGGTGACGGTCCGGGATCAATCCCAAAGGGAAAGATCCGAGGAAAACACCACGTAATTTTGAACCACGGTCAGATGACGAGGCAACACCTGAGCTGGTACCCCACTCTCCAAACTTCCACACCACGCCAACGTGAGGACATTTGAGGCCACGACAGATTTAACGTGCACCAGCCCCCTTTGTATACGACGGTGTTTGGCTGGATTCGAACTTGCAACCCTTCGGTTGCAAGTCCGTTACTCTTCCAACCGGGCCACCGCGGCCCCTCTATTCTAAGGGAAGAACCAATATAATCTTTCTAAAGGGTCACATCTATTGGTTATCTACCTTTCTAAAGGTTCGCATCTATTGGTTATATATCTTTCTAAAGGTTCTGATCTATTGTTATCTAGCTATCTAAAGGTTCTGTTCTATTGGTTATTTACCTATCTAAAGGTTCACATCTATTGGTTATCTCTCTTTCTAAAGGTTCGCATCTATTGGTTATATATCTTTCTAAAGGTTCTGATCTATTGTTATCTAGCTATCTAAAGGTTCTGTTCTATTGGTTATTTACCTATCTAAAGGTTCACATCTATTGGTTATCTATCTTTCTAAAGGTTCGCATCTATTGGTTATATATCTTTCTAAAGGTTCTGATCTATTGGTTATCTACCTATCTAAGGTTCATATCTATTGGTTATCTATCTTTCTAAAATTCCACATCTATTTGTAAAAAGATCCATGGATTTTTTAACCAATAAATGTGGTTCTTTAGTCATTATATGTGTTGTGATATAAAGGAAATACTATACTACTCGTAAACATCGTGACGCTCAGAGGTTAAACCGTTCTGGTCTTATTCGCCTTCTAATAGAAAATAACCGAAGAGTGTCAATCCCCAAATGTTGTGGAAGTACCAAATAGTCGTGGAACCAAAGAAAAGTACTTTTGAATAATTCACACTCGCATTGCGCCCTCTGGATGCAAAGGCTTCTTAAAGGTCCGGTGAATAGTATATCGCATTAGATTCTACCAAAGTTTCATGGACGGTAAATAAAGTATTGTTTCCTATTCTAGTTGGCGTCCCATTTATTGAGACGTGTGCCATGAGAAACTTCTAAGCGAATCATAAAAGACCATCGCCACACATTTTTCCGCCGTATTGGATCTGTCATCCTCCAAAGGGGGCACAATATCTGCATCACTTCAGACGGAACCGACGACGAATGGAATGTTGCAGAAGAATGTTCCACCCAAAGTCGCCCCCCTTGATTACGGTGCGTGAGAAAGAACTCGTGCGAATGGATCAGGTCTCTTCTGCAAATGGCGGATTCTTCGAATCACTTGACTGTCCTGGTGTAACGAGTCAGAATTAATCGTGGGATATGATTGTCATTTCCTGCCAAGTAAAATATAAGTATCGTGTTTGCTGAGACATCTCTTTTCTGACGTATCTGAACTAGACGTCAGTTGACTTGTTTTTCGGATACGATTTCAGCATTCCGTCAGTAAAAAATTCCAAATTAAAATATGACGGTTGATTTTCAACACCAATTAGATGAAACGCCAAAACGGTGACACTACATCTTAACCCTCCAAGTGGTTTCAATGAGATATTTCATCCGTTGAAAAGCCCAGTTGGAAGAGCAACGGATTAACAGGAGAGTTGCGAGTTCGAAAGTCGGTCCAGCCAAAGTCCGTCGTGCACATGGGGGCTTGTGCACGTTAAATATGTCTTGGCCTCAAATATCCTAACGTTGGCGTGGTGTGGAAGTTTGGTTGGTTTTGAGGTTTTATGGCGCAAGGGCCATATTTGGCCATGCTGTGCCAGACACAATACAATATCAATTGACACCAGACGTACAATATCAAGAAATTGACACACACAATGAAAGCTTTACTGACACAGAAGAGAGAAATACATCCAGGGAGGAATGCACCTGGCAGGAATCGAACCTGCGCCACCTAGGTGTGGAAGTTTGAAGAGTGGGGTGCCAGCTCAGGTGTTGTTCTAGTCATCTGACCGTGGTTCAACGTGGTGTTGTCTTCGGGTCTCTCCCTTGGGGATTGATCCCGGACCGTCGCCAGTAGACCGTTGTGTTGCTCCAGTGTGACGTTAATTAATTACCTACCATCAGGATCTATCTACCTATAATTTTACTAATGACGAGATATCTCATTATCAAGATATTGCGCAATTTTTATGATAAAGATATCAAGATCAGGCAAGATTTTTAGTAATGTCGAAATGCCTAATGGAGACAAGCACCAGGAGGATTAATTTAACCCCGATAGGTATCATGCGAGAGCATTTGAACAGACGTAAAATCTTCGCAGATCATCTGGTGTTTGTTTACACTGAAAATCCCTCTCCAGAATTTTCGTATTTACCCAGGAATTCGAAAACATGCTAAGTCCGTCATATCAAACATGGAATTCTAGCATTTTTTATGAAAATTATTTGAAAAATCAACCAATTGTCTAATTTGTCAGAAGTTTATCCTTAACTCTTCATGTTTTTTTGACGATTGAGTCACGTTGGTACGTTATCAGTCGTACAACCCTAAATAAGACGAAACACGTTTGCGTAACATTGTTTTCTGTACAGAAACAGAATACGCATGCGCAGTCTTTCTTGTCTGATCAATTGATCTGTGGGTTGCTTAGAAGTTTTTAATAATTTTATATAGCTTTAACGTTAGAATCTTATTGTTTTCTGTATGTTTGTATCTGTTCATAAAGATTTTCTTTTTTCCGTCCTTTTTGTTTTTTTAGCTATCTATCTTGTGTCAGGTAGTTTATTTTGCTTTAACAGCGCCGTGTTTATATTACATTACATATTGATGCATGATTCGGGTAAAAAAGTAGATTTCACAATGTCTTTTATAGACCAGATAATACATAAAATGAACATCAAAAAAACAGTAGGAATAGAAGATGAATCAGAAATTTTCTTTAAGGAAAGGTGTTTACATTATAGTTTATTTTGCTGTGTAATCGCAGTTTTGTTTTATTGCTTGTGTGTAGCATGTTCTGTACCTCTAATTGAATTCATCTTTTTGTGATTATCTGTATAAATAAAAATAAATAAATATCCTTCACGTATCATAATATAACGTTTCATAAATATCCTTCCAATCACGTATCCAAATTTTACTAGAGAAGTTGGATACATGACAGTACTTTTGTAAAAACAAATTACAAATTCACTTTCGCTATGCAAAAATGACGTTGATCCAAAATGTCCAATCGTGTGAAAACTATGCGATTAAAAGTTATTTCGAATATATTTTTAATTTTGAATGAGCATGATTGCTTAAGTAATTTATATAATGATTGCTTGAGTTATTTCAACTAGTTTTTACTGAGAAGTTGGTAAAAGAAAAAGTCTACTTTCTTTTTTGATAATGAAACTATTCGAGACTACCTTTATTTTCCCCAATAAATTATCACCCCCATCTGATGTCCAATAAAAATGTTTTTTTTTTTACATTTTACCTCCTCAAACTCTCAGAATTTTTAAGAATCTTAAGTTTTCGTTTGTATAAGGTTTACATATTCCCTTGCATCCAGAATTAAAATAAAGTTAATGGTTTTCATCAGAGCTAAAAAAAGTTTTTAAAAAATTTAACAAAACAGTGCTTCCTGTGATTAAAGGTTTGATTGCTCCATTACTTAGCACAATTCTTGATGCAAAAAGTTTTAAGACGCTCCTTAATAAAAATTCCTAAAGTACATTTTTCAAACACCATTCTTTTATCGCAGCGCAAAGAGCTTTGATTAAAATCGATTTCTTTTATAGGAAGGCTAATATTTAATCTCGATTAAAATATTGTTCTACAGTTGACCCGGAACAAATTGCCAAAGCCGAAAAAAGTTTGATATCCTGACACGATTTTAAGGCCTTTTTTTACTCTTTTTATTTTAGAAGATTTTTTCTCCTTAAATTTCGTTTATTTCGAGGATATATTCTGGTTGAGAGAATCGAAATAATAATTGAAAAAAAAGCGTATCGTAGATTGTTTCGATTATCCTCGCACAAACAGTGATAATAAAGTATCCACTTTCATTAGTTTCACTTGGGAATTCTGGCTTCCTTGTAAGTTTTGAAAAATCTCCAAAAGGAAGCAATTTCAGAGTAGGCTCATAATCTCATCAATCTATATGCAGGAGGGGTGGGAGAGTTAATGTTTTCAACAGTCGATATCTGTTTCAAGTGTCATAGGTCGCAAATTTTCATAAGTCCAGAGTTAAGATTCATTAAATCCAGTTTCAATAAATTCAGTGAGAATAAAACTTAACAGAAAAATTTAATAAGGTGACACCTAAAATTGCAATACAATTCCGCTTCATTTCGCGACCAAGATTTGTAGCGTCATTACGCTTCAATTCTTAGTTCAATTGGCGCAATAGCGCCGCCTACCGTCATTAGGGAACACTATATGTAGGTATTTAATTAGCGTCGCACTGGAGCAATACACAGGGCTATTGGCGACGGTCTGCCCGGGGATGCGAAGTTAATTAAAATATCGATCTACCTACCTATAGTAGGAGCTGTGATGTTTACCGGACGGACGAGAAAGAATGTTGGTCCTAGGTAACCATTTGATCTCAATGGGAATAAGGCAGAGGTGTCTGGCTGAGCTGCCAGATTGGGCGCAATTACGCCTTTTCGAGCGACTTTTTAACCATCCTCGTGGTTGTACAAAGAAACTCGCCATGAGTAAAACTGACTAAATCTTTATGGTAGGCAGGTATTTTAATTAGCGTCGCACTGGAGCAACACAGCGGGTTACTGGCGACGGTCCGGGATCAAACAGAAAGGGAAAGACCCGAGGAAAACAACGTAATTTTGGGCCACGGTCAGATGACGATATCACACCTGAGCTGGCACCCCACTCTCCAAATTCCCACACCACGCCAAAGTGAGGACATTTGAGACCACGACAGATTAAAGTGCACCACCCCTCCGGTTGCTTATCCGTTACTCTTCCAACCCGACTACCGCGGCGCCTCTATGAACGCGATATTTTGTCATTGGATAAAAGCCGGCTAGATCTTTACTCGTCGTCATAAAACATCGGCAATATCTTCATGACGAGATATCTAATCATTAACAAAATTTTTCGGATCTTGGTGAACGAGATATCTCGTCGAAACCACTTGGAGGGTTCACGTGAACCGAAATTTTGCTTTGGGCGTTTGGACACAGTTTTGGGGGCTGCCTATAATAAACTGTAATTCCTATTCATGACATGTAACAACTACCACTCTAATAAAGGTACTCAATTGCCTAAATACATAATTTCACAAACATAAATAGTAGTACGAAGTGTTTCTTTATGCTCATGTTGAAGGCGTAAGTGTCGTTCATCTGGCGAGGTAGCTGCCTCAGTTGACATCGATGGGCACGTTTATTACTTGTCTAAATTGTCTTGTAAGATCCTGTCGCATCAGCTAATGGGATCTAGAAGGTGTGTACAGCAAAATGTGTCACCAGCGCGCTTGTAGCAAATCTCGTACTCGGCGCATCTGATATATTGCGTCTCGGCGTCCTGCTGCCCCGACCCACTCAGCCCAGATGTCAGTTCAGTCTCTGCTGCATCCGCGACCATTAGCTCGTGCTGCAATTCAATGACGGATGCACGAGAAGTCGATGGTTACACCTACGAGGCAGAATGTATTTGGTATTTGGTATTTTTTCAATTAACGTCACACTGGAGCAACACAATGGGCTATTACGAGGCAGAATGAGTCGATGCTGTAGCCACCCGCGCCAACTTCGCTCTGGCACTCTGCTCACGCTTTTGCTCAGCTGGTGCCGTGCCTTTCGAATTCTAGACGCCTCGTCTTGCTCCCTAAGTGCAGCTGCTCGTCGATAAGACATAGTACTTTGCGTCGTGTTTATTGGGTATATTTGGAATTTATTGGGCATATTTCCATGATCAGCGTTCGAGCTCTCTATCTCAGTCTCAATTTCGGCTCTCTAGCTATGAACTGAGGCGCTGATAAATGCTATGACATCATCGATCCGATAATGAAGTAGGCGGAGCATTTGCTCGCTTGGTTTGATCACGTGGTTCTGGGAAGAACCATGAATCCTAACGTGACAACTTATTGATGGGTTAAAGTGATTATCCAGCGTTATTAAAAAACACTAATCTGCGTTTCGATTGCCAATCAGACCAAGTCTATTCACAAGCCCACGTGACATACCCTTCTGGGATCTCACAGCAGCGATTCCCCGCTCACATGCTCTGCCTATTTCATTAGAAGGTCAATGTATGACATGTTCCTCAAGAATGGTGACATCTAAAAAGTATCAACTGTATAGTGGGTTAAATATGGAAACATTTTGTGACTGCTCCAGCTGAATGAGGCTCAACAGGCAGTGGCCGTTAATAATTCTTTTGGTACAGCATTCCTTCTCCTATCCAACAGCATATACATTATCTTTCTTTTCATTTGTAGCAGCAAAGACAAGAAGTGCTTGCATTTTACATGACGATCAATTCCCAAATTGCTCGCGGGCTGTGGTAACCCGGTTGGAAGAGTAACGGATTGGCAACCGCAGGGTTGCGAGTTTGAATCCAACCAAAGACTGTCGCGTACAAAGGGGAAATGGTACACATTAAATCTGTCGTGGCTTCAAATGTCCTCACGTTGGCGTGGTGTGGAAGTTTGGAGAGTGGGGTGCCAGCTCAGGTGTTAGCTCGTCATCTGACCGTGGTTCAAAAGTATGAGGTATTGTCCTCGGCTCCTTCCCTTGGGGATTGATCCCGGACCGTTCCCAATAGCCCGTTGTGTTACTCCCAATGCGACGTTAAATTAAAATATCTGCCTACCCGTCTTTCTAGTGTTAAACAGCATTACGTACTGTCGTAGAGCCTCCAAAAAAATCACTACGTTTTTTTATTCACTTTTCGAAATAAAAAAATTATCTAGTTCTATTTCACAAGCTGCTTAGTCTTTTTACAGATATGCCATTTCCACAATTTGAAAGGAAAAAGTATAAATAGGCATGTCCTAGAGCTTTTACAGAATTGGAGATCCCGAGCTAAACTCAATTAAGACGTAGCGTCATTGATTCAAACGCTTTTTGGCGTTAATTGCTTTTACAGTTACGAATTTTGCATAATTGTATTTATGTTCCATTCATTTAAGTGAATAGAAAGGTTGACAAAAACTGTAACTCGTACACCAGAAACAATTACGTTCCTTATTTGATTTATTTTCTTTTAAATCTCTTTGCTGTGTGAAAAAGGAACCCGCCAAGAAACATTTACTTATAAATTGCTTATAGATATTCCTTTTAAGAACACGTATTTATTGAAAGGCGAATAAAAATTGCTTACTTTTTCAGTGTCGAAAATAACCAAAAGCAAATTTAAATGTTTACTTCTCACTCAACTGAAATGTTCTATATTCTTGCTACAATGGGCCGCGGTAGCCCAGTTGGTAGAGCAACGAACTAGCAACCGAGCCTCAAATGTCCTCACGTTAGCATGGTGGAAGTTTGGAGGGGTGCCAGCTCAGGTGTTCTCGTCATCTGAGGGGCGTTGTCCTTGGTCTGCCAATACCCCGTTGTGTTGCCCTAGTGCGATGTTAATTATCTATACCTACCTATATACCTCGTGCTACAATACCTAAAATGTTAAATCAGTTTTATTAGCTTTGATTTCAAACTTCAATTATTGCATTTACATAAGGTTAGATTAGGTTATGTAGTTGAATTTACGTCTCCACTGGAGCAACACAACGCGCTATTGGAGACGGCTCGGGATCAATCACGTAGGGAAAGATCCGAGGACAACATCGCGGTTGTTGTTCAGGACGATTGTATTAGAACTTGTGCGTTGAATTCGTTTAGCACAATGACGTTAGTGTATATTGTGTCCTTATTATTCTAAATTATGTCCTTTTCATGAAGTAAAATAACTGAATGAATAGGAATGTCAACTATCCTGTAAAAATAATATAAATAAGTATATAGTAAGTGATATTGTCTTGAATATTTGATTCTGAATATGAGAACACAACTGCAAAATTTGTGTTGAATATTCAAAATGCATCTGCATGAGTGGCATCATTTACTTGTTACTTAAATTAGCTATTACGAGGGTAAGTAAAAAAATCATCCGCACTTTCGCTATAACACATCTTTAGGTTTCTCACACTGCCTTCGGCGCAATTATGCTTAGAGTTGATACTACTGTGGTCACGTTACCCAAATTTGGCCTTGATAGCGCTCATTTTTCTTGCTTCTGCTTCGGTATAAACACGGCCTCTCCGCTGGCAGTGTGTACCAAGGAGAAATAAAGAGCAGTGATCCGATTTCTAGGGTCGGAAGGCTGAATGCTGGGCTGTATCTTCTTTCCCTTTGCGATTGATCCCTGACCGTCTCCAACAGCCCGTTGTGTTGCTCCAGTGCGACGTTAATTAAAATACCTACCTACCTCTAATGAGGAGATACCTCGCACATCAAGATCTGGTCAGTTTTGCTAATGACGATATATACCTTGTCGAGACTACAAGGGTTAAGACGATTTAAATATGAAATATGCTGAATGGTGTGTAATAGGTGATGATGGGTTAAAGTAATTCTAAAATAATATCCAAGGGACAACGATTGCGGCCTAAGTTCATAGAAGGTGCAAACGCGTCTACATATAAACTGTTTATGGGAGAAGTACTGAAGGGCACGGAACAAACGCAAACCTGTGTGATGGACAGTATTCAGAGTTTGTAGAAAAGATTTTGTGGTAGAACCATACACCACGCAGCCATAATCTAATTTCGATCGTATTAGGGGTCTAGACTGAAAAGGCACGTACGATTAGAGCCCCGCGATTCTTTCGATAAAAATCGTAAAATGTTAAGAGCCTTTTCGCAAAGTTTCTGTAGATTTACAATGTGCAATTGAAAAGTCAACTTGTCAAACGTAATTCCTAAAAATTTTATACTGACACAACATTAACCCCCAACTAGGTTGAGGGATTAACAACCGGAGGGTTGTGAGTTCGAAACCAACGAAACACCGTCCTGTACAAAGGTGGCTGTTGCACGTTAAAACTGCCGGGGCCTCAAATGTCCTCAAGTTGGCGTGCGGAAGTATGGAGAGTGGGGTGCCAGCTCTGGTGTTGACCTCGTCATCTCACCGTGGTTCAAAATTACGTGTTGTTCTCGAATATTTTCCTTCGGGTTTGATCGCGGACAGTCGCCAATAGCCCGCTGTGTTACTCCAGTGCGAAGTTTTTTAAAATACCTATCTTCATACCTACCAGTTTATTATAACGCGTAAGTGTTTTTTTCCTTGTCTCTGAGGTAATTTCTTGCTTTGTGAAGTTTTATTTTACGTAAAGCTCCAGTGCGACGTTAATTATATAACTACCTACCTTCTATTTCTATTGTGTTATTAAAAATATCAGCGAAGCTAGTGAAAAGTGGTCAATTGGTAGTTTCATAAATGTAAGTTGATGTGGTTGACAGAATGGGATTGGTACTGGCCTGCATAGTTTAGTTTCATAGGATAGAATGGTCACTATTTTCAAGGTAGAATTCCACACAAAAAGTACAAAAGGGTGCAATTGAAAGAGTGCAAATTGCTATGCCTATTGAAGTGCTAGGTCTATTGAATGATAGGAAGGTGGAAGTAAGTAGTTTGGCCTTTTCATAACACAAAAATCATCCTCCGTTTATTTTTTCTATTTGTTTGCCTCTATGATTAATGTCTGAGCAACCCCAGAGAATAGGATGACCATTCAGATCAAGTATAATGAAAGATAGAGGAAGTTGCATCTATCGAATACTTTAAGTCAGTAGTGATGTTATGGGAGTTAGGGGTAGGTATAAATTGCATATGGTTGTTAAAATACGGTAGGTATTTTAATTCAGGTCGCACTGGAGCAAACACAACGGGCTGTTGGGTCAGGGAACGATCCCGATGGGGAAGATCCGAGGACAACATCACGTAATCTCCAACCACGGTCAGATGACGAGGTAACACCTGAGCTGACACCTGCAAACTTCCACACCACGCCAACGTGAGGGCATGGCAGGTTTAACGTGAGCCAGCCCCCGCGTTCTCGAATCTTTGGCTGGACCGAGTTTCGAACTCGCAACCCTCCGTTGCTCTCCCAACTGGGTTATCGTGATTCCAAGAACATTCTTTGGAGGTAGGTATTTTAATTAACGTCGTACTGGAACACACGGGCTATTGGCGACATTCCGGTATCATTCGTTGGATCTATTTGGCAAAGATTATCTTCGTCATCATCAATCGTCCGTTGAGAATAGTTAGTGGATCTAGATTTCGTCCGTTTGGTAAACGATCATCAGAAATTTGAGATGGTTGTTTACGTTTAGTGGCCAAGGTCCAAGCACTCGATAAATTAGACATTTGAGATATTTGTTAGTGATTAACGGCATCAGATTCACATGGAGACAAAAGTGACATCTTGGATTGTTTGAGGGAACTTAAGTATTCTTTTGTTTAGTCCCTTTATTTCTTTCAGGTTTACAATATTTTTATTTTCTAACCTTTTCATTTGGTTGTTATCTCCGATCTGGGTTTCATGCCTCTTTCCGCTTGTATCCAGTTTGATATACTGTTTAGTGAATCTAGGATCATGGATTTGGAGGGCATGCTATAGATAAGCAGGTATTTAAATTAACTTCGCACTGGAGCAACACAACTGGCTATTGATGACGGTCCGGGATCAATCCCCGAGGGAACGATCGAGGACAACACCACGTAATTTTGAACCACGGTCAGATGACGAGGCAACACCTGAGCTGGCACCCCACTCTCCAAACTTCCACACCACGCCAACGTGAGGACATTTGAGGCCACGACAGATATAACGTGCACCAGCTCCCTTTGTACACGACGGTGTTTTGGCTGGATTCGAAGTCGCAACCTTCCGGTTGCTAGTCCGTTACTCTTCCAACCAGGCCACCGCGGCCCATTAAATCAATGAAGAAAGAGTTATTCTCTTCCAAAATGTTCATTAACCCTCTGGTTACGGGGACCGACCGGAATGTTTCGAGTCCTATCGTTACGAAAGAATCGGATTCTTACAGACCTCAAACTCCTGAAGAATCGCCGAAGCCCATTACGATTTCCATCCCCTCTTTTCTGTGCTACAAAGAGACCCGCGCGTGAATAGCCTTATTTCCCCGTTGACAAAGATGTGAGGGTTATCGACGGGGATCCTCGCAAATTGTTTATCTTCGAGCATCTGGTCTGTGAGAGGTTGAGTAAATGAAAAGAGATACACTTAAAAAGTCACCGCCGCCCTTTCAGTTTACCCGGAAAGAATCTGTCCCTTCTAGGCATACCCACGACCCGACAATAGAAACCGGCACATTACATGATAATGGGACGACACATATTCCTTCTCCTCCAGGGGGAAAGCATTGTAAAGGCCGTTTCGGCCGGTTTCAGTGAGTTGCCTGTAAAGCCGGTGCCGTAACCAAAGATGGAAACGATATTCTGCCCCAACGTATGCAGTGGGTTAATCTTGCGTTTGCCATTTTTAAACATGAATGGGTCTAAAATCGAAACAGTTCTGGGGAATGTATAAAAAGTATCGAGCGTTACAATAAAGCGTTACGATTGTTTTCTTATGATTTCAGAACTATCCAGAAAAAATTGCGTTGTGTAGACAAGGGATGTCCATACCTGGCAAGACCTTCGGACAGAATGTGTCAGGCATACTGAGCGCAGGATATCCGCAATAGTTCGAAATCCTACGGTGGTGGGCGAGTACAGTAACTTTCGATTGTGTGGAGTGAGGACTAGCATAAATAGCTGCTGAACTACGTTACATTCACAGGCCCTCAATCAATAAAATTATCCTTCAATATTAATAACAAATGCACTTTAATCGTTCAAACTGTACATTAACAGTCGAATATTCACAATAAACAATCGTTCAAACTTCCTGTCTCACTCATTTCACAATCCAATATCAGGCCCAAGTATTCTCTTAAAAAAATACAGATTGTGTCCTCGACACGATATAAAGTTTTTTCACACCATTTTACATAGGCAGCTTGCAAAACTATAGAATGTAACTCAATTTATAATAGTTGTCTGCAACACAACTAACTTCAAAAACTTGAAGAACGTTTTGTAAATTAATTTCATTAACAGGTAGGTAGGTACCTTAATTAACGTCAGACTGGATCAACACAACGGGCTATTGACGACGGACGGACAATTTTCGATCCATTTCAAGTTTCTATCCGGTTTGAACACGTGTGATGCAAAATCCATTTTTTGCGCGTTTGGTGTCTGTTTCTCTGTCTGTCTGTATGTGTGTGCCCGTACTAGGTCCAAACAATTGAATATATTTTAATGAAACTTTGCATACTGTCAGTACTTAG
The DNA here is from genome assembly GCA_933210815.1 of Meta bourneti. Lineage (NCBI taxonomy): Eukaryota > Metazoa > Arthropoda > Arachnida > Araneae > Tetragnathidae > Meta > Meta bourneti. The sequence goes on from OW119924.1 coordinate 105,416,479, forward strand.
GAGTACATTCATTTAGTGACTGAACTTGGTTGCGTTAGTCTGTCCGTTTTCCCGTTCTTTGTTCGATATTGTGTCTGTTTGTACAGGCATCACAAAATGTATTCAATATATTTTAATGCAATGTTCTATATTGATACACCATACTTTAGTTTAGTGAATACATTACTTAAAATTACATATTTAGGCAAGTTTCTTGTTAAAACATCTGAGTAACTATACTTAAATCAACCATAATTTGGTAATTTTAGAGCTGAAAAATCAATTAATTTGCGAAAAACTATTTTTACGGAATTTAAATTCTAATGGTACTTTATTTATTTTGAACTTACTTTAGGAAATATAAAAGATTCTGAATAGTTAGGACAGACGATAAAGAGATTAAACCATTATGAGAATTAATATAAAATAGACATAAATATTAAAGAGAATAAACATTATGGATAAAATATACAGAACAAGACCTTTTAAAATAGGACTGGTAGCTAATATGGCAACCTTCGTATTTTTTTAATCGTTCGCTTTTTAAACTTGCATCCTTTATATTTCAAGAATCCATTTTGTAATGAAAAAACATACATTCACTACTTTTAGTTCTGTTTTTAAAATCTGTTTTAAGATGTATTTCTGGATTTTCGATTTGATGTTTTTCGTCCAATAAATGTAATCAAGGTAAATAATGGTTTAATTAGTTTTAAAAGCATTTTTAATCATTGTAGGATAATTTTGAAAAACACTTGTTTTTAAATGGCATAAATGCATTTATAAGCATACTCTGAGCTATTCTATGCATGGGTTACATTGGCACTAGACTTTTTTTACTAAAGCTTAAAATCCTATAAAAATGTAAAATGTTAAACATGACATTTGTTTATGTTTGTGAAATTATGTATTTATGTAATTGTGTACCTTTTAAGGAGGGTTGCGAGTTCGAATCCAACCATGGGGTGTACAAATGGGGCTGGTGCACTTTAATCTGTCGTGGCCTCAAATGTCCTCACGTTTGCTTTGGAGGGAGAGGTGCCAGCTCAGGTGTTACCTCGTCATCTGACCGCGATTCAAAATTACGTTGTGTTATCCTCTGATCTTTCCCTTCCGGTTTGATCCCGGACCATCGCCAATAACCCGCTATGTTGCTCCAGTGTGGTGCTAATTAAAATACCTACCATAAAGATTTGGTCAGTTTTACTCATGGCGAGTTCTTTGGCAACACAACCACGAGGGTGGTTGGAAAGTCGTCAGAAATGCGCAATTGCGGCCAATCTGGGTTGGTTTGAGGGTTTTATGGCGCAAGGGCCATATTTGGCCATGCTGCGCCAGACGCAAGACATACAAGTAACAGACACACAATGAAAGATCAGCTCAGAAAGATTACTCTCTTATTTAGGACATAGCTAAAGCAACAAGATGTATAGAAAAATAATTTGATAAAGATAGCGAATCGGAGCTTCCTATTCTTTCAAGAAGGAAACAATTTCCGAGAAACATACGCTATCTAATCTCCAATCGAAAATCTACTTTATTCGAGAAGCGTACCTCCGAAATGCAATTTCCAAAAGAACTGTTGATGAAATTAGAAGCGCAGGGCTTTTCAGAATCCCCTTTTTTAACTGCAGAAATCGCGAAGTTTGCGGAAGAATGTCGTCTCTTTTGGGGGCTTTGCAGGAACAGTGTGATAAGAGGCCAGCAGAGTGATAACAGCTGACGCGCGACGTTAATTGGTTCTTTGCGTCATCAAAACCCGATCCTTTAATACCCCTCGTGTCGTCGGGAGTGGTTTTGGTAGAAGCAAAAAGATTTCCTATCGCATAGAACATGGAACTTACCGTCAATACTGAATCGATAAAAGGATGAGCGAAGGGGCAGATAGAATCATAAGTGTTCTACAAGATGCCATTCTTCAGTGGATGCTGGCCGGGGTAGCCCATTTGGAAGAGTAGCGGAGTTAGAACCGGAGGAATTCGAGAATTCGAAACTCGGTCCGTCCAAAGACCGTCGTTTGCTTGTGCACTTAAAATCTGTCGTGGGCTCAAATGCCCTCATGTTGTCGTGGTGTGGAAGTTTGGAGAGTGGAGTGCCAGCTCAAGTGTGATCTCATCGTCTGACCTCTGTTCAAAATTGCGTGGTGCTGTCCTCGATTGTCCTTGGGATTCGATCCCGGTCCGTCACCAATAGCCCCTTGTGTTGCTCCAGTGCGACATCAATTAAATACCCGCACCTACTATCTATCCATTATTCTAACTGAACAACGTAGCGAGCTGTAAATAATTGCGGTGACCAGAAATTCCAGACAATAAACTAATCACATTTTATGACCTCATGCGTACTAGAATTGTTGCTGATTCAGACTTCACCTGCTTCTGCTTTATGTATAAGACAAACGTTGGTACATACAATAAATGTTATTACATACGATAATCGATAGAGGATAGTGGACGGTACAGTGATGACGTCAATACCAAGAGAGCAATTCCCTAAGCCAATTGCTGATTGGCCAAAACTCAATAGACCTGTCGTTGTAAACAAAATAGTCCCATTCAGTAATGACCGCGATTCAAAATTACGTGCTGTTGACTTTCGATCTTTCCCTTTGGTATCTATCCCGGATCGTCACCAATAGCCCATTGTGTTACTCTAGTACGACGTTAATTAAAATACCTACCCATTCAGTAACATGCATTGAACTTTTTAAAAGTTCGTTGGTATGCAGGAATTAGGCTGGTATTAATGTGGGGGGCTGGTTTGTGGGCAATTGGTAATATGATGAAACGTTTTAAGGAATAATTAAGTTTAATGAAATTGATGAATATTTATGTACAATGAATTTGGCCAAGACAATTAAAGTTAAACAATGTTCTGATAAGTGCACAGCACAGACATCATCGACATCACAAACTCCATCGGCTCTCATTGCCCATCAACAACGCACCGTCCAACGCTACGTCCTTCTCGTAGCTCCGTCGTATTACTTCTGCGTCGCTTTTGGCTCTGCGTTCCTCCAATGCGCGGTATAGCTGCGCAGTGGTCTGAGATGAGATCAGCGCGGAGGTGCCCTCTAGTGGCAGGCTGGGCACCACATTAATGAAATCAAAATAGAAGTCTTATCTACCTAAAATCATGGAAGTTGGATTATAGAGATGGATGGGTCACCTACGTAATGCGTAAGTGATTGGAACATTACATAAAACGAGAATGGTAGGTCGGTATTTTAATTAACGTCGCACCCGAGCAACGCAACGTGCTACTGGCGACGGTCCGCGATCAAACCCGAAAGATCCGAGGACAGCACGTAATTTTGAACCACCGTCAGATGACGAGGTCACACCTGAACTGGCACCCCACTATCCAAACTTCGTTACGCACGTGAGAACAGAAAAGCTCGTACAACACGAGTTTAATGTAGAAAAGACAGCAAAATCAATTCCCAAGACAACTTCACAGTATCATTACCTCCCCCTCAATCAAAAAATGTAACCAAGATATCCTTACGCACATTATGAAGTCCCGAAGACCCAATGAGGCATTTGAAACTCCGTTCATCAACTAATGCGTCGTTACCAGAGCGAAGTTATCATTAAATTCAAACGGTACTCTTTAATAAGTCAAACCAACCTCGAAGCATCCGACACGTCGTTAAATTGTATGGCTGTATATATAAACGAGCTTTCATAACATAACGCAAGATACTCGTTAGAATCCAAAAAGCGGCGAAAGTAGTTGCTCTCATGGGAATGATTTGGAAATGGGAACTGCAAAAGGGAAGTTTAACGTATACAAACTACAACATAAATCTTCTCACATCGTCTGGAAACTGTCTCCTTTTGTTAAGATCTGGTATTTTCGAAAACCTAATAAAAGAGGTACTTGGTATTTTAATTAACGTCGCACTGGAACACAACACAACAATCTAATAAAAGAATTTATATGCTTTCTATAATTGTCCGCCTTCTTCAATCTCGGGGAGCCCGGTTGGATGACTAACGGATTAGCAATCTGAGGGCTGCGAGTTTGAATCCAACCAGACCTTCGTGTACAAAGGGGACTGGTGCACTTCAAATGTCCTCACGTTGGCGTGGTGTGGAAGTTTGGACAGTGCGGTGCCAGCTCAGGTGTGGCCTCGTCATCTAACCGTGGTTTAAAATTACTTGGTGTCTTCCTCGGTTCTTTCCCTTCGGGAGGTGATCCCGGACCGTCGCCAATAGCCCGTTGTGTTGCTCTAGTGTGACGTTAATTAAAATACCTACCTACTACCGTTTATAAGTATCCCTTTTGAATAAAGCCACATTAGAGGTAAATCCTTAAATTTATTTTTAAACTGGGCGAAGAGACCCATCTATATCCAAGGACGAGGAGCACCAGCAACGCGAACGCTATGCTTAGCAACGCCGCTCTACCCCAATCAGGAGATCCTTTGCATCACCTCCAGTGACCTTCAGCTGGAACGGGAATACTCTCCTTTCAAAGATAAACGAACACTCCTCAACCTCTCTGAATGAACTCTTCCCTTTTCCTCTCCAGAGGTTAATGCCCTCCATACATTTCCAGCAGGGTTCTAAAGAATAAGTGTACCAAAATTTGATGGGAATTAGTCTGACAGTGATCGTAAAGCTACTCAACGTTATTCCTAAGGGAATTAGGAATTGTTTTTAGCCCCTCTGCAGACCCAGGACAAATCGAATGGGAGCCCCTCAGGATTCCAAAAAATAAGTGTACCAAATTTCATGTCGATTGATCAGTGTAGAATTGTATAGAGTGCAGGCAGACGCCAAATCCTCTTTCAATATGGAGATGGAGGATTGACGAGATTAAAAACTGCTTAGAAATCAGAAGAACAATGTCACAAGTGCCATAGATTTCGGTTAAATGCGTCACTTGTCTGCATTGGTTCATCCTTACAAAGGAACAATGATAGAAATACAGTAACACTCAGATTCGCTAAAGCATTGCGTTATTATTCAAATTTCGACTGTTTAGCATCTTTTACAAGAAAAATGGCAGAATTGTTGTTTGTGACTCAGATTTTAGGACCGCGGTAGCCTGGTTGGAACAGTAATGGATTAGTAACTGGATAGTTGCGAGTTCGAGTCGAACCAAAGACAGTCGTGTACAAAAGGAGCTGGTGCGCGTTAAATCTGTCGTGGCCTCAAATGTCCTCGCGTCGTGTGGAGAGTGGGGTGCAAGCTCAGGTGTGACCCGTCATCAGATCGTGGTTCAAAATGAGGTGGTGTTGTCCTTGAATCTTTCCCTTCGTGTTTGATCCCGGACCGTCGCCAATAGCTCGTTACGTTGCTCCAGTGCGACGGTAATAAAATACTTACCTACTTCAAAATACGCCAGCATGTGTGACATAATTCGAAAGTAATATAAATAACAACAGTACTCCATTTCATAGTCGGGGGTAAGTTTTTCACCGTTTTCTTGATATCATGTCCTTAAGTTTTACATACAATATAATATGCGTCTGATATTTTGCAATATTTGAAATTAATTATACAAAATAATGTCATATTAAAAAATTCTAATATTTGGAATTCAGAATTTGATGCTAAAAATTAAAATTATATTTTTCGTAATGTTATCTAGACGTTTTCCTTAAACACGAAGCCCCGTCGTGGCTCAGTGGGTATGCCCACTGCGTTAGCAACCTTCGAGTTGTAGGCAGCGCAGGTTCGATTCTTCATATGCATTCCTCCCTAGATATATTTCTCTCTTCTGTGTCAGTGAAAACTTCCATTGTGTGTGTCTGTCTATTACTTGAAATCGTATGTCTTGTGTAGTTCAGCATAGCCAAATATGGCCCTTGCGCCTTAAAACCCCAAAAAACAATCATTTCATAACCACCAAATGTTCTCGCATGCTGGTTATAATTAACAATGAAGTGCTGTTTAGGACTCGTTTTCTAAACAAATCGGTGAATTATACTTGGAATACCTCTCATATTACTGTACTGGAAGAACAGTGATATTAGATGACATTTTAAATTATTTCAAATTTACCCGAATATTTTAAACAAATTGTTCATCTATTATATCAGAGGATGAAGAGACTTGTCTAATAGTTTCTCAAGAAAGGATAAACGAAGGAAGTTGATTTGAAAATCAATATTTGAGTTCGAGCGCACGTCGAGGAAACAAATAAATCACAACGAAAATTAATTAGAAATCTCGGAACATTCAAATGTAATGAAATATGATCCTCTTTTATCGTAATTAGAAAATCCCAATAAACGATGTTTATCCTGCTTTAAAGGAAAAGGATTAAGGAAAGTTCTTTTGTAATTCTCGAAATACTTTTGACATCAGTGAACGTGAAAATTAATCTTTGGTATGTACTAATTCAATTGAAAACGAAAGTCTTAGTTCATTTCTATTATGGTGCTTCTAATTCAAATAAACTGTAGATGCTTTTGTCAGGGGCCGTGATAGCCAAGTTGGAAGAGCAACTTATTAGCAACCGGACGGCTACGCGTTCGAAACCCGGTCCAACGGAAGACCGTCGTGTGAACGGGGGCTGGCGCACTTTAGATCTGTCTTCTCCTCAAGTGTCGTCACGTTGACGTGGTGTGGAAGTTTGGAAAGTGGGGTGCCAGCTCAGGTGTTTACCTCGTCATCTGACCGTGATTCAAAATTACGTGGTGCTGTACTCGAACTCGGGATTGATCCTGGACCAATAGCCCGCGCTGTGCCACTCCAGTGTGACGTTAATTAGCTACCTTGCCTCATTACGACTCTATGTCTATCGAGAGAATTCATAGCCGTTCCAGTCAATTGAACCCAAGGTCACCGAAGTCTGTCCACCTGCCGATTGATACACTGGTGTACGCAGTGCATCTTCCGTTCATCCGAAACTGGGGTCGAACCAGTGTATTGGGTCGATATGTCACCCTCCGGTAGCAAGGATCTCCTTTTCCAGGGACACGGGTGATGTAATTCCCAAGTGGAGCTGAAACCGACAGAGCGGTGAAAAGCTCAAGGGAAGCCCACACATCCCTTGGGATTACTTCCGAAGTGTTAACTATAACGACGACAGGGAAGAAAGGCAAAAAGCAGAAGGGAGCTAGAGTAAAAATGAAAAAAGAACGGCAGATCGCTTCGGTACCTCGGGGATGTCATGTCCTTATATACCGAAAGTCGATAGATGTAGAAAGTAGATGTCCCTGACGGCGCCACTCCAAAAAATATATTGCTGTAAACTACAATCATGAGTTTCCCAAGCAGAAATGATCGCGCTATAATTTGAGCCTTTGACAACAAAACAGTAAGTACCTGGAGCTAAAAATCACTAAATTCATCAGCTCACTATCAGCTCTAAATTCTGGTAAAAACAAATTTCACTACCTATCTGAAATCGAACGGCGCGTTGTCAAATGTTCAAAAAACACTATAATTAGCTAATGATTAATTATATCACTTAGATAATTAATGATTAGCTTAATCTGAATTTTGACACTAAAAGCACAGTTAAACAGAGTTTAAGCACAAGTCAGTGACCTATTGTAAAAAAAAACTGGATTTTTAAAGTCGAAATTTAAAAAAAATCTTCTAGTGTACACCTTAAATCTGTTGTGCATCAAATGTATATACGTTAGAGTGGTGCGGTGTCATCCTAGGTGTTGTTCTCGTTCCTCTTGAGGTCTGTCCTCGTGGTTCAAACTTACGAGGCATTGTCTTTTTACCTTATAATAGCCCGTAGTGTTGCTCCAGGGCGACGTTATTTAAAATATTAGGTCATCAAGTATGAAATGTCCTATTACCTCAAGTACCAAGTTTGATACTCGATATCTATGATATTTCACTTTGATAGATATTTCTTTTTTTATTGTGAAGGTACGTCATCAGCCTTTCAGACGCACGCTTTGGTTTGTGATTATCTGTCGAATTGCCTTTTGTAATTAAATCTTGTAAACCATGGATAAGTCAAAAATTCGCGTTATTTTCGAATATGAGTTCCGTCGTGGAAGTAATGCAGCGCAGAAAACTTGAAATATCAACGAAGTGTTTGGCAAGGATGTGGCTAATGAAATCACAGTACGTCGATGGTTTGAGAAGTTTCGATCTGGCGATTCTGAACTTCATAATGAACCACGTGGGCGAACTGAGAGCAAGAGGAGAATGATGAGCTGAAAGCGGCAATGGAAGCGGATACATCTCAAACTACGTGTGAATTAGCAGAAAGGTTTTACTTTACTGTTCCAACAATATTAAACCATTTGAAACAAATCGGTAAGGTTAAGAAGCTGGATAGATGGGGTTCCGCATGAATTAAACGAGCGTCAAAAGAGAAATCGTTTCGAAGCTTGCCTTTCTTTGCTGTCGCGACATAAAGGCGAACCATTTTTACACCGTATTGTTATGTGATGAAAAATGGATTCTTTTCGATAATCACAAGCTTTCGGCACAGTGGTTGGATAAAGATGAAGTGCCAAAACCACTCCGAAACCGAATATTCACCGAAAAAAGCTAATGGTGTCTGTTTGGTGGTCCAATGATGGTGTTTCCCACTACAGCTTCATGAGAGCTGGTCAATCGATTACGGCGGATGTCTCCTGTAACCAATTAGACGAAATGATGAGGGAGCTTGGGAATAAGCAGCTGAGATTTGTGAAGAGACAGGCCAATCCTCTTGCAGGACAATGATCGACCACATGTCGCACATATAACGTTGCTTAAACTACAGGAGTTGGACTTCGAAACTGTCACCCACCGTATTCCCTAGACCTTGCACCAACTGACTACCGTTTCTTCCAGGCATTGTACCACTTCTTGCAAGAAAAAATATTTAATTCCCAACAAGCTGTAGAAAGCGTCTTTCGCGATTTTATCACCATTCGATCTCCAGGCTTCTTCGCTGACGGCATTAACAAGCTACCTTCAAGATGGCAAAACTGTATTGACAGTTTAGGCGTATACTTTGACTAATTATACTGTTTCTAGCTTGAGATATAATAAACCAAACTTTCAGTTCGAAATAGGACATTTCATACTTACTGACCTAATATCTACTTAATCCTTCAAAAAAATTCTATTGAAAATATTAAACTGGTCATGTCCTTACAAGAGATTTTATTCTAAAGACCAATTAAATCTTTCTAACGATTCTATTCTAAGTGATTAATAGAATCTACAAGAATTCTATTCTAAGGGAAGGAAGTAATTTAATTAACGTCACACTGCAGCAACAGAACGGGCTATTGGCGACGGTCCGGGATCAACCGCCGTAGGGAAAGATCCGAGGACAACACCACATAATTTTGAATCCCTCTCAGATGAGTTCACCTGAGATGACACCCCACTCTCCAAACTCCCACATCACGCCAACGTGAGGACATTTGAAGCCACGAGAGTTTTAACGTGCATCAGCCGCCTTGGTACACGAGGGGTCTTTGGTTGGATTTGAGCTCGCAACCCTCCGGTTGCTAATCCGTAACTCTTCCAATCGGGCTACCGCAGCCCTCTGATTAAGGAAGGGACAAACAGAATCGTTCCGAAATATTCTATTCCGATGAAAGGATCAATAGAATCTTTCTAAGGGTTGAGAGAATCCATGGATTCTTCCAAATAATAGACTATTTCGTCATTGTGTGTTGTGGGGTGCAAAGCTACAGTACCCGGAAATATCGTGACGCTTGAAGTGTTGAAATCACCACCATCACGCGCACCTCTAGGGACATATTGGGGATGTGCGGATTACAATATACTTTCCTTGTTCCCAAATCTATGCAATTCATCTAATCCCCAACCAGAGAGAAATTTACACTGTACCGGTCGGTCTCTGGGATTCAGACCTCCCTCGACTACCAAACAAGTGGTCAACACCTAAATTATCTTGGGCCCTCAATGAGAAAAATGCAGACGGGCCACCCCATACAAACACTTGTTTACAGTTCTGTGGAAACCCGGGCCAGAAAGACATGCAATCTGTCCGCGGGTCGGAATGTAATCCGACTCCTTGCTCTCTCTTTCCGTTATCATCCAGAAGGGTAACTGTCACACACGTCTTTTTTATCGATTCCGAGATCCAAAGAAATGGTCTCGCAGCTGTGGAGGTTCTCATCACCTTCCGTAGCAGGTGGCGTAGAGATGGACATTCCAAGACAGACGGACTCCCCCAAGATGAGGGCAGGGTAGACTGAAACCACGAAAGGAGCAGACGCATCCTTTAGGCTATCAGATTTTGGCGAGCCTCCTGGTTCCTTGGCAGATTCGATAATTAATAGCTGTGCCCCCCTCATACTTTTAAATGACTCGTTTCAACTTGTAAATAATCTTCAAATTCCTTATTTTAAATAAATGTTTGCTGTAACCAGTGTTACGTCTAAATAGAGAACGGAAACGCTACAGCACTATGCTGAGATAGTTTTAATTAATCCTCTCACTACATACAAAATATCCGAATGACGGGGAGATCGCCGACTCCATTTCAATTACTCTCCACTATTGTCTTCCTGTTCTCAATGAGGTGTTCCAATTAACACCCCTTAAGATTCCATGTACCTGTTTTTCTGTAATATGACCTAGGTTTGTCCCAGCCTTTATATATTATCAAGTACCCCACTTTTGATTGTGTACTCAATTTTTGTCTTTTAAAACATCATATGACTACTACCCCCAACTTTTATATACTTTTATTGCTATCACCATCATAGTGTTTAATACATAACCTCTGCTTGGACCAGATACTCTTACCATTCAGACCATCACCTTGGATTCTACACTGGTGTACAAAGAGAATTTGTATATTTTGTCGATTTTCTCGAAAAGTACTAAACTAATGCTTTCAAACAAAGATGCAAATATTTAGTGTCGAATAAGTAAGAGTACACGTGCGTGTCGGCGTTTGGATGATGGAATGAGGTGGCGAATCGTCGGGAGACTGGAAGCAGGGCAGTCTCAAGTGCAGATTGCTAGACTTGAATGTAACGCCCAGCGTTGGATGGGCTCACAGATCTCCATGTCTTTGACAGAGGCTCTGTGACTGCTGTGAGATATAAGGATGAAATCTTGGAGCCCTATATTCGCCTTTTCAGGGGTACAGTTGTCCCTGATTTCATTTTAAGGGGCGACAACGCTAGTCCACATAGGGCTCATCTGGCCGACGAATATCTGGAAAATGAGGATATTCGCCGGATGGATTGGCCAACAGATCTTCAGACCTAAACTCTATAGAGCATATCTGGGACTCTCTTGGGAGGGCAATTACAACTCCCAATTCCCCTCCCAGAAACATCAACGACCTGAAAACAGCGTTGCTGGAGGAGTGGGACCGACTGCCATAGGGACTCATAAACTGCCTCATTTCCAATGTGAATTCACGTTGTGAGAGCTGTATAACTAAGAGTTGACCATACCAGATCAATTAATCCATTTTTGTGGCGAAATTGTAACCTCTGTTTTAGACTTTCCTGCGCACGATCATGTTTGTGTACCATAACTGTTATATGTTTATTTTTTGTATTTTATTTCAACCTATGTACATATTTAATTTCATTAAAATATGTCCACTAGTTACGTAAATAATCACCCAAAAGTGAAAATTATATTAATTTTCAACACCAGTGTAGATGCATTGTAACTACTATTTAAAACAATATTTGGGTCACCCCAACTTTACTGATTGTGTGATCGCGGATGTTTTCCTCGGAATTGATCCCGGACCGTCACGAAAAGCCACAACGGGCTTTGGTGACGGTCCGGGATCAATTCAGTGTTGGAGCAATCCAATGCAAGGTAAATTCCACTACCAACTGAAATGCTCACTTTTTTACATTGGGAGAAATGTCACGATAAGTATGCACATATAATATACCGTCTAAAAATACTAAACTGTTCACCATATTTTTATCACACCATTCATTCTAAATCACACTGTAAGGAAAAAAAATCTGCCTGGAATTTTGAAAGTAGAAGTGACTTTTCTAAGACGCAGAAAGAATGAAAAGTCATACTTGTCCAAGATGTAGGAATCAATTACGTACTTTTGTGTTGAATGCATCCAATTACATAGCTGCATTTCACACATGGCGCAGGAAGCCAATTAGCCGTTTTTCATGCTGCATTATTAGATCCATTCATGTCTTCTTTAGAAAAATCTACGAGACGAAATGGCATCATTACTTTTTTAATTAAATAAATCTTTTCAGAGGGTGTTTCAAAAGATTTCTTTTAGGAATTTTATGATCACATTTAAACATTTTTCATCACTTTTATCAAAGTCTAATGATGTTGTTTTGAGTGTTTTTTCAGCATTGTAGAGTAGCTAAAAACTTTGACATTCATATGCTTCGTTTCTTTATATATACAGTGGCTCCCAAAAGTGTTCGTACACTTTAAAAATTTGTAGAAAGAGCGCTGTAGCCTGGAATTGAATTCGAATATATAGTCCAATATTTTTTCATATCATCTCCATGTGATTCTGAATAAAACCTAACATTCTTTAAAAAATATTGACTCATTTTCTTTCATTAAAAATGAAAATGCAAGGAGGCAGAGAAAGAACACTTCACAAAAGTGATCGTACACCGAAACATTTTCGGATAAATTCATAAATAAAATTATCGTTTATCGCTTTTTTTATTTTTGCATTGTGGTGACATTTAAAAAATCGTTTGGCTTTAATCTTTGCTTGCTTCCTTCGTAATATTGTATTTATTATTTAGAAATGGCTCGTAGTCGAAAGGAAACAACGAACAGCATTCGAAAATTGATTATTTTTCATCATAGTAGTGGTAAATCAGTTCGGAATATCTCTAAATTAGTAAATTTATCCCATTCTACGGTGCAGTATGTGATAAAACGCTTTAAAGAAGAAAATCGGATCGAGAACAAGGTAAGGAAAGGTCGTCCGGCAAAGTTAACTCAACGTGATCAGAGATTTATAGTAAGAAAATTTGTGAAAAATCCACGTTTGAATGCTGTAAAAATTTCTACATAATTTACTGAAAAATTTTCTACTTCAATTTCATCTTAAATTGTTCGACTAGTGCTCAGATCAGCTGGATTAAAAGGGCGTTCTGCCCAAAGAAAACTTTTTGTAAATGAGTAAAATAGAAAGCTTAGGCTTTTCTTCGCAAAATCATTGATAAATAAGCCCGAAACGTATTGGAATCATGTCTTATTTGCAGATGAAAGCAAATTTAACATGTTTGGTTCCGATGGGCGTATAATTGTATGGAGAAGAAAAAAATGAGGAACTTAATCCCAAGAATTTAGTTGGAACAGTAAAGCATGGCGGTGGAGGTGTCCTCTTGTGTGGGGGTGCATGTCAGCATCAGGACTAGGTAATTTGTATTTATTGATAGCATAATGAGTCATGCTCTTTATTTAAATATTTTAAAAGACAATTTAAAATTATCAGCCCAAAATTTGGGTATTGGAAACAACTTTGTTTTTTATCAAGACAACGATCCTAAGCACACGGCTCTCAACGTTTGCCTCTGGTGTCTATAATTGTCCACAAGTTCTGAAAACACCACCTCAATCGCCGTATTTAAACCCAATAGAGCACATCTGGAGAGAAATGGAGGTTAGAATACGAAGACACGACATTAAAACGAAAAGCGAACTAAAAACAGTAATGATTGAAAAATAGAGGAACATTGATGCAGAAATTACAAAAAAACTAGTGAACTCTATTCCCAGACGTTTAAAAGCTGTTGTGGGTGCTATAGGATATCCTACTAAGTACTAATTTACCGAAATATTACAATATTTACTAATATGTAGAGATTTTTTTAAAGTGTACGAAGACTTTTGTGAGGTAATTTTTTGTTACTTTTTGATTATTGATTTTTCAAAAAAAAAGTTTTACTATGTTTTTTGAATATTTTATATAGTTTTGTTAAGAATAAGTTATAGATGTTATTAAAAAATTCCCATTCTGAAATATTAATTTTTATTAATGGATAGAGCAGTATTTCATTGAAATTCATAAGTGTACGTACACTTTTGGGAGTCACTGTATACTAGCAGAATTACCCGGTATTGCTCGGGTTGAATTGGTTAAATATTAATTGAAAAGCGATCACACTAATCACTTATTTCATAGAAAAATGCAAGTATCATTTAAGTGTTCGGAAAATAATTTTTAACATCGTTTAAACTTTTCCATAGCTTCTACAATTTACTTCGAACGCAAATATGTATACATGATATATCAATCCATATAATCAATTTCATATTCATCGCATTCCTGCTGTATGAGAAACTGCAAGTTTTATTCTAAAGTGACTACTACAGAAGACGATTTCGAGTTTTGGAGTGATTACGAATATCCCGTACATTCATTTCCAGTAAAAATTATGAATTACGGCATTGGTGATTAATTTATTTTGAAGCAAACCCAGTTTTTTCTTCAAAATTCTATTCAGCGGCATGTGGAATAACGGAGATTGTTTTAAAAATGTCATCAGTGTAGATAAAACAAACTCAATCGATTACAATTTTTACAAAATCACCGCTTTCAGTGAATTTTTCACAGGTACCTAAGTTACACAAAGAACAGCGTCAACTTCAAGTAAGCAACCTCGACTTTCTGTCACTTAAGACAAAAATTTTCAATTTTTCAAAATTCTTAGCTGTGATATTATTTCAAGATCAGCAAGGTCTTATTTAAAATTCGCTTTACTCCAACAGACATTCAGTTTTAAATCGAATCCTTATGGTACTTTTTCAATTGAGAGATTCAGTTTTAGAAACCACGTACCTATTTAGAATGATAGATGTAGTTACTTGACTATGGAGTACAGCTTTCAATAACACCCATGAAACAAAAAATGTAAATTTAATAGATTTTCATTACATGACGATTAAAATCAATGTCTAAATTTAGAAATCTTTGAACTACAACATATGGCTACCCGTTTTGATTTAACGTAACGTATCTTATTTTAGAATTACTTTATTTTAACTTTACCAGTCATTTTACAATAAGAAGTTATACACCTTATTTAAAAAGGTTTCTATTTATTTTTATGAAACAGAATTCTACAAACTATAACGTATTTAACCAGACTCAAGGAAAGTTCGTCGAAATATACATATACCACCAAGAAATTACCCATGTCTAGTGATATTTCGAAAAAAAAATATTTCATTAAAACTGAACTCCTAAATAATATATCTGTAATATGGAAAATAATAGAACACATAAATACAAACACAAACGAAATTTCTGGTCAGTGAGAGATGTAGAATTCTGAAAAACGAAAGATCTGAGCAAGCGTGTCGAATTTCGACGTCATGAGAATATTCAGAAACAGAGAAATTCGAAAGACACTTGAAAAATATTAATAGACAATAATGAATAATTTACAAAAAGAACCCAAATTTACAAAACTTAGAAATGCTCGAATAGGACCGCAACATTTCTGTTTTAACTCAAGTCTGTTATCTATACAAATATAGACCGTTTGACCAATCCACACCAAATTTGGTATACTTATACTTTAGAACCCTGCGGGTAACGCAGTCTACATATTAAACCCTGTTCTATTTGTCTTAGGTGTGCAGAAAGGGCTAAAAACAATTCGAAATCGCTATAGAAATAACATTAAGTATAAAATGATTGCTGTACAGTTCAGTTTGATAGATATCGTATTGATAGAAAAACAATTTTTCCAATAAATTGTTCTACCAGTTTTGCTCAGAGAACATTTTTTTCCAAAATAGATTAAATTATAATATTTATGTTTGAACTGACTTTTTATTTCTTTCCATGATATAAATAATTTATGAACATTTGATCGAGAAAGAAGAATATTTAAAATTTAAATTTTACGTAACTTACATTTCATAATGGAACAAGAAAAGCGCAAACGAAAAACTCATTGATCATAAAAGCGTAATTTTGCTACTTGGTATCTGGCAACACCAGAAGTAATGTGCAATTTTTTAATTTGATTTAGGTAGGTAGGTATTTAATTAACGTCGCACTGGAGCAACACAAAGGGCTATTGACGACAGTCCAGGATCAAACCCTGAATTCTATATAATTTGATTTAGAATTCTCTGCTTGTATTTGAGTTGACAGCGAAACATTGCGGTCATATTTGAGCATTTCCATGTATCATAAATCCTTGTTCTTTTTGTAAATAAATCATTGTTTATAGGTCTTTTGTCTAATTGTTTAATTTCGGAATATATTGAGGAAGTCGAAATTCGACACGTTTGCACATGTTTGTTTTTTAAGAATTTTTTCAAGGATCGGAATTTTGTTTCTGTATGTATTTGTGTTCCAGTATTTTACAAATTGCAGATATATTATTTGGGAGTTAAATTTTAATGATTTATTTATTTGCTGCAAATATTAGACATGGTGATTTCTTGGCGGTATATATACGTACATATTTCGACCAAATTTCCTTAAATGTTTGATTGAATACGTAATGGTTTGTAGAATTCTGTTTCATAAAAATAAATAAAATATACAAAACAAAATCTTAACTTCTTATTCTTTAACTTCTTATGCTTAACTTCTTACTTTAAAATAATCGGAATTTCGTTTCTGTTTGTATTTATGTGTTCCAGAATTTTACCTAATGCATATATATATTATTTAGGAGTTAAATTTTAATGAATTATTTATTTTATGCAAAATATCACTAGACATGGATAATTTCTTGGCGGTATATGTGTTTGTATTATTTTACCAACTTTCTTTAAGTCCTTGTATGAATATGTAATGGTTTGTAGAATGCTGTTTCAGAAAAATAAAAAATAAAAACAAAACATTTTAAGTAAAGTGTGTAATTTCTTATTTTAATATGACCGGTAAAATTGAAAAAATAATTTTAAAAGGAGATGGGTAACGTTAAATTAAAATGGGTATTCATACGTTTTAATTCAAATATATTTCAAAATTTTGACGATTTTCATTACAAGACGATTAAAATGAATTAAATTTACATTTGTTTTCATGCTTCATGGGTGTCATTTAAAATTGCACTCCATAGTCAAGTAACTACATCTATCATTTTAAATATGTACGCGGTTTTCATTTAGAAACCGAATATCTGAACTGAAAAAAGTCCCATAAGGATTCGATTTAAAACTAAATGTCTGGTTGGAGTAAAGCGAATTTTAAATAAGACTGCTGATCTTGAAATAATATTAAATATGAATTTTGAAAAATTTAAATTTTTGTCTTAAGTGACAGAAGGTCGAAGTTCCTTACTCTATAAATTGAAGCTATCCTTATGCAACTTGGAGTCTTGAAACATTCGTTTAAAGCAGTGATTTTCTCTTTTAAAACCGCTGTAAAATCGACCTGTTTTTTGAAACATTGTAATCGATAAAGTTTGCTTTGTCTACACTTATGACATTATTTTTAAAACAAGCTGTTATTCCACGTGCCGCTGAATGGAAATTTCAAGAAAAAAAATGTGTTTGCTTCAAAATAAATTAATCACGAATGCGATAACAATTTAATTTACCACCCATTGATGATGAAATTCGAAAACATCTCATACCAGGTGTAAGAATGCCACAAGTAAAGCATATTCATATTAAAACTAAATGCAAGACTACGTCGAAAATCTACCATTTTTACTGAAAATGAACGTACGGGGATATTCGTAATCACTCCAAAACTCGAAATCGAATTTTGTAGTAGAAAAAAAATTGTAGTTTGTATAACAGCAGAAGTGGGATGAATATGAAATGGGTTATATGGATGGATATATAATGTATACATAGCGTGCACCGAATTGAAACGCGCACGATTCAGGCAGTGTGAAGTCTTAGGACAAACAAGCTGTTTATAAGTGGCTTTCCGAATCTTCGGTTAATCAGCTTTTTCTGCATTCAGATGGAACCGGATTTCTATTGGTGCAAAGCGTCCGTTAATATATTAATTTCGCCTTTTCCTTTTCTTTTTTTCTCACTCTCTTTTCACCCTTTAGTATCTGTCTCAGCGTAATTGTAAATACTTTCCCATCTTTTCGTTTACATGCTCAGACCCGTAAATTATAGTATCAAAATATGTTCTTTCTGACCGTGATAGACATGTTAGGAGCTCAAAGTCGATCATCTTCCGAAACGAGATGTGGACTCAGCTTGAATCACGACTACAAATTTCTTTAACGAAATTATGTAGTTTGAAATTAGGTTGTCTATAAGCATGATTTTGATGAAAATATTCTAAAATTAACACCCAAAATATCATTTCGCTGCAGATAAATATATTAAGTCCCATAACGTTGCAGAAAACTTCCCGTTTCCTCATTTCACCCACATCTGTTTGATTGCTATAGCATCTGGTCCTCAATATATCTTATCACCACTTTCACCCTTTGAATTTTCCCATTCGCTAACGATGGCTTCAAAGAAACCCCCACACTCTCAAGTTGTATGTTTCTTCTTCCCTTCTGATCGTAGATACATTCCACCACAACACTTGAGATACACGTGCAACTTCCTTTCATAGAAACACCGACTTTTCTGCCAGTAAATTTTCCTAATAGATCCCAAATCCAATCATATTTCTCCAAATCTTTAAGTCCCTAGCGGACTAATTTTTAACTATTCATTCTTTCACGAACCCTTAGAATGAAGGAACCCAAAGCAGCTTCAAAAATACTTTTTAAAACACAGCAAATTTATTCAGGAGAAAAATAAATTTCTCAAGTTTACTTTTTCGAAGAAAACGATCGAGGCGGTCAGATGACGAGGTCAACACATGCGCTGGCACCCCACTCTCCAAACTTTCACACCACGCCAACATGAGCACATTCAAGGCCCTGTCAGATATAGCGTGTACCAATCTCCTATACATGGCGATCTTTGGTTGGATCGGATTTCGAACTCGCAACCCACCTGTTTCTAATCCGCTAATCTTCCAACCGGGCTCCCGCAATTAAACGGAAATTATATTGAAAAATTAGAACGTAACTATGTGTAGAACGAACGCGACTAGGGTGTAGAAGGGAATAATCAAAATGAAATATTCATTACACGATTCCGAGGTCTTTTGAAACATCCCTCATCTTAGAAAAGAATCACAGCATCACTTAAATGCATGCAGCAGACAGGACTCAAAGTTTCGACCCTACCAACCAGAGCTGTCTGTTAACAATCTTATCTTAAAAGGATCCAAGGAAGTGAGGTATCTTTACAGGATGAGAGCTAGTATTCCATATCATTATTGTGCCAGTAATCTCGCTTGAGGCAGCCCATTAATAAAGTTTTCCCCTGGCACTTAGTGCGGTATAAGACAGGACACATCACTTTCGGAGCACCCGCTGCATAGCAGCTCACCTCCACATCAAAATAAGAAAATATAATTAAATAAATGCTAGTAACATAAGGGTGAGTGAATTTAATTTAATTATCGATCTAGGGTGCAGAAGAAACTTAAATGCTAATAAGAATCATAAGCCCCGGTCAGCCGCCAAAGAGAGAGATGATCACCATCCCATCTACTGACCGCGACTGAGGGTGCTTAGGTTTTGGTTAAATAGTTGACTCGAGTAAGAATCCCCTTGACTGCTACACGCTCGCATAGAAGAGCGTTAGCATTAGATAAATAAAGGAAAGGGCAATTAAACTGAAGGAGAGAAATTAAGATTTAAATGTTAAAATTTAACTTTAAGAGTGATACAATAAGTGGTCCCATCATGTCCATATACATCCCTAATTATTGGGGCATAGAAGAGTCAAAGTAGGGGAAATTAATTGGGGAGATAATATATGGAATTAGTCATAGATTCCAGGGCTCAAACGGCTTTCCGCGGTATAAAAGATATCGGATAGTCTTATAGCGTGTTACACCACTTCACACGACTTTCGGATGTGTACTTGGCTGCGTTTAACCCTCTGCATACGTCGGGACAGAATATCGTTTCCTTCTTTGGTTACGGCAGTGGGCCCAACGGCTTTACAGGCAACTTACTGAAACCGGCCGAAACGGCCTTTCGAATTCTTTCCCCCGGGAGAGGGAATGAGTCGTCCCATTATCATCTTATGTGCCGGTTTCTATTGTCGGGTCGTGGGTATGCCTAGAAGGGACAATCTTCTCGGGTAAACTGAAAGGGCGACGGTGACTTTTTAAGTGTATCTCTTTTCATTTACTCAACCCCACACAGACTAGATGCTCGAGGATAAACAATTTGTGAGGCTCCCCGTCGATAATCCTGACATCGTCGTCAATGGGGAGATAAGGCTACTCACGCGCGGGTCTTTGTAGCACAGAAAAGAGGGGATGGAAATCGTAATGGGCTTCGGTGATTCTTCAGGAGTTTGAGGTCTGAATGAATCCGAGCCTTTCGTAACGAGGGGACTCGAAACTTTTGGCCGGTTGGGTTGGTCCCCGTATCCAGAGGGTTAAAGGCGTAAGGGCCTTATTAGACCATGTTGCTACAAACACAAGACCAAGTAATGGAAAGCATACACATTATGAAAGTTGTACTGACATAGAAGATAGGTAAATACACCCAGGGAGGAATCGAACCTGCGCTGCCTAGAACTCTCAGGTTGTATAGACTCTTGTCGCGAGGTGGCGTTGCGAACAGTGACGTAACGCCAACGAGGAAGTGTGCCCTGCGAGGCAAAGTTTTGAAGGAGTTGTGAGTTGAAAATAATGTGTTACAGTTCACGTGTTTTCGGAGCTAATGATAAAACATGGTCCGTCGAGCCGGAGGTCCTATGGATTTATAGGATCTGTTTCATGAGTAGAATTTGTGTGCTGTTTCATGTGCAAAGTGATGTGTTTATTGATAAGTGCTTGTGATTGGTTGTTTATGAACTTTGGGTTTAGTGAATACCCGAATTTATTAGTGGGATCGCTGAGTGAGAACCTCTTTTTTCCCTACCTTGAGTATTATTTTGTAAATAAGTTAGCAAAATGTTTAGAGCAAATAAGAGACCTTTTATATGTGGCCGAAGAACTCGGTGAGGTCATAACAGATGAAATGACCAAAACCGAAATCCAAGATAAGATTAAAACGAACCCTAAATATTTCTGATCCCCAAGTTGTAAAGGATCTATTAGAATCCGTAATTTCGGAACGGAAAGCTGACGAAAGTTATGTACTTGAGTTGGAAAAAATTAAGTTGCAAAGAATAGAAGCTGAGCTTGAACTTACTAAAGCTCAATCTGAGATAAAAGTGGATAGGGATTCGAATTTATTAGTTTCGGAATCGTAGGATTCAATTATAAAAAGTATCAGAACGTTGACCCTTAAAGTTCCGAGCAAACCGGAACCGTGGGGTATATTTTTTAATTCATTAGAGAGAGCATTTGACACAAAAGGTGTCCCGAAACAATTCAAAGCTGAGATTTTACTTAATTTACTCGGAGAAAAGGCCTCGAATGTTAGTTTACATAAAGGACAATGAAATAAGACATTATGAAAAAAATTAAATCGATCGTGTTAAGAGAGTTTGAGCCGACACCTCAGAAATGCTTGGAAAACTTTAAACTTGCTAATCACCAATCAAACGAAACGTACGTGCAATTCGGTTCTAGATTAACTACAAATTTCGATTACTATCTTAAGCTGAGAAATGTAACTCATTTTGAAAGCTTAAAACAGCTTACAATTTCTGATAAAATGTTTGAAATTTTAGATAAGCAAACAGCTACCCATGTCCGTATTAGACAAGGTGAATCTTGGATGAAACCACAAGAGTTAGGAAAGGAATGTGACGTTTTTTTCTCATCTCGAGGCAACGTCGTACTTCCCTCCGAACCATCCAGATAAAGTTTTAAACACGTTCCAAAGGTTTTCCTTTCAAATTTCAGATCCTCAAAATGTGATTTGTGTAAATCGGGAACTCATCCTTTGCATAAGTGCTATAACTTAAAGAGGTTATCGGTGAAGGAGAGACTTGAGATTGAGAAAAGAAACAAACTGTCTCTGCTAATCATCGACTTCTTGTCCGCAGTGTAACAAGAATCACCATGATAGTTTACATTTTTCGCGTGAGAAAAACCCGTCCTTCAAGAAAGATCTGAAGTGGATTACCAATC
The DNA here is from genome assembly GCA_933210815.1 of Meta bourneti. Lineage (NCBI taxonomy): Eukaryota > Metazoa > Arthropoda > Arachnida > Araneae > Tetragnathidae > Meta > Meta bourneti. The sequence continues at coordinate 105,438,439 of OW119924.1, forward strand.
GGCGCCAGTTGTTGAGACTCCGAGTGCTAATAGGCTAAACACCAACGCAGTTCCTTTCGAAACAAACATAGTAGATCGAACTTTCGTTGTTGCATCAAATTTGCAAGCTACTCCGTAAATCTGTTTTGCTCTCCACAGCGATTGTTTATGTTCAAAGTAAAGATGGACGATTTATTACTTGTCGTTGCTTACTGGATAGCATTCCAATGAGTCATTTCTGTACAACTAATCTAATTGAGTGCTTACAGATTCCAAAAGAGAAAATTAATGCGGCAATTTCTTGTTTGTCAGGCGCCTCATTAAATGTATCGTTCAAAACAAGAGTCTATACACTGCTAGCGCAGTGGGCTGAGCCACGACGGAACCCGATGTGTACTTGAAAATACCACCTAAAACAGGACAGATTTACAGATGGTAATGGTATTTAATTAACGTCGCATTGGAGCAACACAATGGGCTATTGGCGAAGCTAATTTCAAAGCGAAATCTGCTTTGAAAATTAAACAGCCGTTTTTCTAATTCTAAAATATAAACTAATCTGGCGTTAACCATCCTTTCCATTAGCTTACAATGCAACTTGTCAAAGCTATTGACCTGTAATTATTGGGATTCTTCAGGTCCTTACCAGGCTTCAGAATGAGTATGATTATGGGCCTCTCCCAACCTGCACCCTCCAAATTCTATTAAAAATGCGTAAAATGTTATTTAATGAGTTTTCGTTAAGATGCATTAACATGTCATACTGAATTCCGTCAGGGCCAGATGAAGTAGGATGAGATTTTTTTAGTGCAGCTTTGAGTTCAATTATGGTAAAATCTTGATTCTAAACCTTCGGTGCAGATGGGCGAAAGTCTAATGACCTGAGTTCTTCACGTCCTTTGTAATTTATAAAATCAGGAGGGCAAGAATTTTCATGCGATACTTTGGACAATGCTTCCCCCAGAGTATATCAGCAATCGTTTTTATGTCTGAGATGACTAACTAGTCCATTTGATGATGAGCATAAAATTTTTGAATGGTGAAAGTTGCCAGATTTTCCGGACTTCTTCCAAATGTGTTTAGATGAAAAGCGACTATGAATGGAGTTGATATATAATAATTTTGCTATGAAATCCTGACTGTCTCTTAATGTTACGTGCCTCCGCTTTCGTACGTTTATATTCTACCCAGTTTGGTGTCGCTGGATACCTGCGGAATTTACTCCAAGCTTTCCTTTGTAATTCGTGAGCTTGGGAGCACGACTCATTCCATTTCACCATGGTTTCCATAGCCTCGGCATCTTTCCCGATGTTTTGGGTATAGACACATCAGCCGCTTCCATGATGGTGTCATTGATCGCCAGTATGGCATCGTCAATATTTTGTGTTTGGTCCATATCGTCAGAAATTTCAGTTTCCGATTGAAAAAGTTTCCAGTTGGCTTTTCTAAAATAAATCGCTGAGGTCGTTTAGGAAATGATGCGTCATTAAAATTATAAATAAATCACTGGAAAATGATAGCTCTTGTACAGGTCGTTATCAACTTTAAAATTCCACATAGGAGCTAAAAAATTTTCACAATGATAAACAATATAGTTGTAATTGAAGTCACTGGGAAGAAATCACTGCGATAATCTACGTAAAACTGCCTCAATTGGAATAAGGTATTCAACCAAATGTACGAATAAAAATGATACTCGTGAATACACGAATTAATTTTGGAATTGAGACGGTTTTTCCATTTAAACACAGCTGTGCAAAGTAATAGGCACAGGTGTATGTGGACAAAATGTTTCGAATGGAACACAAAAATTTGTTGTTATTTCCAATTGATACCATTACTACAGAACAGATGAAAAAATCTGAAGTTGACGTGGGAAGGTAATTGAATTTAGGTCGCACTGGAGCAACACAACGGGCTATTGGCGACGGTCCGGGATCAAACCTGAAGTCGGAAAGATCCGAGAATGACACCACGTAATTTTGAATCACTGTCAGATAACGAGGTCACACCTGAATTGGCACCTCACTCTCCAAACTTCCACACCAACGTGGATATTTGAGGCCACGACGGATTTAACGCCCACCAGTCCCCTTTGAACACGAACGTCTGATTGGATTCAAACTCTCAACCCTCCGGTTACAAGTCCGTTACTCTTCCAACCGGGCTACCGCGGCCCTATAAACATTTCAGGAAAAGTCGTAGTCAATTGAAGGAAAACGATACTACTTAAAAGGAATTTTGAGTCAGAATTTTAAAACGGGTCATTCTTCCCGCTTAGTATATATTAAATATACCAAGCGGGAAGAATGACCCGTTTTAAAATTCTTTTATGATGTTGGTTGATTGACCATTAAGATAATACTCTTATGATGTTAAACGATGCTTAATAAACTCTTTTAATGTTTCTCCTTCGCCAATATGTGGAAACTTCTGTCATTTTACCCTTCCTTTGTAGCAGATTATTTGTTTATAGATGGCGCTGTTGAGCTCAGTGACCCCTTTCAACTGATATCCCATTACGTAATAATGGATAGGTTTACACTATTAAATGCACATTAGGTAGAGGGTATTTGGAAGCCGATTCTTAGGGCTTAATGATTGAAGCTTCGTGGAAACACACAATGCAGTTGAATTCTTAAATTAATTTTAAACATAGTAAACTTGTTAGTGAATGTAGAGAAGAGGAAGGTATTAAATACATTTATATTAAGATTAATCGATCTGCCTTTGACACAAAGACGCTGAATTTTCGATGCTGTCCTTCGCATCAAAACATACCTTCCTCGCATTGTATTTTTGTAAAACAAGCTATGGATCCATGCGCCGTCTACAGCTCTCAGGTTGCTAGCGCAGTGGATTTGCCCAGTAACCTTTGAGCTGTAGGCGGTGCAGGTTCGATTCATCCCTTGGTACATTTCCGTGTCGTTAAAAATTTTCATTGTGTTACATACTTGACCTCGTTTGGCGCAGCTTGGCCATATGCACCATAAAACCAAGCCAAAACAACCAACTCTTTCGAATCGAAAATATTTGATAAATTAGCCAAGACATAAAGGTACCGGCCACCCCTTGTCCGGCCTTAAACCCTTGTTGATAGGCTGGGTGACCTGGGTCGTAAATAAAGACATCAAGACCTGAATGGCTAAAAGGTAGTCTTGGAAGAAAGACGGCGCCGTAAGAAAAACTTAGAACCATTTACAAAGCCATCGAATGGGGGGCTCAGACTTATAACAAGAGTCAATATATGCACTAGCTCAAAAGCTGCTTCGAAATACATCAATAGTAAATCCTCCTCACAAAAATCAAGCAAATACATGATATCGAAGAGGGGATCCTTGTGGGGTAAGCTGGGTTTGGTAGGTAGGTTTTTAATTAACGCACTGAAGCAGCACAAAGGGGGTAATGGCGATGGTCCGGGACATTTATTTACGTTACACATATAGTATCTTCATTATACAGGGTGATTCTACGGTCATGGGACAAACTTCAGGGGGTGATAGAACACAACGAAACAAACACTTTTCCCCATAGAATGTAGGGTCGCAAGTGCAGCGGTTGGCCGCTTGAGAGCGCAGTCAAACGCTTGTATAAAAGCGTTACGTCGGCGATGCGAGGTCTGCATCAGGTGTGGTGGTCGACATTTTAAACAGCTTCTGTAATTGTGCATTTGCGTTGTACTTACCGACTGATGTTTGTACACGTCGTTTCATTTTCATGTGAAAAGTTTCTCATGTTTTGTACATGTCATTTCTTTCATGCAAATTTAATTGTATTATTTCGTTTTGTCAAGCAGTTATTGATGTTTATTTGACATTAAAGCGTTATTTCCATATTCCATGCCTCTTTCCAACTTGCGTCGGACCGTGTGTTTGTGCCGAAATGGAAAGCGTCCTCTAGCGACCCTACATTTTATGGCGAAAAGTGTTTGTTTCGTTGTGTTTTATCACCCCCTGAAGTTTGTCGTATTAGTTTAGACTCACCGAATAGACATTCTATGGGCTTTTATACAAGCGTTTGACTGCGCTCTCTAGCGGCCAACCGCTGCACCTGCGACCCTACATTCTATGGGGAAAAGTGTTTGTTTCGTTGTGTTCTATCATCCCCTGAAGTTTGTCCCATGACCGTAGAATCACCCTGTATACAATCGGGGATTTGTCAAGCCGATTCGGGGTTTTCGGCCGTTAGGTCAGTGGTTGACCTCTGATCTCGAGCTTGTTGCTAGGGACGTCACAAGGGGAATGACAAGCTGATATGCTGTAAGATTAACAAAGGACACGAAAATAGCAACAATTAACAATTAAAGCATCCTTCCATTCAGCAAGATTGTATGCGTTAACTCTAACTCAAAATGGAAAGAGAAACGTATCTCTTCAAAAAGTTAGACTTCCTCAAATTGGATATTTGGGGATGCAATCCGTACGAAAGCTATTGCACGTTTTAGACTTACAATTGGTCATGATTGCTTCGTTGGTTTTGGGGTATTATGGCGCAAAGACCGCCAAACAACGAAAAGTACGTATTTAAGACTGTAGGGAAAAATATTCTTTAACGGATTCCCGGGCACTATGATACCTACGGGAATGAACAAGCTGGTATGCTAGTGAACAAAGGGTACTAAAATAACAATTAAAACATCCTTTCCCTTAGCAAGTATGCTTAAGCTGTAACAAAGTTGGAAATATTTCCTTAAAATGGATATTGTAAGGCACCTCGCAAGAAAGCTGTTGCCAGCTTTAGATTGGCAGTTAATCATCATTTGTTGGCTTTAGGGTTTTATGGCGCAAGGGCCAATTTTTAACCAAGTTGTGCCAAACGAAAGACAACGTCAGGTAATGGACATGCCAGGTGAGTCGAAAGGTCTATGATAAACTTTAAAGGAAGGTCAGGAATAACAAAACAAACCTATTTTACATAGGAACAGACAGTCGAAAGTACACCCCGGAGTTGCAAGAAGTACAGGCCCAATAAAAAATAAAGGGATACTAGTCTTCTTTCTTATCCCAGTGTAAAAAACAAATTACACTAAGTCATTGAGTCTGCAAAAAAGTTTTTTTCCCAATGGCAGAAGGGTCCTTAAAATGTCTTCATGTATGGCTCTAATGCAATTCAGTATGTGTGACGCTGGTAATAAGCTGCACTTTGTACAGGTGGGAAAGAACTTCTGGCCCTCAAAGAATATCATCAAATGGCCAGATCGGAGAGACTGGCAAGCATAGAGAAAGTTTTCCGGGGCAAATTGAAGGCGAGCAGCTCTCCTGGTGTTTTACTGAGGTACCAGTGATGAAAAGATACTGGAGATGATCTGAGCAATTGCTTTTTAAGTACAAACAGGTGGTCGTCTGAGAGTAGGACGGTACTTTCTCTTGTGCCAGGTTGTTTATTTGCTTTTGCTAATAAGTCAGCTTTCATATTACCCGGAATGACAACATGTGATGGGATCCATTGAGTGACAAGTACAATGCAATAACCTATTTATTATACATACGTTAACAAGTTCAGAGATGTTCAAATTTCCTTCCACCAGTATCAATACCTCGCAATGTCGGTTCATGGATAGGCCAACTTGTGAATTTGGTGCGATTTCGTGTAAGATAGCTTCTTTCATGGCAGGTCTGCGCGTTTTTCGGTTCCGGCCATAATGGCTGTTTTTTACGATTGATCCCCTTTCACACAATCTGTATTGCAAATGCACAAACGTTTGATGATGGGTGCTGCACGCGTCTGTTTGGGAACCGTTCACGGCACAATCGAACGGAGGCTCGCCCGTGGATCATACAATCCATTACGGATCCTTCCATCAATACGGATATCGCCCGTAATCACATGGAGCATTCGCAGCTCCATATAATTAGTGCATATCTGTTGTCTCAGAATTACTATAAAGATGCGTCCTATTTCTGTAAACTCAACGACTAGAATGACGATGACTCTGCCCAACTCAATTTCTGGCAAACGGCTAAATGTTCCTGTGTAAATATGGTTTGTTTCGTAATCCTGACCAGCCTTTAAAGTTTGTCTAAGATCTTTTGAATCACTGTATACACACAAGGAAACATTTACTGTAGGTAGGTATTTTAATTAACGTCGCACTGGAGCAACACAACGGGCTATTGGGGACGGTCCGGAATCCATCCCCAAGGGAAGGATCCGATGACAACACCACGTAATTTTGAACCACAAAACATTTACGGACACAGTAGAGAGGTACACATTGAGAGATTGAATCTGAGCCCTCTAAAACTAGCTCAAGATTTTAATGAAGAAATACAAATTTTCTAAAACTATTTTATTTTTTCTGCCATATTTTCGGCTTAGAGCAGAAAGTATTAACTGGCATTTTTGAGAAGTGTATTTTTAAAACTAAATTCTAATTTTAATGGCGACGAGAAATGCAGTGTCAAATTGTAATCTGTTTGAAACAAGATATTACATAATCGAAATTCTTATATTTTTATTATTACTCTAAAAACTAATAGTTACTCTCAAAGGACTACTGGGAAATTTACCTTTTTTAGTTGGTGAGTTTCTATTTTAAGCCATGAATATTGTTCTACTTTCGAAAGCGAACTCGAAATCCCAAGTGCAGATCCAGATTAAGACCTTCGTTCACAAATACTAGCCCTAGCGAAAAAAAATCAAACTTTTCACTTACAAATACAATTCTTCACGAGCGCCTCATTCTAATTTAATATCAAATAAATTATCTTCAACTTTTTCCTTCCTTTAATGCAGACACGTTCGAAACTAGATATGTTTATTAGGATTTCTGTACTTTAATAATTGCATAAATTCTCTCAACTGCAGAATACAAAGAACAAAATTACTATGCAGGGATAACAATTAATTCCTTATGGGTACAAAATGAAATTTACGATGGTTATAGTATGAATTTTTTAATGCTTTTAGCGACAAAGGTTTTAGCACAATGAACACATAAACCTAAATATCAAGATCTATTTTCATTAGAATTTTATTCATAAACCTTTTGAGAAGTAAAATATCTTTCAGGCAAAGTTAAGAAATAAATTATTTGAAAATTATTTCTTCACATCCACAATCTTGTCATCAAATTTTATTTTACTGCTCTGTATGTTTAGCTTTCAGAGCTAAATTCAATTTACCCAAAATTTGGTGTTTTACTTTTTGGACTGAATCGCTCCCTTTTAATGGAAAACAAACTTATTGTTTATCCAATTATGTGATGTCTGTTTCACGGGAACACATTGAAGTATTGAGATTAGAGGAAAGTACCATTCTTACTTATTCGCTTTTCCAAAAATAAGACAACCTTTTCAAAGGGGAAATGCTCACAACGGAACTTTCAAAAAGTGTACACTTCCAGTAAAGATAGGGGTTGTCGTGGCTCAGTGGGTTATGTCCACTGCTCTAGCAACCTTCAAGTTGTAGGCGGCGCAGGTTCGATTCCTGTCAGGTGCATTACTCCCTGGGTGTATTTATCTCTTCTAAGTCAATAAAGCTTTTGTGTATCTGTCTATTATTTGATATTGTATTGTATCTGGCGCAGCATGGCCAAATATGGCCCTTGCGCCATAAAACCCCAAATACAACCAACCGCTACAAAAATATAGATATTCAAACACCGCCAATTTATCTCAGAATGAATGAATCCTGAAAAATATTTTCCTTGAGAGGTATTTTCTGTTGAGCTACATGTAAGTGAAGAGACGTGTTTTCCGTACGTATTCCGACCGTGACGTCACTTTGCTTGTTTTTCGAATGGAATTTCAGCATGTTCGCCAATGAAAATTCCAAAGAATGAATTCCGAATCGATGCAAGATAATTGATTGGTCAAAGCCAGTTCAATCAAAACCCAAACGTCACTGAAACGACGATGAAAGCCACTTTAAGGTAAACCGATATAAATCAGGCGAGAGCATTTGTTTGGGGGTAGTAAAAATCTTCGAACTCCGTCTCATTTGGGAAACTCGGTAACCCATTTGGAAATAGCAAATTGGGCAACCGGAGGGTTGCGACTTCGGAACTCGGTCTAGCCAAAGATCGTCGTGCACTCGGGGCTGGTGCACGTTAAATCTGTCGTGGCCGCCAATGTCCTCACAATGGCATGGTGCGGGTTTGGAGAATGGGGTGCCAGCTCAGGTGTTGTTCTCGTCTCATCTGACCGTGTTCAAAATTACTAGGCGTTGTTCTTGGATTTTGCCCTTCGGGATTGATCCCGGACCGTCGTCAAGAGCCGGTTGTGTTGCTCCAGTGTAATGTTAATTAACTACATACCGTTTCTTTGTTTACACTGAAAATACCTCATTATTTGAAACAAGACTGTTTGTTCAACCCTCTGCATACGTCGGGGCAGAATATCGTTTCCTTCTTTGGTTACGGCAGCCGTCCCAACGGCTTTACAGGCAACTTACTGAAACCGGCCGAAACGGCCTTTAAAATGCTTTCCCCCAGGAGGAGAGGGAATATGGGTCGTCCCATTATCACCTAATGTGCCGGTTTCTATTGTCGGGTCATGGGTATGCCTAGAAGGGACAGATTCTTCCCGGGTAAACCGAAAGGGCGGCGGTGACTTTTTAAGTGTATCTCTTTTCATTTACTCAACTTCTCACAGATTAGATGCTCGAGGATAAACAATTTGCGAGGCTTCCCGTCGATAACCGTGACATCTTTGTCAACGGGGAGATAAGGCTATTCACGCGCGGGTCTCTTTTTAGACAGAAAAGAGGAGATGGAAATCGTAATGGGCTTCGGCGATTCTTCAGGAGTTTGAGGTCTGAAAGAATCCGAGCCTTTCGTAACGAGGGGACTCGAAACTTTCGGCCGGTCCCCGTATCCAGAGGGTTAAAAAAATGTTTTATTGTTTTTATTTTTATCTTATTTTATTTTACTGGAGTTATATGTCAGAAATCTTGAAGGAGGTATTTTAATTAACGTCGCACTGGAACAACGGGTTATTGGCAACGGTCCGGGATGAAACACGAAGGAGATGACAACACGACGTCATTTTGAACCACGATCAGATGGCGAGGTCACACCTGAGCTGGCACCCCACTCTTCCAAACTTCCACACCACGCCAACGTGAGGACATTTGAGGCCACAACAGATTTAACATGAACCAGCCCCCTTGTACATGACGGTCTTCTGTTCGATTCCAACTCAAAACCCTCCGGTTGCTAATCCGTTACTCTTCCAAACCGGGCTACCGCGGCCTTTCCGTATTTTTCGATAATTTTACTATCGCCTTATTTTGGTCGCTCCTAATGGCAAAAATGTCTGATAGATCGGAGCGGTAATTAGCCAGATCGCAATTCCCGATGATTCGTAAAGACTATAACCACCGCACAAGCATAAAATAATAATGACTAATTTATCACTAATGAAATTATTACACTGAGAAGGCAAACATTATAACCAAGGGTGTGCTTTGAAAGAGCAGCGAAATACGAAACAGGGTTGTGAATTAAAATCTCGTTCCAAAGACCGTGGTTTAGGCGGAGTTGGTGTAGGTTAAATCTGCCATGACCTCAAATGTCCTCGCGTTGGCATGGTGTGGAAGTTTGGAAAGTGGTGTGCCAGGTCAGGTTTAGTTTTCGGATCCATAGAGGAAATATAAAATTAGAGTGAGCAATGTTAACTATTTATATATGCCCAGGATCATAGAACCAAGACTAATAGTAAGGTGACTCTTAGACTACTTTCGTCAGTTGGGTGGAACCGGAAATTCATCATTTGATTGGTCCACGTGTCAGGAGAAGATGCCCGTCCATTGATTTATCATCTGAATTGTCCGCGTGATAAAAATGACTGCCGGATTTCACCAATTTTCTCAGCACTATAAAAAACATTCAAACACCTACCTTTTCATACGCGAGCAAGGTTGGAAGAGTAACGAACTAGAAACCGGAGGGTTGCGAGTTTGAATCCAACAAAGGACCGCCGTGTATAAAGGGGAGGGGGTGCACGTTAAACCTGTCATGGCCTCAAATGTCCTCACGTTGAAGATTGGAGAGTGGGGTGCCAGCTCAAGTATGACCTCGACATCTGACCGTGGCTCCAAATTACGCGGTATTGTTCTTGGGTTTTTCCCTTCGAGGGTCAACCCCGGACCGTCCCCAATAGCCCGTTGTGTCACTCCAGTGCGAGGTTAGTTAAATACCTACCTATTGCAATGCTCAGATCTACTTATATTTCTATGCTCAGATCATTCCCTTTGATATTGATCCCGGACCGTCGGCATTAAGCTGTTGTCTTGCTCCAGTGCAGCAACCAATATAACTACCTATCACAAAAGAAATAAAATTTTAATAGATATGCTTTTTGCTGATTTCAATTTAAGATTAAATGTTTAACTCTTTTACCACTGTTAAAAATAGCCGGATATCCAAGACTTCACCCGGCTTCTGTGTTATCATTAAATGCAAATGTTTATTTTACTGTGATTAAATTCCCATTTCCCTGTCTTTCAATAGAAAGGCGTATTTGATAGTTTTTGTAATAAAGAGCGAAGTGAAATATATTTCTAAAGAATGAGACACAAAAGTAATGGCTGTGTTTCAATATATTTCGATACTTACTAAAGGAATTCGTAGGATAAGGTTAATAGAGTATTTGGGTATTTGGGTATTTCAATTAACGTCACACTGGAGCAACACAATGGGCTATTTGTGACGGTCCGGGATCAATCCCAAAGGGAAAGATCCGAGGACAACACCACGTAATTTTGAACCACGGTCAGATGACGAGGCAACACCTGAGCTGGCACCCCACTCTCCAAACTTCCACACCACGCCAACGTGAGGACATTTGAGGCCACGACAGATTTAACGTGCACCAGCCCCCTTTGTACACGACGGTGTTTGGCTGGATTCGAACTCGCAACCCTTCGGTTGCTAGTTCGTTACTCTTCCAACCGGGCCACCGCGGCCCAAGGTTAATAGAACTTAAATAGCTTAATTTAATTTTACGTCTTCAAATATTTGTGTCTGAATTTAATCACTATATTGTAACATGGTTTGTTGGTTGGCATTGATGCCGCAATGGACATATTTGGCCATGCTGCGCCAGACACAAGACATACAATATCAAGTAATAGACACAATGAAAGTATTACTGATGCAGAGGGAAATACACGCAGGGAGGAATGCACCTAGCAGGAATCGAACCTGCGCCGCCTAGAACTCGAAGGTTGCTATCGCAATGGGCATACATAACGATGGCCCCTTACAATAGAGGAGAGAAATACCAAAATAAGCGACATGAATCCAACCTGTGGTCAACTACATCTCGCAGGTAGCTGTCACAGAGGGCAAATTCACTAAGCCATAAAATTGCTACATGAACTGAAAATGGATTTGGTTTGGTTTGTTAAGGCTTTACAACAGGTCCAACACCGAACAAACTGCGCCAAGCACAAAACCGGAAATTAAAATTAAATAACAATAGATTAAAGAATGAATCAACCAAAGCACAGCTCAGTTGTGATACTGTTATCTGACTGATTCAAAATTACGTGGCGTTGTCCCCCGATCATTCCCTTCGGGTTTTCATCCCGGACCGTCGCCAATACCCCGTTGTGCTTATCCAGTGCGACGTTAATTAAAATACCTACCATCCTAACACCACCAATAAATCAAAAAAGCCCACATCATGTCGAGGAAAGCATCAAAAAGGAATTTCTATTCTCGCAAAATGTGCCTAACATTTGAGGATTATTCTTATATTTAATCGCGTCTCATTACATGCATTCCAACGTTCGATGTAACAAAATATTTTTCATAAGAATGCATATAAAATATCGACTATTTTACAAAACCCCGATCTGTTATTTTTATTAACCTAATACGAACTTGGATCTTTTCTTATCTCGAAGTTATTGCATAACTCCTTCGGGCTGTAACAATATTTATGAGTTGGATAAGTTATAATTCGAAAACCCCTCATTCAGTCGAGTAAAATCCATTATTTACCCTAGTCGTTCTCTTTCCAGATGTCTGGAGGAAATCCCATCTTAAAACTTTTAATAATCGTCCTCAACTGTTTTATTGGAAATCAAACATTTCATTTCAAAGGAAAATGACTCGAACCGATTAGTTTTTGGGGTGCGTCGTGAATTTCATTTCGGAGACGGAGTTTTTATAAGATTTGAAACATTTCGAACGCCGGGAGCGGATTTTCTCCTCCCCTTCCCAAAAAAGTTTAATTTTGTCGATTCTGCAGCACGTTCGGAGAAGAACGCGATCATCGATAAGTTCTCGATATTTGAAAACACGCACAAGTAAATGTTATCTTTTGCAAAGGTTCATGTGGAGGTAACGAAATTTCCAATAGAAGCTATGTAGCTTGTAAAAAAATTCAAATCTCCGATAAAACATTTCTATTTGAAGCTCCGGTTTTTCTGTCCTTGCAAATAGTAGAAACATTGATTTGGTTGATCAATCAATCTAGTCACTTTTCGATACGGGAGGGCTATTCAGAGAGGTATTTTAATCAACGTCGCACTGGGGCAACACAACGGGCTATTGGCGACGGTCCGGGATCGAACCCGAAAGGTAATATCCGAGGACAACACCACGTAATTTTAAGGACACCTCGTCATAAACACGGTCAGATGACGAGGTCACACCTGAGCTGGTACCTCACTCTCCAAACTTCCACACCACGCCAGCGTGAGGACATTTAAGGACGCGACATAATTAACGCTCCCTTTGTACACGAAGGTACTCTTCCAACCGGGCTACCACTGCACCCGGCTATTCAAAGAAATATGCTGAATGAACAATGCTAACCTTTTCATCATGTGACCAAAACTAGTTCTAACGCGACCCTTGGATTACTTTCGTCTACGAACATTCCATTACTTTCGGAAACGAGCATTCCGCATCTGATTGGTCCGCTCGACATGGTAGTAAGGCTTTGGCGATTTCACCATTTTCGTCGCCACTTCATAGAAATGCGCATTAACGCACCTACCCTGTCATATGATGTTGCGTCGCCAAACGAGGCGATAAGATGCCAAATCGGCCAAACAAGAAAATTTATCAGAGCAGTCACGTGACTACTAGTCGATATATTTGGCACATTCCTCTATTCACATCTATGGGGCTAGTTTGTTTTCAACATATGAATTGATGCGGATTCCGAACTCTTACGTGACCAGATCGGAATTCAAACCCAGTCTATTAAACGGGAGATCAGGGTATTTACTACTCTTATCAAACCGGAAAAGATTGTTATAGATTCTCTGGATTTACATCACTATACCCGATTTTTTCACTATTACAGACAAACCAAGTCACGCCTGTTTCCTCAGCAGTTTCTTTGCATCGTCCAGTAGCTTAAAGTTATTGTTAAAGTTTTTAAATAGTCACACCAACAGAAAAACCCTAACACTACTTTTTTGTAGTGCTCCCATGCAGTTTCTAAAAACATATCTTAGTATGTTTCGGGGCAGCGGTAACCCGATTAGAAGGGTAACGGTTTAACAACCGGAGGGTTGCGAGTTCGAATCCAACCAAAGATCGTCGTGTGCAAAGGGCGTTGGTTGACGTTAATCGTGGCCTCAAATGTCCTCACGTTGGCGTGGTGTGCAAGTTTGGAGAGTAAAGTGCCACCTCAGGTGTGACCTCGTCATCTGACCGTGGTTCAAATTACGTGGTGTTGTCCTTGGGTTTGATCCCGGGCAGTTGCCAATAGCCCGTTGCGTTTCACGCAGTGCTACGTTAATTCCAATGCCAGTCTACCTATCATTCTTTTTGCATGAATTATCTGCATTAAAAATATATAATCCTTTGTATGTTTTTGATTAATGTTTTAACCTTTATGTTTAACCTTTAATGTTTCAACCTTTAAAATCAGTAAATATGGTAATATTTACTGATTTTTTAGTATTGACTGACTATTTATTGTTATGTTGTTTATTTATTTCAACTATTTGTTTTAAAGTTTTAATGCGACATTGAGTAAGATGCATAGTCAGTTTCAATTTTTATTTGGTCTTGCATTTGACTGACGCAGCTAGACCTATTTCACCTAGCGCCAGAAAATTCAAATAATCAACCATCTTTATGCCACTCATTATCATGACCGAATAAAACATAGACGTGTTACTTTATGAGAGGTAGGTAGATATTTTAATTTACGTCACACTGGAGCAACACAACGGGCTATTGGCGACGGTCCGGGATCAAACCAGAAGGGAAAGATCCGAGGACAACACCACGTAATTTTGAATCACGGTCAGATGACGAGGTCAACACCTGAGTCGGCCGGCCCCTGCCTTCGTGGAAAGGTTGATCTTAGGTCCAAACGGCGATAAACTACACTGCTGGCCACCGTAAATGCAACACCCTGAAGGAAGCATGCAAATAATATGAAATTTACAACATGCATTAGCGGAGGTGAGATATGCAAATGATTAGAATTTCAGCGCAGACGCACATCACGCGCGCCTGTGGCGCCACTTCAAAGCGCTATTTAAGGCTTGGAGATTTCGACGATTTCAAGTACGGCAATTGTGTTTTTCTTGTGGTTTTTTCAAAAAAAACCCGATCAATTATGCCTCGTAGAAAACAGCGATCATCTTTTGATCAAGTATCCGAGTTCGACAGAGGAAGGATAGTGGCCTACCGAGATTGTGGATTATCTTTCAAGGAAATCGGTAGTCGTGTTGGACGAAACCAAACAACTGTAATGCGGATATGTGATCGTTGGATGCAGGAGGGTACGACGGACCGACGTGTTCGATCGCATCCACCTTAGTGCACCACTTCACGTGATGACAGGCATATTGTGCGTATGGCAGTGACGGATCGCTCAGCCACATCACGAACCGTAGCACAGCACATTCAGTCTGTACCGCATCATCCAGTGTCTGCGCGTACCATTCGACGCCGTTTACAGCAGAGTGGTCTGTCCGCAAGACGTCCATTGCTTCGTCTACCCTTGACGCAGAACCACAGACGTTTCCGCCGCCAATGGTGCGATGAAAGAAGGATGTGGACGGCAGAATGGAATGAAATTGTCTTTACTGACGAGTCACGCTTCTGTCTGCAACACCACGATGGTCGGATTCGAGTCTGGAGACACCGTGGAGAGAGGATGCTGAACAGCTGCGTTATGCACCGCCACACTGGTCCTGCACCGGGTATTATGGTATGGGGCGGTATTGGATATCACTCTCGCACTCCTCTAGTACGCATTGCCGGTACTTTAAACAGCCAGCGCTACATCTCCGAGGTGTTGGAGCCAGTTGTCCTTCCTTACCTTCAGGGCTTGCCCACAGCCATATTTCAACAGGATAATGCGCGACCACACGTGGCACGCATTGTCCAAGGGTTCTTCGTCAATCGGCAGATTGAATTGCTTCCCTGGCCAGCTCGCCTTCCGGATCTTTCGCAGATAGAAAACATGTGGTCCATGGTTGCTCAACGATTGACCCAGAATACATCCCCAGCTGCCACACCAGATCAACTTTGGCAACGTGTGGAAGCTGCTTGGTCTGCTGTACCCCAAGAACACATCCAAAGTCTCTTTGAATCAATGCCGAGGCGTGTGGCAGCGGTGATCTCCAACAATGGCGGCTACTCTGGCTACTGATTTTGGCAGGAACCACACTTCACAGAAGTCTATAAATTTAATCATTTGATACTTGGTCAACATGTTATCTACAAAATAAATTTTGTTTTGATATCTCTTGTCTTTCTTGGTGTTGCAATTTGGGTGGCCAGCAGTGTACATTGCAAGGCCACCCCGATATGTATCATGCGTGAGCATCTCGACAGCAGGAACTTTGTTTCTTTACACTGAAAATCCTTCAAACATCGGGACAAATGCACGATAAATATGCACATATATTATGCCGTCGATAGATACTAATTTGTTTACATTTTTATCGAAATCCTATATTTGAAACATCTATAATCTATATACAGTGTAGCTCAACAATTTGCGCTTTGTGAACTAATGACTTTTCCCCGATAATCTTGCGGTGTTTATTGAGAACTTGCATACTTCGATTCGATAACTGTATCGGTGGTTTGATGTTACATGAAGACGAAGTGCATATGGAATGGGTATAATAAAAATCAAACTTTTAAAATTATAGCGACATAATGAAGTTATTACGTATTCATTACTCGCGGTAATTTAGATTACGGAAATGAAACGATAGCGCAATAAGTTTTTTAAGTATCAATTTGTGTTGAATTTTAGAGCTGCATTCCGATTACACAATTTAAATATTTGTACAAAATATCATTTCTATTCAACTGAAAATTTTAAGCGTTCCCTTGGCATGTAATACGTGGAATGTGTGAAATTTAGATTAAAAGTCTAGAGCCATTCAGCTGGCATAAATAAAGCAACATTATCTCAATTAACTACAGCTCATAGATACAAAGAAATACGATTAAAATCTACTTTATACCCCTTTCTCAAAACATACGTTTCATTTTATCGCAGTCTTATTTAAACGGCGAACTGCTTTTGATGTGAAAATATTTAATTATGGGGAGCGAAAAGGAACATTACAAAATAAAACGGTTGGTTGTTTAGATTTATAGCGCAAGGTCCAAAGGACAGGATGTGCCAAATGCAAGACCAAATAAAAATAATAAAAATTGCGTGGTTTTAAAAGATTGCAAATGACTATTGATTCAATTCGATGTCACATCAAGGTTTAAAAATAGCTGATTCCAATTAAAACTAGTTAAAGGTAAAAAAACCATTACATAAAGGATCAAAATAGTATATATTGACCAACGACATACAAAATTATAAATGATTAACGCAGATGAGATTGCTTAAAATTGGGGGGGGGGGAGGAATTTCAATTAACGTCACACTGGAGCAACACAATGGGCTATTGGTGACGGTCCGGGATCACTCCCAAAGGGAAAGATCCGAGGACAACACCACGTAATTTTGAACCACGAGGCAACACCTGAGCTGGCACCCCACTCTCCAAACTTCCACACCACGCCAACGTGAGGACATTTGAGGCCACGACAGATTTAACGTGCACCAGCCCCCCTTTGTACACGACGGTGTTTGGCTGGATTCGAACTCGCAACCCTTCGGTTGCTTGTTATTTGTTATTGTTATTGTTATTTCAATTAACGTCACACTGGAGCAACACAACGGGCTATTGGTGACGGTCCGGGATCAATCCCAAAGGGAAAGATCCGAGGACAACACCACGTAATTTTGAACCACGGTCAGATGACGAGGCAACACCTGAGCTGGCACCCCACTCTCCAAACTTCCACACCACGCCAACGTGAGGACATTTGAGGCCACGACAGATTTAACGTGCACCAGCCCCCTTTGTACACGACGGTGTTTGGCTGGATTCGAACTCGCAACCCTTCGGTTGCAAGTCCGTTACTCTTCCAACCGGGCCACCGCGGCCCCTGCTTAAAATGGTGACGTTCATAAAAGAGATAAATAACAATGATGAAAACGTTACGTACAATTTAAAATTTTGAAACTTGAAGATTTAAGGAATGGTGTTTTTTCACAAAAAATCTCGTTAAAAAAATAGTTGAAAAAAGTGTCGGCGATGATAATTTGAAGAGACATTCGGTAGGTTGTTATTTTAATTAACGTCGCACTGGAGCAACACAACGGGATATTGGCGATGATCCGGGATCAATCCGAAAGGGAAAGAACTGAAGACAACACCACTAATTTTGAGACACGCTTAGGCGACGAGGCAACACCTTAGCTGGCACACCATTCTCCGAACTTCCGCACCACATCAACGTGAGGATATTTGAGGCCAAGACAGAATTAACGTGTACCAGCCCCCTTTGTACACGAGTCTTTGACCGGACCTAGTTTCGAACTTGCAACCCTCCTGTTGCTGGTCTGTTACTCTTCCTACCGAGCTACCCCCCTTAGAGACAATTGATTGAGTGGTGTAAGGAGCACACACTTTACACACAGGGGCATTCTCTCAAAAAAAGATGACTGAGTGAAACGCGTGTGTCCGATACGAAAGTGGGTTAGTGGTACATCAGAATGGTCGAAAGGGTATACATAGACAAGTGGTCGCCAAAGTGGTCTATATCGACACATCGGTCGACCGATTGATAGAAAAATATAAGACAGCGTTGTACGGCTAATATTTAAAATTTGGTTCACTTGGATTAACTCCATTCTGAATGACAACGCAATTAAGAGTGGATATAGAATTACATGGCGATTGAAGGCTGAAACTGACTCATTTTGAAATCAACATTGCTAATCGTGTCCAAAGTCACGACCTTCACATTGACAACGTTAGTAAAATGTTAATATACTAAGTTAAGTCTTATTTTCATGTTACCGGCAAAAGCTTGAAACGCCGGCATTGTATAGAATACCTAGGCATTCTATAGAAAGGCAAATGCTACTTAGGCAAAGCATCAAAAAAAGGTCATGATAAGGCTATTATTTAAAACCGTTCATTCCTCAAAAATACAAATGTTATTTTGAAAAAATAATGAGAGTGCCATTAAAAAACTTTTATTCAAAATACGTAAAAAATTAAAGTTGCACCAAACAAAATTTATACCTTTCTTATTAAAGAAAACAAAACAAAATATGAACCTACTTGTTGCACCAAGAAAGGAAATAATTTTATTTTGAATTGCACTTAATTTTCGACGAGTAATAACGAATCGCAGATGTATTTCATACATATTGCCGGTTTGTCATTCTATAGAATGCCTAGGAAATGTGTGAAATATTAATCGTTTCATACATTGCCGGCCAGTTTTCGGCATTCTATAAAATGCCTAGGTATTCTATAGAATGCCGGTGTTTCAAACTTTGCCGGTAACGTATATAAGGAAAGATTGTATTGATATTTTGTTAGCCTAATTCAAATTTTGTATTATTTATCCCCCACCTATCCAATATGTAATGTTAAGGACTTCAAAAGCGTATCCCTTTGACATTAAACCATTATAATATATGTAGGGATTGTTTCGTGTGATTCCACATAAGAGAACAGTCGGTGAAAATGACAATCATCGTTTATTTGGACGGACACAACGAAGAGACATAAAATACCAATTACATTGAGAAAAAGGCACAGCGCAGTTTCACTTCCGCACACATGAACGTTCCCTACTGTTCCTGTCTCTCATCCCCCGCAAATCACGTTACTTAATAAGTATCATGATGTCATGGGGAGTCACGAGTATCGTGCTGCCATCTGGAGCCCATTTACAACAATCCTACATATATACTATATTATACATATATGCTAATATAATTACGTAATAGTAAAATAGATGGGGTTGATAAAAAGTCAAGAAACTGGGGGTTGACGGTCAAAGTCTGGCGACCCCTTACATAGACGATAGTAATGAGATTGGATGAATGAATGCTACGGAGCTTGCCATTAGCTGCCATGCTGCAATCTGTGCTCCATTCTTTCCATACAATGTCTCGGCCAGCTTGTCGGTTGGTTTGGCCGCAATGCTTGGTTCAATGCCGCAAGTACAGCATGCCCGAGAAAATAGCAAACTGAAACGAAATTTGTCTGACAATCACTAAATTCCGCCTATTTCAAATTACATTCTTCCCTTGAGCGAAGGGGCGCCGCGGTAGCCCGGTTGGAAGAGTAACGAACTAGCAAGCGGAGGTTGAGAGTTCGAATCCAACCAAAGACCGTCGTGTACAAAGGGGGACTGGTGCACGTCAAATCTCTCGTGGCCTCAAATGTCATTGGTGTGGTGTGGAAGTTTTGAGAGTGGGTTGCCACAGCTCAAGTGTCATCAAACCGTGGTTCAAAATTACGTGGTGTTTTTCTCAGATCTTGCCCTTGGGGATTGATCCCGGATCGCCTTCAATAACCAGTTATGTTATTCCTGCGGGACGTTAATTAAATATCTACCTTTCCAAGCTATATGGTTTCAGTTGAAACTTCGTTTTTTTACTGTTTTGCCGGTGTTTGTTTTTTCAGATGTGGATTTTAGATTACCATGTCGTTTCAGCGTTCATGAGTACATTTTCCATTTCATTTTGGATTAAATTACGCCGACGTTTGCACTTTTAAAAGGGACAGGAATGTAACAAAATTAAGCGACATTCCTCAGACTTTCTAATCTAAAAAGAGCCTCCACAAAAACAGTCAAAAAAATTTCATGAACTAGTGCTTGGCTCTGACGAATGTCGTAAGAATCGAAAAAAAATTTAAGGGTTTCCCAACTGATTTTAAGCAAGATGCTGCTTGGGAACAAAATCTTTTACAACTGAATTGATCTTGATGTGTGAATTAATTTTACAAATTGACCGTGATCATAATTTACCAACATGATATAATCAAATAGATGCATGACTTCAACCTGGCTTCGAGGAATTAAAGAAGTATCTAACTCAGTGGTCGCCAAAGCGGTCGATATCGACCCCTTTGTCAGGGTAACATTGTTTGCCTGGGTAATCCCCAACCCAGGGTCGATATAACATTGTTAGGGGTCGCTTCGGACTCAGGGTTCGACAGAAAAATATAAGACAGTGTACAGGATAACCTCCATCTTGAATGACAACGCTATAAAGAATGAATATTGAATTCCATGGCGCGATTGAAGGCTGAAACTTGCTCATTTTGAATCCAACATTGCTAATATTGTCAAGAGTCATGAAGCACACCGTTCACATTGACAACGTTAGTAAATTGTATACTAAGTTATAAGTCTTATTTTCGTATTTATAAATACATATAAGGAAGACTACTAGTGTTATTTGTTATCGGCGATGTATGAAAAACCGGCATTCTATAGAAAATACCTAGGCATTTTATAGAATGCCCTGCGTTTTTAGGCAAAGTATGAAATATCAGAATTATTATATACTTTCCCTAGGCATTGTTTAATACCTAGGCATTCTATAGAATGACAAATGCTATTTAGGCAAAGTATGAAAAAAAGGTCATGATAAGGCTATTATTTAAAAACCGTCATTCCTCAAAAATACAAATGTTTTTTTGAAAAAATTGAAAGAGTGCCATTAAAAAACTTTTAATTCAAAATACGTAAAAAAATTTATAGTTGTACGAAACAAAATGTAGGCTTTTTTTATTAAAGAAAACAAAATACACTGCTGGCCACCGTAAATGCAACACACTGAAGGAAGCATGCAAATAATATGAAATTTACAACATGCATTAGCGGAGGTGAGGTATGCAAATGATTAGAATTTCAGCGCAGACGCACATCACGCGCGCCTGTGGCGCCACTTCAAAGCGCTATTTAAGGCTTGGAGATTTCGACGATTTCAAGTACGGCAATTGTGTTTTTCTTGTGTTTTTTTCAAAAAAACGATCAATTATGCCTCGTAGAAAACAGCGATCATCTTTTGATCAAGTATTCGAGTTCGACAGAGGAAGGATAGTGGTCTACCGAGATTGTGGATTATCTTTCAGGGAAATCGGTAATCGTGTTGGACGAAATCAAACAACTGTAATGCGGATATGTGATCGTTGGATGCAGGAGGGTACGACGGACCGACGTGTTCGATCGCATCCACCTCAGTGCACCACTTCACGTGATGACAGGCATATTGTGCGTATGGCAGTGACGGATCGCTCAACCACATCACGAACCATAGCACAGCACATTCAGTCTGTACCGCATCATCCAGTGTCTGCGCGTACCATTCGACGCCGTTTACAGCAGAGTGGTCTGTCCGCAAGACGTCCATTGCTTCGTCTACCCTTGACGCAGAACCACAGACGTTTCCGCCGCCAATGGTGCGATGAAAGAAGGATGTGGACGGCAGAATGGAATGAAATTGTCTTTACTGACGAGTCACGCTTCTGTCTGCAACACCACGATGGTCGGATTGTAGTCTGGAGACACCGAGGAGAGAGGATGCTGAATAGCTGCGTTATGCACCGCCACACTGGTCCTGCACCGGGTATTATGGTATGGGGCGGTATTGGATATCACTCTCGCACTCCTCTAGTACGCATTGCCGGTACTTTAAACAGCCAGCGCTACATCTCCGAGGTGTTGGAGCCAGTTGTCCTTCCTTACCTTCAGGGCTTGCCCACAGCCATATTTCAACAGGATAATGCGCGACCACACGTGGCTCGCATTGTCCAAGGGTTCTTCGTCAATCGCCAGATTGAATTGCTTCCCTGGCCAGCTCGCTCTCCGGATCTTTCACCGATAGAAAACATGTGGTCCATGGTTGCTCAACGATTGACCCAGAATACATCCCCAGCTGCCACACCAGATCAACTTTGGCAACGTGTGGAAGCTGCTTGGTCTGCTGTACCCCAAGAACACATCCAAAGTCTCTTTGAATCAATGCCGAGGCGTGTGGCATCGGTGATCTCCAACAACTCTGGCTACTTATTTTGGCAGGAACCACACTTCACAGAAGTCTATAAATTTAATCATATGATACTTGGTCAACATGTTATCTACAAAATAAATTTTGTTGTGATATCTCTTGTCTTTCTTGGTGTTGCAATTTGGGTGGCCAGCAGTGTAAAATATGAACCTACTTGTTGCACCAAGAAAGGAAATAATTTTATTTTGAATTGCACTTAATTTTATTTCTTATAAAAAGTAATCGGAGATGTATTTCATACATATATGTATTTCATAATACAAATATCCAGATATGACTATCGTTGACCAGAATTTAAAAAACGACCTAGAACCACCCTCATGAAATAATAGTTTAAACTTTTTTATTTTACGCCCCTCTTCCATTCCAAACTGAACTCAGAGTAGGCCTGTCCTTTATCATGTTTTTCGTTACAGTGAAATCATCAGTCATCGACCAGACAACCACCACAGCGAAGTACTTCCTTCAAGACTAGACCCTGATTCCAAGTCCCAATGCTACCTTAATGAAAGTTCTTACTTTTATTTCGTTATGAGTTTCAACGTAAACCACCTGAGATGGAGGGCCCTTGGCCCATGAGCTCCGCCCACATCCACCCTCTTCCAGCATTCCCGGTTTGTCATTTGGTATTCTATAGAATGCCGGATTTCAAACTTTGCCGGTAACATCTAAATTATATTTTATATATTATTTATCTCTCCTACCAATATGTAATGTTAAGGACGTCAAGAACAAAAACTAATCCCTTCGACGTTTGATAATATACAGGGTGTCCCAAAAAGGTTGTTCCGCAATTTATCTTTTTACCATTTGGAGATAGGTAGGCAATGTAAATTACAAAAGTGCACTCAATAAGGTAAGTAATTAAGATATGTGAATAAAATTATCACGTGATAACAATTTAAGCGGATACAGTTTTTAATTTGTATACAACCCCTCTAGATGAAAATCCGATAGCAAAAATGTTCCTTACCTGTATCCCTATCGTTAGTAAAAACCATATTTCTGTAGGTTGAATAGTAACGGAGATACAAGAGTTTCTATTTTAAGGGGGCCGTATCTAATCTGGAACGGAAACTGACCCATGGCCAAGAATGAAGAGCTAAGTTCTGCATTGCTGCAGATGGAAAAATTTCCTTTTATTTTTATTTAAACCATTTTTTCTACAATGTTTTTATTAAAGATTACATTGTCTACTATTATGCATTGCGATTTTCATCTGCAATTGCAATACTACATTACTTTGCACAATGTTACACTTTCTGACCGAAAAAAAATGCTTTTTAGCATTGTGCATGCGGTCCCTAATCTGACTGCTTGAACAGCTGTGCACAAGCGGTATAAGTCAACTTTTTTGCGTCCTTATGCCTCCGTTACTCTTCAACCTACAGAAATGCAGTTTTCTGCTAACGATAGGGATGCAGGTAAGGAACATTTCTGCCATCACGGATTTTTATCTAGAGGGGTTGTATAGAAATTAAAAACTCTATCCGCTTAAATTGTTATCACGTGATAATTTTATTCACATATCTTAATTACTTACCTTATTTGGTGTACTTTTGCAATTTACATTGCCTACCTATCTCCAAATGGTAAAAAGATAAATTGCGGAACAACCTTTTTGGGACACCCTGTATACTAAGAAACTCTTGAAGGATGTCGACGGTCAAAGTTTGGCGACTCCCGGTCTAACCGAAAGCGATGTTTCTTCGGACGGCTTCGGCGCACCCAATTTTCCGGTTCTCTTCACGAGACAGCCTGATAGACGAAACACCAGATGAGACCCGCCGTAACATAGCCGCATCAGCAGAACTGAGTAATAAACATTATACATACAATCGCCGTTACTGAAAATCATAATATACAAAACGAAAATGCTCGCCCGATTTCACCTGCTTTTAAGCGGCCAAGGTCGGCACTTGAATTCCAAAATGAATATAATTTTTGATCGACCACTTCCTTGTTTATTCGGCAGATTGCTGATGGAATTCAACATTTTTCCGGCATTGGCTCAGTTTCATTAAACCATTTTCTTGATAGTTACAGGGTCTCCTCGGCTTACGACAGAGTTCCTTCCGACTGACAGGTCATAAGCCGGATTTATATTTTTCAACGCTATTTTCATTCAAACGGGTTATAAAAATTGTACATAAAACACAAAAATTCAATCTATGTACGTATAATTATTGTACATAATGTAAAAAATCCATAATATGTACTCTATTGTATCTTTTTGATCCTACCAATGTAGTTATATTTATTTACTATTTTTATATATTTATTTTTGGTGGTCTTAAGTGCGAAAGGTCTTAAGTGCGAAAGGTCGTAAGTCGCATAGGTCGTAAGTCGAGGAGACCCTGTATTATATATATATACACTGCTGGCCACCCAAATTGCAACACCAAGAAAGACAAGAGATATCACAACAAAATTTATTTTGTAGATAACATGTTGACCAAGTATCAAATGATTAAATTTATAGACTTCTGTGAAGTGTGGTTCCTGCCAAAATCAGTAGCCAGAGTAGCCGCCATTGTTGGAGATCACCGCTGCCACACGCCTCGGCATTGATTCAAAGAGACTTTGGATGTGTTCTTGGGGTACAGCAGACCAAGCAGCTTCCACACGTTGCCAAAGTTGATCTGGTGTGGCAGCTGGGGATGTATTCTGGGTCAATCGTTGAGCAACCATGGACCACATGTTTTCTATCGGCGAAAGATCCGGAGAGCGAGCTGGCCAGGGAAGCAATTCAATCTGGCGATTGACGAAGAACCCTTGGACAATGCGTGCCACGTGTGGTCGTGCATTATCCTGTTGAAATATGGCTGTGGGCAAGCCCTGAAGGTAAGGAAGGACAACTGGCTCCAACACCTCGGAGATGTAGCGCTGGCTGTTTAAAGTACCGGCAATGCGTACTAGAGGAGTGCGAGAGTGATATCCAATACCGCCCCATACCATAATACCCGGTGCAGGATCAGTGTGGCGGTGCATATCGCAGCTGTTCAGCATCCTCTCTCCACGGTGTCTCCAGACTCGAATCCGACCATCGTGGTGTTGCAGACAGAAGCGTGACTCGTCAGTAAAGACAATTTCATTCCATTCTGCCGTCCACATCCTTCTTTCATCGCACCATTGGCGGCGGAAACGTCTGTGGTTCTGCGTCAAGGGTAGACGAAGCAATGGACGTCTTGCGGACAGACCACTCTGCTGTAAACGGCGTCGAATGGTACGCGCAGACACTGGATGATGCGGTACAGACTGAATGTGCTGTGCTATGGTTCGTGATGTGGCTGAGCGATCCGTCACTGCCATACGCACAATATGCCTGTCATCACGTGAAGTGGTGCACTGAGGTGGATGCGATCGAACACGTCGGTCCGTCGTACCCTCCTGCATCCAACGATCACATATCCGCATTACAGTTGTTTGGTTTCGTCCAACACGACTACCGATTTCCCTGAAAGATAATCCACAATCTCGGTAGGCCACTATCCTTCCTCTGTCGAACTCGGATACTTGATCAAAAGATGATAGCTGTTTTCTACGAGGCATAATTGCTCGTTTTTTTGAAAAAACCACAAGAAAAACACAATTGCCGTACTTGAAATCGTCGAAATCTCCAAGCTTTAAATACCGCTTTGAAGTGGCGCCACAGGCGCGCGTGATGTGCGTCTGCGCTGAAATTCTAATCATTTGCATATCTCACCTCCGCTAATGCATGTTGTAAATTTCATATTATTTGCATGCTTCCTTCAGGGTGTTGCATTTACGGTGGCCAGCAGTGTATATATGGATGCTGCAGAATTATGTAATTTAAATCATCTAGACCACCACATTAACAAATAAATGCTTGAAAGGCACAGCACTAAAGTTAGTAGACAATAAAAAACATTCGAACATTTGACAATTTAAAAGATGTACTTCCTGAATTTCAAGATCGTAAATAGTGCAAATATCCATAGGCAATTAACTACGCGTTACTTGCGAAATAATGAAAACTTTATTAAAATATATAATTAGTATGAGAGAAATTGCTTCTAAAGGCATAATTGATGAATCATCCTTTCTGATTTATCAATTAATCCCTGTGATTTATCAATCTTTAATGTGATTAAATCATTAATGGAATTCCATATTATAAAGTGAATAAAACTGTTCTTTATACTTCTAAAACTACCTGAATTACACGAAAACTTTAAAATTTTATAAAAGTTTTGTTATTGTGAAATCATTTCTCCAGAAGTTCGATAACAATTCACGTGACTTTCGAAGATCAACAGGGAACGAACGTACTAAAATTTTGGAAAATAATCATAATAAACATGAATCGAGACAAAATCGAGTAAGGATTTGTCAACTTAAAGACCGTGGTCCGCTTTGTTTTCCTTGCAATGGTTTTGGTCATAAAAGCCAAGAATGTCCCCAAAATTCCAAATCTAAATCTTGAGTCTAATATAAACAATGTTAGTGAAGAAGATACTCTTCAAAGTATGTGCAAGACAGTTACAATTTTACATCAAAACATTGTTGACATTGGATCACTAGTCACATTAATGAAGAAAAGTGACTGGCAGAAGTTAGGTTCACCCAAACTTTCAACTGTTGATGTTCTAACAGGTTTCGGGTTTTCCCCTATTCCAGCAATCGGTTCATTTCAAACTATTGAAATCGCTAACCATAATTTCCCACAATAATTCGTGTTGTACCAAACGAATCAATGACTTTTCTGTTATCATTGTGTGTGACATTAAATTATCTCAACTAACGATTAGTTCTGATGATGTAATTTTCGATTAAAGTTTCTGCCGATGACATCCCTTCACAAGAGGCATCGTTTGTGTTTTCTATTTATGATGACAAACCTCAGTATGGTATTTCATCTTATTAATTCAGAAGCTAGACCAGAAGTTGACTTAATTAGATGTAAAAATCAAATAAAATGAAATCCATTAATGTTGAGATGTCCATCACTCTTAAAGACTCAAAACCTATTTTTAGAACTCCCAGATGTTTGCCTTTTTCTGTGAACGTAATATGTAGATAAGTAACTCCAGGAATGGTCAGAAAATATAATTATTGAACCCTGTTCTTCCGAATTTGCCAGTTCGGTTAGTGTAGTCAAAAAGAAAGATGGTTTGCATTGACTATCAACCCTTAAACCGCATCATCGAAAAAGATCACGTACTCTTTGCAGAAGGAAGATACTCATCTTCATATCATTTAGACCATCTCAGGGTCTTTTCCAGTTCAAATAAAAATTATAAATATATCCTTGCAGTCACCGACACCTTCACTTAGTTTGCATGACTTTATCAAACGAAATCTACAGCATCTAGTGAAGTTATAGCAAAATTAGAACTCCAAAAAGCTATTTTTGGTAATCCGTCTCAAATCATCACCGACCGTGGCAACTTTCACATCTGAAGAGTTCAGCAAATATTGCTCCGAAGATAATATTAAACTGTATCATGTGACTACCGGACTTCCACGAGACAGATTGAAAGAACGGACAGAACGATTATTTCGCATACTTCCAAGCTACCGCAAGATGATCCTCATAAGTGGTATAAATTTGTTCCAAAGATTCAACAGAATATCAAATCCACTTTCAGCGTAGTATAAACACGACGCCATTTGAACTCTTGATGTAGCAATGAAGTCAATATCTGGTCAGAACATTCATTAACTTCTTCAAAAGCACATTCAAACCGAATTTAACCAAGAAAATCTCCGAAAAGCAGCTAAAGCACAAACTTGCAAAGTCCAAGATTAGAAACGACGAACGTACAATTTAAGACGACAGAAACCTCAGAAATATAAAATTGATGATCAAGTTGCCATTAAAAGAATGAACTATCCTGGTATGAAGTTATTTTCCAAATTCATCAGACCTTAACGTGTTACCAAAGTCAAGCCAAAAATGATACCTCACGACGTGGAAAAACGTTCGACATTTGATGAACCTAATAGAACTTCTACAGGAGCTGAATTTAAGAAGCCATGGACTAATTACTCTAATTTTTCATTTAATTTAAGAGAACATTTCTTTTTTTTATCAGACAGAACATTTATTTGTGTTTTATAACATTCTACATTATCCAGCGCATTTTTCATATATTCACTCCTTTATTTTGCATATCATTTAGCAGGAAGATATATTTTTATGTTAATCTATATATTTCTATTGAAGTTTCGCATGATTATAAAAAACTTTTAGAGCAATACAGTAACCTAGTGTTTCATTAATATATATTGCTTTCTGATTTGTTTAATTATTTTTACTTATGACTTATTGTATTTTGAATTTGTTTTAATCATATCATTTACTTTGTTTTCATTTGCAGTATTTTTAACTCAACCTTAAAATTTTACTGTCTTTACAAATGTTTATATTCCTTCCTAACTTTTATTCCAGATTGATCGATCTTGTACGTTTCTTTTGTTGATCTTTTCAGGTTTGTAGTTAAATATTCTACAGATGTCTCACCATATGATCAATCGTATTTTTTCAGTGATATTTTAAGTGTTTTACGTTCCTATATTTTAATATCGCGTTTACTTAATTTGTTTTTAAAATTGTATTCAAGTGTTGCATTGCATTTAAGTGTATTTTTAGTATTTAATTACTGTTTGATTTAAGATTTAATTCTGATGTTAGATTTTCTTGAGTGTCATGTCATATCTTGAGCGAGAGCTCTTCACATGCGAGGTCGCATCTATGAAGGATGGCTGAGTTGTTGGATAATATCCTCTCGACCAATCAAAGCGGCACGCACAAGCGACCTCTGTTGAGCGTAACTACTAACTAGCCAGTTGTAAGGCGTAGTCTCAGATGATATTTCAGGTTTGATCCCGGACCGTCGCCAATAGCCCGTTGTGTTGCTCCAGTGTGACGTTAAATAAAATACCTACTCAGATAAGTTGCAAGACGTACTCCCAGAGGATAAGTTGTCTTGTTCAGATGTAGATGTAATGTTTCAGATGTTCAAATTGTAAATAAATATATTTATTCCTTCAGATGGTTATGATGGTAATTAATTCACGTCTTACTAAAGCAACACAACGGGCTATTGACGACGGTCTGGGATCAATCCCGAACGGAAAGAACCAAGGACAACGCCTCGTGAGTTTGAACCACGGTCAGATGACGAGGTCAACGCTTGAGCTGTCACCCCACTCTCCAAACTTCCTCACCACGCCAACGTGAGGACATTTGAGGCCAGCACAGATTCAACGTGCACCAGCCCCCTTTGTACACGGTCTTTTTATTGGGTTCGAACTCAAAACCCTCCGGTTGATAGTCCGTTACTCTTCCAACCGGGCTACCGCTGCCCTTTCAGATGTTAGTGTTGTGCTCCTCTCCCAACTATTTTGATGTAGACTCCTACATTGTGGAAGTTGAGAGGATGGGAAAGCCCAGTGGGTCGAGTCTCGGATTAGCAACCAGAGGGTCACGAGTTCGAAACTCGATCCAATCATAGACCGTCGTGTATGTCGGGGCCGGTACACGTTAAATCTGTCGGGGCCACAAATGTCCTCACTTTGATGTGGCTTGGATGGTTGGTTTTTGGGGTTGGGTCAAGCTCCAAAAAATAATTTCTTTCAAAATATGAAATTCCAAAAAATGAATTCCGAAATGATATTTAACAGTTGATTGGTCAACGTCAATAAAATGAAACTAAATCGTTGCCAAAATGGCGATCAACTACATTTAGATGCAACACTGATATGTATCACTGAAGAGCATTTGTGTAGCTGAAGTACAATCTCCACTTTCTGTCTGGTTTATATAACAGCTCAGATATAATTTCGTTATCTGACCGTGATCCAAAGTTTCTGGTCCTCGGGTTTGATCCCGGCCCGTCGACAATGGCCCGTTGTGTTGAGCCCGTGCGACGTTAAGTAAAATACCTACCTAAAGTTTATGAGATTATGATTGTTTGCAGGTCAAAGCGGTTTGAAGGATCGATCTGAGTTACAACGGTCTAATGGTTTTCTGGGAGCAATCGTTTTGAAACCTAACTAAATCACATCCATTACGGATTTAATATCGACATACTTTCGCTTTTATCAGGGGCTAATGCAGTAATGAACTGTAGGCTTTTCTTTTTGAAATTATTTCTTTGCAAGTGCCAGCCACAAATGTCATTTGAAGAGCAGAAAAAAGGGCTTTGAGGGAATGGAATGGGCTATGTAATTGTATTCAGACAAGATTGTTTTTCAATAAAAAAGATAAATTATTATTTTTCTGAAGTAAAATGTACGATGTTTGAGGGAATGGGAGTTTAAATTAAATAAAAATTATAATAAAAGTAAATGGGAAAATTATCTTTCGATCGATTCATTTTTAAAATAGGATTAAAAACTAAGCAAGTATATACACATTTATCTATCTGTTATTAGGAATTCATAACAACGCTTACGCAGAGAAATTCATCGCAGCTGTGAAAATTCAGCTATGCTATTACAGAAAATAAATAAATTTATTATAATCCTATTTTCTTGGTTAAAAGCTTGCCTTCTGTTTGACACTGCATGGCCAAACGTGGCCTTTTCCCATAAAACCCAAACTACCAACAACCTGATTAAAGGAAAGCCGCGATAACCCAGATGGAAGAGTAATGGATTAGCAAACGGAGGTTGCGAGTTCGATACTTGGTATTGCCAAAGACCGCCGTGTACAAGGGTGGCTGGTGCACATTAAATCTGTGTTGGCCTCAAATGTCCTCACGTTGGCGTGGTGAGGAAGGTTCAAGGAAAGGTTTTCAGGAGTTCAAGGATGATTTTCAAGGAAAGTTGGTGTATATTTCGACCAACTTTCCTTAAATAATTTATTGAATACGTAATGATTTGTAGAATTCTGTTTCACAAGCTTTTTAGGTAAGGCGTGTAACTTATTTAAAAATGTCCGGAATAGATACATGTGAATCCTCCGTTGAAAGCAGTGATTTTCTTTCTGAAAAATTCTGTAAAATCGACCTGCTTTTTGTAAAATTTTTATCTATTCGGTTTAATTTGTTTACACCGATTACATTTATTTCTTACCCAAGCACCTTTATTCCGAAAAGCACAAACGAAAAACTGATTGATCATAAAAGCGTAATTTTGCTACTCGGTATCTGGCAGCATCAGAATTAATGTTTACTTTTTTTATAAAACTTGGTAGAACTTTCTAGAAAGTTGGGAAAACGGAAACTTCCTTGGACTCACGGTGGAGAACATTCCAGCACCCACTCGATTCTTAGATGGTCGTATTTAAAGGAAGCTAACTCGGTAAGTCTTCCAGTTTATCATCTTTCAGTGAATCTGGCAGTTTTATTTCGCTCTTTCGATTGTATAAGTGTTTCCTACTTTATTCGAAGTGATAGTGTACATTTTGGATTTATATATCTAAACTGATGTAAGTACTACATAATTTTATATTCGTTTTTTTTTCGTTAATTTTAGCTTTTTTTGTATTCTATAATAGATTTCATTGCTCAGTGAGAGTGTGCCTTTTGTTAAATTTTTTAAATATGTTTAATGGGATCAGAATTAATGCTTTTTTTTACACCAGAATAAAAGTTTATTTTTTAGTATGATTTAGAATTCTGTGTTTGAGTATTTTGTGATTGACTGCTTTTAAGTAAGTTATTTATTTGTGTTAAAAATTTGATATTCCTAAGCTGATGTAAGTACTTCGCAATTTTAAATTTGTTTTACCATTCAGTTTATATTAGCTTTTTATTTTTATTGTATTCTATAATAGATTTCATTGCTCAGTGAGAGTGTGCCTTTTGCTTATTTTACAAAATAGCATTACTTTGTAGTCTTTTACAGATTTCTTTGCTGTAGCAATGCCTCCAAGGAAGCGGAAGGCGATCGGCCAAGTGCGGTCAACGGCTAAGATGATGAAAGATGAGCGTAGTCAAGAAACTTCCGAGGAGAGGAATAGAAAACTTGCGATTGCGAGAGAGCTACAACATCTAGAGCAACAGAGACGGCATAGCAGCGTGAGGCCTGGCTACAGAATATGAAAGAGAGCTACTACATCTAGAGCAACAGAGACGGCACAGCAGCGTGAGGCCCGACTACAAGATAAGAGAGATAGAGCCAAACGATCACGGACTGCGCACCATTTTAGCTTAGCATTGGAAGAATTCCACTACGATTCACACAAAGACCACTCGCTGCATGCAAGTGTTACCATCGGGAAAATGGAAATGGTTTGTAGTTACTGTCAAGCCAAAAAGTTTAAATCAGAGTCTACTGGTATTTGCTGTAAAAATGGAAAAGTTAAACTCTGCCAATTGGAACCACCACCACAAGAACTTTTGACTTACACATCAGGAGATACGTCAGAGTCAAAGCATTTTCTTAGTAACATCAGAAAATACAACTCATGTTTCCAAATGACATCATACGGCGCCACATCAGTTGTTGGACAGCCCGGATTTCCGTCGCCATTCGAGGTGCAAGAGCAGATTTACCATAGAGCGGGATCGTTGCTTCCGCTGCCAGATCAACCACCAAAATTTCTACAACTATATTTTATTCAAAACGAACAAATGGAAACTGATCAGAGGTGCACCTACATCTCGGGAACAAGACGTCAGATTGTGTTAAACTTACAGAGGATATTTCATGAGCACAATAATCTTATTAAAACGTTTGAAACAGCATTGGAACGTATGCCAACAGATGCATATAAAGTAGTCATAAGAACAGACCGAAGACCAGCAGGCGAACACGAGCGGCGCTTTAACTCTCCTCAAGCAGATGAAGTCGCGGTGGTTATATCAGGAGATGAGTTTCATCAACGGGATATCGTTATTCAACGACGAGGTGAATCATTGCAGCGTATTTCGGAAACACATCGATCTTATGATGCTCTGCAGTACCCAGTGATATTCCCCCTTGGTGAAGATGGATATCATTTTAATCTGAGGCAGATCAACCCAAGAACAGGTGAAACAACCAGCAAGAAAGTTTCAGCGGTGGATTTCTATGCGTACAGATTAATGGTTCGAGATACTGAGCAGAACCTTGTATTGAACTGCAGGCAATTGTTTCATCAGTTTATCGTCGATATGTACGCAAAAGTTGAGAGTGAGCGTCTCCTTTACATTCGTCTAAATCAACCTAAACTGAAAGTTGATATATTCACCTGAGAGATGCTGCGTCAAATAACGGGAACGTTGAAAATCTCGGTGCCTTAGTCGTACTACCAGCTACATTTACAGGCAGTCCCAGACACATGCACGAATACACGCAATATGCTATGACGTACGTGAGGACGTAAGGGAGACCAGATTTATTTATCACCTTCACCTGCAATCCGACTTGGACGGAGATCAAGGAGGTTCTTACCAATGGTCAATTACCCAGTGAGCGCCACGACTTGATTGCGAGAGTATTTAAACAGAAGCAGTTGAAACTGCACTTTGCGCATCTTTCGTTTTTTAGAATTCTGCATTTTTTCGTCGGAATTTCGTTTCTGTTTGTCTTTATGTCTTAATCTTTTACATATTGCAATATATTCAGGAATTAAATTCATGTATTTGCGTCCAAAGTATATTGTAGAAGCTATGAAAAAGTTAAAATGTATTTTCCGTACAACTTGAATGATAACATTTTTCTGTGAAGAAAAGTGTTATTCTAATTCAATTTTCAAGCAACATTTAACCATTTCAACCCGAGCAACGCCGGGTATTCAGCTAGTAAGTTATAAAGGGAGTGACGGGAAAGATATTGTATCCTGAGATACGAAATGCCCTTAGGACCAGGTGCAGTTATTCTGGTCCTTTTAATGAATCGTGTCAACTCCTCTTCTGTGAATCAACAGTTATAAGAGAGCTCGGATCGAGAATGGAAATTAATACGATGGGATTCAGCATCATGTTTTGTGCGTTATAATGCCTCTGGATAGATGTTAGAAGAGGAAGCTGCAGAGAAAGCGCGTGCAATGGCATTTGCTACCTCGATAGCCTCCGAGACCATTCTCTTCGAACGAGATCGAATGTTCGGAATATGATTCCATTGTTTTCCCGAACTCTGTCCCATAACTGTTTTGAGGGAGTGGCAGATGTTATGTCGGAAACATGTTTTTGCCACGATTCCTTTTGGCTTTGGCGTCGCACTCTTCGAGCATTGGCTTTTGCTCGTTTGAAGGTTATAAGGTTTTGATTCGTGGGGTATCGGCGGAAAATACTCCAAGCTCCGTTGGATCTTATTCGCTGCAGTACATTCTGAAGTCCATCAAAGTTTGCACTGCTTGTGAAAAGATGGAGATTTCTTAGGGATTGCCGTATTTGCAGCTTTAATCGTCAGTGACTGTTCGAACTGCTTCATATATATTATTCTCTACCATCTGCTCTGTAATGGTGGCCAGATATGTAAACTGTGGCCAGTCGTCTTCTGCATAAATGTAGCGGACGGTCAGTAAACAGGATCATTGCCACCGATATGAGTGACGAATATCGGGAAATGATCACTGTTCCGCAGGTCACTACCGACAAAGAGAGATATGGTGGTATAGATGGGGAGCAAAGTGCAAGGTCTATAGCATGAAACGTGTGTGATCGTTCGTGGAAGTAGGCAACCTTGCCGTTATTGAGCAGACAGAGACGGCGATCAGTGATCATCTATTCGATCCGTCGCCCACAGGAATTGGTATCCCTACTTCCCCAAAGCACACTATGACCATTACAATCACCGAGTATGATGAACCAGATGATCACCGAGATGTGCCCAGGGGACTTCGACTTAAATCCTTCAAGCCGGAGGTTGCCCAGGCCTCCTCTCCGCAAATCGTTACCTATTTTGGTTCCTTAC
Organism: Meta bourneti; assembly: GCA_933210815.1. Taxonomy (NCBI): domain Eukaryota; kingdom Metazoa; phylum Arthropoda; class Arachnida; order Araneae; family Tetragnathidae; genus Meta; species Meta bourneti. The sequence continues at coordinate 105,473,559 of OW119924.1, forward strand.
AGGTCATGGCCCATTTGTGGAATATCTCCACAGGTTCGGGCTCATGGACTCTGGTAATTGTTTGTGTGGAGCATTGGGGAGTGCTGACCACTACCTCTTAAGCTGCCGGCACTCCTCTCCATGGTACATTGTTGCCCCATCTGAACCCAATCGGGGCCTGTGGTTGAAAGCAATTCTTGGGAGTCCTGCTAGTCTCTATAGAGTCAAAATATGCGTGCTGGCTGCTGGTGAGGTGGCGGATCGCCTCCCCCTCGTTCATAATAAATTTTTAACGTTTTACGTTTTAATGTTTTTATTTAGTACCAAATCAGTCTTTTAAAATTTTAGCTATCTTAACTATTTCTTAATTATGGACCCATTTTGGTTGACCCTCTCTTCCCCTGGTTGAATGTTTGTTTCATTTTCCTTTATTTTTGCATGGTAATATTTGTTTGCTTATTTGTTTTCCTTGTGCTCATGTTTTTGAGCTGCTTTTTTAAATATTTTTATTCTGTTTTATTGTCTTTATAATTATATTCAAATTATATTTGTGTCGTCCCGCTCTTTATGTACTGAATTTTATATGTATTGTATTTTCTTATGTTTTATGTTCATTGCTGCGGGTTGTGCACAACACAACGAACTTTTATGCTCTCACATCTTTTGGGGGCCTTGCTCTTCTCTAATAAAGACGTCTGTGCAGCTAGCTTTCTTTTGTTGTTTTAATAACGTGTTCTGTTTTTGCGTTCTAATAACGTGTTTTGTTCTCGTTTCCTTTTTATCTTAAATTGGTGTTCTGCAATATCGCATATCTAATTGCGATCTGTAAAAGATAATGTATTTTATTGAACATTAATAAATGCCGTCCGTATGCCGGGGGTGGGCGTGTGCCTTCCCTGCCCGTTGCCTCTTGTGCTGTAAGTCATTATTTTCCCCGCCTTCCCCCTGTTTGGGCTCTAAACCCTATGGTGAGCCGGGGTGGGCGTGGGTCAAGTCAAGTCGAGTATGATGAACGGCAGTTTATTCACTAAGTCCTCGAGGCTCTGTTGTTGGATGGGAGTATTTGGTGGAAAGAATACAGATAGTAAGCATTCGTCTTACGTGTATTCTAACAGCCACTGCATGTAAAGGTGTGTTTAGTGACATAGTAAGAGTGGGGTATGCATGGGAAGTGAAGAGCGCAACACCTCCCAATGCTCTTCCATCATTACTGATATTATCACATCGAATACAAGTTTAACGACAGATATTCGCCTGGTCAATCGACTTCAGGTATGTAACAACGTGTGTATAAACAACGTGAGGACATTTGAGGACACGACAGACTTAACGTGCACCAGCCCCCTTTGTAAACGACGGTCTTTGGTTGGATTCGAACTCGCAACCGGAGGGTTGCGAGTTCGAATCCAACCAAAGACCGTCGGGAAAAGACCTGATGCTGCAATTAGGGAAACAACTAATAGCAGCACCAGGTAGGTATCTAAATTAACGTCGCACTGGAGCAACACACAACGGGCTATTGGTGACGGTCCGGGATCAATCCCAAGGGAAAGATCCGAGGACAACACCACGTAATTTTGAACCACGGTCAGATGACGAGGTCACACCTGAGCTGGCACTCCACTCTCCAAACTTCCATACCACGCCAACATGAGGACATTTGAAGCCTCGACAGATTTAACGTGCACCATCGACCTTTGTACACGACGGTGTTTGACTGGATTCGAACTCGCAACCCTCCAGTTTTTTAATCCGTTGCTCTTCCAACCGGGCCACCGCGGCCCAATTTTTTTAAAGAAAATTCATATTTTTGGTATCGATCTGACGTAAAATTTTACGCAGTTTTGAAATCCGTCGAAATTTTCACGCCTTGAACCATCGTAAAGATAGAAACATGGATTAGGGGAATAATAAACACAATTGAATGTATAAGGTAAACATCCGGTGCCCATACTACTCGGAAATTTCTAATGAGTCATCCGCATTGTACGGACGGAACGGATTTTATTCTCTCCCGAATCATCGTCGGAATTGCCGAAGTCTGATACGTATGATGCGGCTTTGGCGAGCGCAGTCTCATTTAAAACAATGCAGGGTAAACAAGACAGTTATTGACCATCCTTAAGGCAATACTTATACTATAAATGTCAAGGACGAGGAGCCCCAGCAACGCGAACAGCCCTTAGCAACACCAATCAAGAGAACCCTTCGTGACCTTCAGTTGGAACAGATATACTGTTCTTCAAAAAGATAACGGACACCTTTGAACGTGAGAGGAAGACGTTGCTTTTTCGAACTATCTGAACTTAATTTCGATTTCTGTAAATACTTGTACATAGTTTTATTTCCAATCTAATTAAATAATTTAATTTGTAGTTATTTTCATTTAGTTCTGCCCCTTATTTCCTTTCCAGCAAGACGCAAGTCTATCAAGACTTACATAAATTCATGGAAAAAAAATTCAATCAAGTTGAAAGTCGTAACTTTTCCTGAATTGCTCTACTTTAAGCTGAATAAAGGGTTTCATACAAAAAATTATCCCTTGCAATATATTGAGAATAAATAGTGCAAAATCGGTTATTGGTACCCTATGGATGAGTAATTGACACCAGTTATTGACATCCCTTCATTCTTATTTAGTTTATTTTTGCAGTGGAAATGGACTTATGCAAAGAAAACTATGGCTAACCTATCTTGACTGACATGAAAGCTTACTTTTTAAATTAAAGATTAGGGTGTCAATAACTGTCCGAGGTGTCAATGACTGTCTAGTTTACCCTAAGTAATTCTAAAATCCGATCGGTGCGATACGTCGTCTGTACGATGAGGACTAGTGTACGCTTACCGACTAGGTTTCCGATAACGACAGTAATTAGTGCTCGCTGAGTTTATTTTAGAACTCTCAACGTTAGATTTTAATTCCCAAGATATCCTTACTGGGATATTGAATTTCAGAATCACTTCCGTGTATTTCATCAACTTCATCAAGAATATTAGATCTCGATACTTTGTACATCTCGTCAGCACTTTTAGCCAATTTTGCCGAGTTAGTATCATCAGAATAGACACTTAAAACTTGTACGTTATTTGGTAGGCGTTGCACCAAACCCACGTAAAGCATCTCGATTTAATTTATCGTACAATGCTTCCATTACGCATAAAAGTTGAGACGGGCGTTTATTTCCTAAATGACAGATCACAAAGTAGCATTCTAAGCTTAGAGCTTTCCGATTGCTATAAAATGACAGAACTCGGGATTTTAAAATTTTATAAGCATCTACTTTTGGTGGATTCAGTATAATATTGCGAATGTATTTCAGGATATTTTCATCTATCGCGGCGACAACTGAATTAAATTTGGTGAAGTCAGTAGTAATTCCAGAGATTACTAAGTTCGACTAATACTTGACTGAACCAGAGCTGGATCATTTTCAAAAATCGGATGATTTAAACGCTACCCTGCACATTGCATCTGAAATAGTAGGTACTGGATCAGCATTAGGATCCGGAAGTGCTGTACCTTTTATATCATCCGCCATTTAAAATGTCAGTTGGATACGCAAAAGTTTGAAAATCTAGTTTTTGTAAAGTAATGCGATTATTCTTCAGTAGGGCGAGCATCCAAAAATACCAAGTATTTACAATTTAAAAAATTAATTTCACGTAGCTACTTATAAACAGAGAGGTCGCTGGCATATGTAAATTAAATGGTTTGATGAAATATTTAAAATTTCAATTCTGGTCAAGATCTAAAGTATGACTTACTGAATTGTAGTTGAAAAACAGATGACAATTTAAAGTTCGAAAATGTCCAAAATGCACTGGAACAGGATAAAAGTTCACAATTCATCAGACTTGAAAGTTTAACGCTGTTGAAATGGATTAAAGTACTTCTTGGTTAGAACTGTGATAGACGGGTTGGTTTGTTGGGGTTTTATGGCGCAAAGGCCATGTTTGGCCATGCTGCGCCAGGCACAATGTCAAGTAATAGACACACAAATGAAATTTTTACTGACACAGAAGAAAGAAATGCAACCAGTGTCACCCAGAGATCCGATGCCATCAGAACTACAGCAGACGAACACAGCAACAGTAGACAATCAGGCGTTTAAGAAATATTGCAACCACATTGGGTAGGTATTTAATTAACGTCGCAGTGAACCAACACAACGGGCTATTGGCTACGGTCTGGGATCAAACCCGAAGGGCAAGATCCGAGGACAACACCACGTAATTTTGAATCACGGTCGCAATCACGTTGGGTCATCAACTATACCAACCACAGAGTTACCAACTAAGTCCTGGTTCGAGTACCACATAGGGTCACCAAACTATAGGTATGAAGGTTGTTAATACTCATACTCAATATAAATGTGTGGGCTGGTTCATGTAGGTAGGTATTTTAATTAACGTCGCACTGGAGCAGCACAACGGGCTATTGCAGACGGTCCGGCATCAAACCCGAAGGGCAAGATCCGAGGACAACACCACGTAATTTTGAATCACGGTCGCAATCACGTTGGGTCATCAACTATACCAACCACAGAGTTACCAACTAAGTCCTGGTTCGAGTACCACATAGGGTCACCAAACTATAGGTATGAAGGTTGTTAATACTCATACTCAATATAAATGTGTGGGCTGGTTCATGTAGGTAGGTATTTTAATTAACGTCGCACTGGAGCAGCACAACGGGCTATTGCAGACGGTCCGGCATCTAAACCCGAAGGGCAAGATCCGAGGACAACACCACGTAATTTTGAATCACGGTCGCAATCACGTTGGGTCATCAACTATACCAACCACAGAGTTACCAACTAAGTCCTGGTTCGAGTACCACATAGGGTCACCAAACTATAGGTATGAAGGTTGTTAATACTCATACTCAATATAAATGTGTGGGCTGGTTCATGTAGGTAGGTATTTTAATTAACGTCGCACTGGAGCAGCACAACGGGCTATTGCAGACGGTCCGGCATCAAACCCGAAGTGCAAGATCCGAGGACAACACCACGTAATTTTGAATCACGGTCGCAATCACGTTGGGTCATCAACTATACCAACCACAGAGTTACCAACTAAGTCCTGGTTCGAGTACCACATAGGGTCACCAAACTATAGGTATGAAGGTTGTTAATACTCATACTCAATATAAATGTGTGGGCTGGTTCATGTAGGTAGGTATTTTAATTAACGTCGCACTGGAGCAGCACAACGGGCTATTGCAGACGGTCCGGCATCAAACCCGAAGGGCAAGATCCGAGGACAACACCACGTAATTTTGAATCACGGTCGCAATCACGTTGGGTCATCAACTATACCAACCACAGAGTTACCAACTAAGTCCTGGTTCGAGTACCACATAGGGTCACCAAACTATAGGTATGAAGGTTGTTAATACTCATACTCAATATAAATGTGTGGGCTGGTTCATGTAGGTAGGTATTTTAATTAACGTCGCACTGGAGCAGCACAACGGGCTATTGCAGACGGTCCGGCATCAAACCCGAAGGGCAAGATCCGAGGACAACACCACGTAATTTTGAATCACGGTCGCAATCACGTTGGGTCATCAACTATACCAACCACAGAGTTACCAACTAAGTCCTGGTTCGAGTACCACATAGGGTCACCAAACTATAGGTATGAAGGTTGTTAATACTCATACTCAATATAAATGTGTGGGCTGGTTCATGTAGGTAGGTATTTTAATTAACGTCGCACTGGAGCAGCACAACGGGCTATTGCAGACGGTCCGGCATCTAAACCCGAAGGGCAAGATCCGAGGACAACACCACGTAATTTTGAATCACGGTCGCAATCACGTTGGGTCATCAACTATACCAACCACAGAGTTACCAACTAAGTCCTGGTTCGAGTACCACATAGGGTCACCAAACTATAGGTATGAAGGTTGTTAATACTCATACTCAATATAAATGTGTGGGCTGGTTCATGTAGGTAGGTATTTTAATTAACGTCGCACTGGAGCAGCACAACGGGCTATTGCAGACGGTCCGGCATCAAACCCGAAGGGCAAGATCCGAGGACAACACCACGTAATTTTGAATCACGGTCGCAATCACGTTGGGTCATCAACTATACCAACCACAGAGTTACCAACTAAGTCCTGGTTCGAGTACCACATAGGGTCACCAAACTATAGGTATGAAGGTTGTTAATACTCATACTCAATATAAATGTGTGGGCTGGTTCATGTAGGTAGGTATTTTAATTAACGTCGCACTGGAGCAGCACAACGGGCTATTGCAGACGGTCCGGCATCTAAACCCGAAGGGCAAGATCCGAGGACAACACCACGTAATTTTGAATCACGGTCGCAATCACGTTGGGTCATCAACTATACCAACCACAGAGTTACCAACTAAGTCCTGGTTCGAGTACCACATAGGGTCACCAAACTATAGGTATGAAGGTTGTTAATACTCATACTCAATATAAATGTGTGGGCTGGTTCATGTAGGTAGGTATTTTAATTAACGTCGCACTGGAGCAGCACAACGGGCTATTGCAGACGGTCCGGCATCAAACCCGAAGGGCAAGATCCGAGGACAACACCACGTAATTTTGAATCACGGTCGCAATCACGTTGGGTCATCAACTATACCAACCACAGAGTTACCAACTAAGTCCTGGTTCGAGTACCACATAGGGTCACCAAACTATAGGTATGAAGGTTGTTAATACTCATACTCAATATAAATGTGTGGGCTGGTTCATGTAGGTAGGTATTTTAATTAACGTCGCACTGGAGCAGCACAACGGGCTATTGCAGACGGTCCGGCATCAAACCCGAAGGGCAAGATCCGAGGACAACACCACGTAATTTTGAATCACGGTCGCAATCACGTTGGGTCATCAACTATACCAACCACAGAGTTACCAACTAAGTCCTGGTTCGAGTACCACATAGGGTCACCAAACTATAGGTATGAAGGTTGTTAATACTCATACTCAATATAAATGTGTGGGCTGGTTCATGTAGGTAGGTATTTTAATTAACGTCGCACTGGAGCAGCACAACGGGCTATTGCAGACGGTCCGGCATCTAAACCCGAAGGGCAAGATTCGAGGACAACACCACGTAATTTTGAATCACGGTCGCAATCACGTTGGGTCATCAACTATACCAACCACAGAGTTACCAACTAAGTCCTGGTTCGAGTACCACATAGGGTCACCAAACTATAGGTATGAAGGTTGTTAATACTCATACTCAATATAAATGTGTGGGCTGGTTCATGTAGGTAGGTATTTTAATTAACGTCGCACTGGAGCAGCACAACGGGCTATTGCAGACGGTCCGGCATCAAACCCGAAGGACAAGATCCGAGGACAACACCACGTAATTTTGAATCACGGTCGCAATCACGTTGGGTCATCAACTATACCAACCACAGAGTTACCAACTAAGTCCTGGTTCGAGTACCACATAGGGTCACCAAACTATAGGTATGAAGGTTGTTAATACTCATACTCAATATAAATGTGTGGGCTGGTTCATGTAGGTAGGTATTTTAATTAACGTCGCACTGGAGCAGCACAACGGGCTATTGCAGACGGTCCGGCATCAAACCCGAAGGGCAAGATCCGAGGACAACACCACGTAATTTTGAATCACGGTCGCAATCACGTTGGGTCATCAACTATACCAACCACAGAGTTACCAACTAAGTCCTGGTTCGAGTACCACATAGGGTCACCAAACTATAGGTATGAAGGTTGTTAATACTCATACTCAATATAAATGTGTGGGCTGGTTCATGTAGGTAGGTATTTTAATTAACGTCGCACTGGAGCAGCACAACGGGCTATTGCAGACGGTCCGGCATCAAACCCGAAGGGCAAGATCCGAGGACAACACCACGTAATTTTGAATCACGGTCGCAATCACGTTGGGTCATCAACTATACCAACCACAGAGTTACCAACTAAGTCCTGGTTCGAGTACCACATAGGGTCACCAAACTATAGGTATGAAGGTTGTTAATACTCATACTCAATATAAATGTGTGGGCTGGTTCATGTAGGTAGGTATTTTAATTAACGTCGCACTGGAGCAGCACAACGGGCTATTGCAGACGGTCCGGCATCTAAACCCGAAGGGCAAGATCCGAGGACAACACCACGTAATTTTGAATCACGGTCGCAATCACGTTGGGTCATCAACTATACCAACCACAGAGTTACCAACTAAGTCCTGGTTCGAGTACCACATAGGGTCACCAAACTATAGGTATGAAGGTTGTTAATACTCATACTCAATATAAATGTGTGGGCTGGTTCATGTAGGTAGGTATTTTAATTAACGTCGCACTGGAGCAGCACAACGGGCTATTGCAGACGGTCCAGCATCAAACCCGAAGGACAAGATCCGAGGACAACACCACGTAATTTTGAATCACGGTCGCAATCACGTTGGGTCATCAACTATACCAACCACAGAGTTACCAACTAAGTCCTGGTTCGAGTACCACATAGGGTCACCAAACTATAGGTATGAAGGTTGTTAATACTCATACTCAATATAAATGTGTGGGCTGGTTCATGTAGGTAGGTATTTTAATTAACGTCGCACTGGAGCAGCACAACGGGCTATTGCAGACGGTCCGGCATCAAACCCGAAGTGCAAGATCCGAGGACAACACCACGTAATTTTGAATCACGGTCGCAATCACGTTGGGTCATCAACTATACCAACCACAGAGTTACCAACTAAGTCCTGGTTCGAGTACCACATAGGGTCACCAAACTATAGGTATGAAGGTTGTTAATACTCATACTCAATATAAATGATAGGGCCGCGGTGGCCCGGTTGGAAGAGTAACGAACTAGCAACCGAAGGGTTGCGAGTTCGAATCCAGCCAAACACCGTCGTGTACAAAGGGGGCTGGTGCACGTTAAATCTGTCGTGGCCTCAAATGTCCTCACGTTGGCGTGGTGTGGAAGTTTGGAGAGTGGGGTGCCAGCTCAGGTGTTGCCTCGTCATCTGACCGTGGTTCAAAATTACGTGGTGTTGTCCTCGGATCTTTCCCTTTGGGATTGATCCCGGACCGTCACCAATAGCCCATTGTGTTGCTCCAGTGTGACGTTAATTTAAAATACCCAAATACCCAATATAAATGTGTGGGCTGGTTCATGTAGGTAGGTATTTTAATTAACGTCGCACTGGAGCAGCACAACGGGCTATTGCAGACGGTCCGGCATCAAACCCGAAGGGCAAGATCCGAGGACAACACCACGTAATTTTGAATCACGGTCGCAATCACGTTGGGTCATCAACTATACCAACCACAGAGTTACCAACTAAGTCCTGGTTCGAGTACCACATAGGGTCACCAAACTATAGGTATGAAGGTTGTTAATACTCATACTCAATATAAATGTGTGGGCTGGTTCATGTAGGTAGGTATTTTAATTAACGTCGCACTGGAGCAGCACAACGGGCTATTGCAGACGGTCCGGCATCAAACCCGAAGGGCAAGATCCGAGGACAACACCACGTAATTTTGAATCACGGTCGCAATCACGTTGGGTCATCAACTATACCAACCACAGAGTTACCAACTAAGTCCTGGTTCGAGTACCACATAGGGTCACCAAACTATAGGTATGAAGGTTGTTAATACTCATACTCAATATAAATGTGTGGGCTGGTTCATGTAGGTAGGTATTTTAATTAACGTCGCACTGGAGCAGCACAACGGGCTATTGCAGACGGTCCGGCATCTAAACCCGAAGGGCAAGATCCGAGGACAACACCACGTAATTTTGAATCACGGTCGCAATCACGTTGGGTCATCAACTATACCAACCACAGAGTTACCAACTAAGTCCTGGTTCGAGTACCACATAGGGTCACCAAACTATAGGTATGAAGGTTGTTAATACTCATACTCAATATAAATGTGTGGGCTGGTTCATGTAGGTAGGTATTTTAATTAACGTCGCACTGGAGCAGCACAACGGGCTATTGCAGACGGTCCAGCATCAAACCCGAAGGACAAGATCCGAGGACAACACCACGTAATTTTGAATCACGGTCGCAATCACGTTGGGTCATCAACTATACCAACCACAGAGTTACCAACTAAGTCCTGGTTCGAGTACCACATAGGGTCACCAAACTATAGGTATGAAGGTTGTTAATACTCATACTCAATATAAATGTGTGGGCTGGTTCATGTAGGTAGGTATTTTAATTAACGTCGCACTGGAGCAGCACAACGGGCTATTGCAGACGGTCCGGCATCAAACCCGAAGGGCAAGATCCGAGGACAACACCACGTAATTTTGAATCACGGTCGCAATCACGTTGGGTCATCAACTATACCAACCACAGAGTTACCAACTAAGTCCTTTGGCGTGGTGTGGAAGTTTGGAGAGTGGGGTGCCAGCTCAGGTGTTGCCTCGTCATCTGACCGTGGTTCAAAATTACGTGGTGTTGTCCTCGGATCTTTCCCTTTGGGATTGATCCCGGACCGTCACCAATAGCCCGTTGTGTTGCTCCAGTGTGACGTTAATTGAAATAACAATAACAACCAACTAAGTCCTGGTTCGAGTACCACATAGGGTCACCAAACTATAGGTATGAAGGGGGGGGGAATTTCAATTAACGTCACACTGGAGCAACACAATGGGCTATTGGTGACGGTCCGGGATCAATCCCAAAGGGAAAGATCCGAGGACAACACCACGTAATTTTGAACCACGGTCAGATGACGAGGCAACACCTGAGCTGGCACCCCACTCTCCAAACTTCCACACCACGCCAACGTGAGGACATTTGAGGCCACGACAGATTTAACGTGCACCAGCCCCCTTTGTACACGACGGTGTTTGGCTGGATTCGAACTCGCAACCCTTCGGTTGCAAGTCCGTTACTCTTCCAACCGGGCCACCGCGGCCCTCTGGTATGAAGGTTGTTAATACTCATACTCAATATAAATGTGTGGGCTGGTTCATGTAGGTAGGTATTTTAATTAACGTCGCACTGGAGCAGCACAACGGGCTATTGCAGACGGTCCGGCATCAAACCCGAAGGGCAAGATCCGAGGACAACACCACGTAATTTTGAATCACGGTCGCAATCACGTTGGGTCATCAACTATACCAACCACAGAGTTACCAACTAAGTCCTGGTTCGAGTACCACATAGGGTCACCAAACTATAGGTATGAAGGTTGTTAATACTCATACTCAATATAAATGTGTGGGCTGGTTCATGTAGGTAGGTATTTTAATTAACGTCGCACTGGAGCAGCACAACGGGCTATTGCAGACGGTCCGGCATCTAAACCCGAAGGGCAAGATCCGAGGACAACACCACGTAATTTTGAACCACGGTCAGATGACGAGGTGACACTTGAGCTGGCACCCCACTCTCCAAACTTCCAAACCACGCCAACGTGAGACCCACCAACCCCCTTTGTTCAGGACGGTCTTTGGTTGGATTCGAATCCGCAATGAAGCACTTGGGAGGCACACTGATCTCTCGATGGACACCTGTTGCGAAGCTCCGTTCTGCCCAAAGCTAACAATTTGCCAGACGAAATGGTTGACTAAGTTAGTGACCTGTTGATGTGACTGAAGGTTTGACGCATTCTAATGACCCTATTAGAATATTGATTTACAGCACACTTACCTCTCAGTCCTCCCCTCCTGAATGGCCTTATGCGAGTTAAATGGCCGTATCAAGCCAATTTGGATAGTAAAACTGGAAATGATTCCTGCTGTAAGACAAACTACAAAAGTTTTTTCTGTGATTAACAACCGGGGGGTTACGAGTACGAATCCAACCAAAGACCAAAGGGGGCTGGTGCACGCTAAATCTGTAGTGACCTCGAATGTCCTCACGTTGGCATGGAAGTTTGGAGAGTGGGGTTGCCAGTTCAGGTGTTCTTCTCGTCGTCTGACCATGGTTCAAGGTTACGTGGTGTCGTTCTCGGATCTTTCCCTTCGAGTTTGATCCCGGACCGCCGCCAATAGCCCGTTGTGCTTCTCCAGAGTGGCGTTAATTAAATAATACTTACCTACCTATTACTATTTATTATTTGGGGTACTATTGCACCAGGTATTCGATGGTTTCGAATTTCATCATCACTGTGAGAGGATTGTAAATTAAATTGTTAAGGGCATTCGTGATTAATTTATTTTGAAGCACACTTTTTTTCTAGAAAATTCCATTCAGCAACACGTGGAATAACGGATCTTGTTTTAGAAATACGTCATCAATGTAGACAAGGCAAAGTCAAATACAATTTTTACAAAAGCAATATTTTCAACGAATGCTTCAGTTACCTCAGTTACATACGAACAGTTTCAACTTCATGTTAGCAAACCTCGACCTTCTGTCATAAGAAAAAGATTTCTATTTTTCAACAGCCCTAGTTTAAATACTTTCTTACTGTGATATTATTCCAGGATCAGTAGTCTTATTTAATATTCACTCTACTCCAATAGAAATATGCATCCATTTAATCTATTTCATATTCATCGCACTTCTGCTGTAAGACAAACTACAAAAGGTTTTTTCTAAGGTGACTACTACAGAAGTCGATTTTGAGTTTTGGAGAGATTACGAATATCGCCGTATACAGGGTGAGTCTAAATTGTTTTTACAAAATAATAGGGGTGATAGACCCATCCAGACGAGCAATAATTACCATGGAACATAGGGTCGCATTCCACTCTGAGAGGCAGAAAAGAGTAAAGTCGAAACTCATCGAGCATGAACAAGTCATCGCTTCTGACGTCGTTTTGTACCTGCCTACGTAGCATATCTCCTAAGCAAGATGGTTCGGACATGGCGGACCTGTGGCTTGGCCTCCTCGCTCAACGGACCTCAACCCACTGGACTTTTTCTCCTGGGGCACATGAAATCTTTAGTGTACCTGACGCCTGTGGACTCGGCTGAAGATCTCGTAGCGAGAATCGGTGTTGCCGCAGACAAAATGAACACAACACCAGGAATCTTCGAGAGCCAGTCATTCCTTCGCCGGTGTGAACTGTGCAACGACATGCCACTTTGAGCACTTGCTGTGAGTTTTTCTCTGATCAATCAATCAGATTGTGCAACTTTTGGTATCGTTCATTCGCTTTCCCAACACTGTTGTCAGTTCATGTTGAAATTCTAATTTGACTCTTTTCTGCCTCTCAGAGTGGAATGCGACCCTATGTTCCATGGTAATTATTTCTCGTCTGGATGGGTACTATCACCCCTCTTATTTTGTAAAAAGAATTTAGACTCACCCTGTATATGGCGTTCATTTTCAGTATAAATAGCGAATTTTCGGCGTATAGTCTTACTCTTCGTTTACCTATGGATATGTTTTACTTGTGATACCCTTGCACATGATATGCGATGTTTCATCATCAATATGACAGGATGGTCAATTAAATCGTAACGGCATTCGTAATTAATTTATTTGGAAGAACATTTTTGATGTGAATACGTCTTTAAAATCGGTCCGGAGGTCTAAGGCGAATGCATGGGGGGGGGGTCATCGGCAGAAACTTGAGCGTCACGAAAAGTGTTGATATCTCAAAGCCCCATAACTCCAGGGGGGAATCAACCTATGGGGATAAAAGACCTACCATCGTGTAGAGGAAGGTGGGCCGTGTCGATCACTAATCCACTCTCCCCTCTGACCTTTGTACAGCGTGGTGGGAAAAATGAGTCACATCTCGGGCATACGCTGGCCTGTTTAAACGCTGTAACTTAAGTTTTAATCGACGGGTCGTGGCGAGTACTTGCTTAAATTGAAGAAAACGACTAGTTCTGTAATTCCATTTGACTAGTTGACAGTTTAAACCATTTGCGTGCAGTGGAAAGTGACGATGTGTCGAAGATTTCACTAAGAAGCCAAAATATCACACTAATGTTCAATTGCGGCATAAGAAACGTAAACAGGTTGAAAGAGCAGTTCAAGACGAACAAAATGATACCAAGAAGTCTAAACTTTTAACAAGTTCGGAGGGATCTAGAGCTTACCGAAGACGCAAGTATTCACGAACCAAACCTTATAGTACAGTGAAGTTAAATTAAAAAGACTGTGACTACCGCTTTTTTTCTTGAAAATTCCATTCAGCGGCACGTGGAATAACACGGAGCTCGTTTGAAAAATAAATGTCATCAGAGTAGACCAAGCAAACACAATCGATTACAATTTTTTCAAAATGCAGGTCGATTTTATAGTATTTTTAAAAGAGAAAAACACTGCTTTGAACGAATGTTTTACATGTATCTAAGTTGCGTGAGAAGAGCTTCAATTTGTAGAGTAAGAAGGGCAACCTCGACTTTCAGTCACTTAAGACAAAAAAATTTTAATTTTTCAAAATTCCTAACTGTCATATTCCAAGATCAGCAGTCTTATTTAAAATTCGCTTTACTCCAACAGACATTCAGTTTTAAATCGAATCCTTATGGTACTTTTTTCAATTCAGAGATTCGGTTTCTAAATGGAAATCACGTACCTATTTAGAATGATAGTAGTTATTTGATTATGGAGTACAGCTTTCAATAACATCCATGAAACATGAAAAACAAATGCAAATTTAATTTATTTTAATCGTTTTGTAATGAAAATCTATGTCAAAATTTTGAAATAAATTTGAACTACAATGTATGGCTATCCTTTTTAATTTAACGTAAACCATCTTCTTTTAAAGTGATTTTTTTAACTTTACCGATAATTTTAAAATAAGAAATTACACACCTTAAAAATGTTTTGTATATTTTATTTTTATGAAACAGAATTCTACAAATCATTACGTATGTAATCAGACTTAAGGAAAGTTGGGCGAAGTTTATAGAATATGCCGCCAAGAAATTACCCTGTCTAGTGATATTTTGCAGGAAATAAATAAATCATTAAAATTTAAATCCAAAATAATGTATCTACAATATGTAAAATAATGGAACACATAAATACAAACAAACGCAATTCCGATCCTTGCAAAAATGCAGAATTCTGAAAAAGAAAGATATGTGAAAACGTGTCTAATTTCGAGTTCCTGAATATATTCTGAAATAAAACAATTCGATAAAGACTTTTGAATTATACTCATAAAGATAACGATGATATATTTACAAAAACCCCACACATATATATTTATTTAAATCTTGATAGACTTGTGTCTTTGTGGAGAGGAAATAATTGGCAGAACTAAATGAAAAATTACTACATTTTAAATTTTTAAAATTGGAATTAAAACTATGTACAGGTATTTGCAGAAATCGAAATTAAGTTCAGATAGTTCGAAAAAGCAACATCCATCCTTCCTCTCACGTTCAAAGGTGTACGTTATCTTTTTGAAGTAAAGTATATCTGTTCCAACTGAAGGTCATGAAGGGTTCTCTTGATTGGTGTTGCTAACGTTCGCGTTGCTGGGGCTCCTCGTCCTTGACATTTATAATAGTATGCAAATACACAAACACAGAATTCTAGATGAAATTAAAAAATGAAACATTAATTAATTCCCAGATACCGAGTAGCAAAATTACGCTTCTATGATCAATGAATATTTCGTCTTGAACTTTTCGTGTTAAATAGATTTGACTTATTACAAAATGTAAGTTATGTAAAATTAAATATTTTAAATATCCGTATATGATCAATTGTAAATTATGTACATGCAACGAGGTAAAAAGTCAGTTCAAACATAAATATTAGAATTTTAAATTGTTTAAATATGTTTTATAAATAATAGTTTTCCGAACAATACTTTAAAAACAATTTTATTGTAAAATTCTTTTTTAAATCAGTACTTTTAAAACATACTGAGTTGTCCACCGCAATCGTTTTATACTGAATCTTACTCTGGGGATTTCGGATTGTTTTTAGCCGTCCCCTTTGCACACCTAGGGTAAATAGAACGGGGTTACTAAATAGCCCCCTACTACATCCGCATGGTTCTAAAGAGTATGTGTACCAAATTTGATGTGGATTGGTCAAACGGTGTAGATTTGTATAGAATATTAGTAGAGAACAGACAGACGCCAACACTGATGAAATAGATAGAGTAGCTGAATTACCAGGCATTGCTCGGGTTGAGTTGTTTATAATTCATCGTAATATACTCAATATTATTCCTATGGAAATTTCGAATTGATTTTAGCCTCCCTGCATACCCAGGACAGATCAAACGGGGTTAATATATAACCTGTATGCCACAGAATTCAACAGGATGAGTGAACCAAATTTAGTGTGAATTGATCTGACACTGATCGTTTAAATACGCAATGTTATTCCTATGAGGATTTCGAATTGTCTTTAGCCCCCTGTACCATATCGACGATAAAAAAGACCAATTTCTATAAAAATAATCTTATATTATAACAATTTACATTCCGATAATAAAGCTACAGTTTAAGAATTTACAGACGGAATACATAAACGATGATTCTAAAAACGAAAATATATAAACGATTCTAAAAAATACTCCAAGGTCATCTTGAGGGGCGATTACTGTAGATGTTAACTCTGACGTCATCTGCCCAGTCAGACCAGGGGAGAGCGCCCCTAGCAAGTGCTCTGTCTAGGATGACGGGACGTTACACCCCTCTGCACACCCAAGACAAATAGAACGGGGGTTAATATGTAACCTACGTTACCCACAGGGTTCCAAAGAATAAGTGTACAAAATTTGGTGTAGATTGGTCAAACGGTGTAGATATGTATAGAGAACAGACAGATGCCAACTCTGCTTTATACAGGGTGATACAGGGTCTGCTTTATACTACGGTCATGGGACAAACTTGGAGGGATGGTACAGCTTACTAAGACATACATTTTTCGTATAGGAATGTAGGGTCGGAAGTGACATCACAGATGCATCAGATCACGGATGGCCAGGCACACTACTGCCCTCTACCCACAGCATTGCCAGCCAATCACAGCATTTGTATTACTGTTGGTGGTCGCAATTTTGAGCATTTATTGTAAACAGTGCTGCAAAAAAGCACTTTGCAAGGATTATGTAAATAAACAATGTTTTTCTGTCCATGTCTCATTTTTTGCGTTCGTGCCTCCACGCGTCACTTCCGACCCTACATTCCTATACGAAAAATGTATGTTTTAGTAAGCTGTACCACCCCTCCAAGTTTGTCCCATGACCGTAGAATCACCCTGCATGTGTGGATAAGGAGCAGAAAATTTACAAGTATTCCTCAACTCTCGCTATGTCCCTCCCACCGACACATAGAGCTTCCTTTTCTTGTCTTTCCGAGAATCGAGATGCATCGTTGTCACTCCATCGAATTTTATGTTTATGCGGAACACAATATTTGATAGTCAGCGCGTTGCGAATGAAAAATAAGTGTAGAAAAGAGGTAAATAAAGGAAAGGTAAATACGTGAATGGACTAATGGACATCTAGGCGCTTTAGGCACTCAAAAGCTCTTCTGATGTGCGATTCTGGCATTCGTCACGCTCGTTGACGTGCTTGGTGACACCGTGTCATAAGTTGACGGAACAGATAAATGGGTGACGATTAACCTTACTTTTAAACGAACACTACTTCGCACGAACTTAAGTCATAAGTCATTTCCATAAAGCTACAGCATGTGGTACAAACATAAATTTGAGAATACCGTAGCTTATTGATTAGTCTAGGCAGTGGTCTCCGAAGTGGTCGATATCGACCTCAAGGGTCGATAAAAAAATATAAGACATTGCACGGGTAATATTGAATTCGGTTCACTTGTATTACCTCCATCCTGAATGAAAACGCAATTAAGAGTGAATATAGATTTCTGTGCTGATTTAAGGCTGGAACTTACTCATTTTGAACCCAACATTGCTAATCTTGTCAGGAGTCACGAAGCACACCCTTCACATTGAAAAACGTTAATAAATTGTATACTAAGTTTATAAAAGTCTTATTTTCACATATAAATAAGGAAGATTGTATTATTGTTACCTAAATTAAATTTTATACATTATTCATCCCTCCTAGTTATGGTAGGTATTTTAATTAACGTCTCACTGGAGCAACACAACGGGCTATTGACGACGGTCCGGGATCAATCCCCGAAGGAGGAAATCCGAGGACACCACCACGTCATTTTGAACCGAGGTCACACCTGTGAGCTGGCACCCCACTTTCCAAACTCCCACACCACGCCAACGTGAGGACATTTGAAGCCACGACAGAGTTACCGTGCATCAGCCCCCTTTCTACACGACGGTCTAGAAAGATTGGAACTCGCAACCCTCCGGTTACTAGTCCGTTACTCTTCCAATCAGGCTACCGCGCCCCCATTCATCCCTCCTGTCAAATATGTAATTTTAAGGACTTCAAAAACAAAAACGTATCCCTTTGACGTTAGACAATGTAATAATATATACTATATTATACTACAATAAACATTGTACTACAAAATAGACAAACTCACATAAGCGACTTTTTTGTTTGTGCTATTATAATTGCGTAATTGTAAAACACAGAGGGGTCGATAAAAGTCAAAAAACTCTTAATGGGGTCGACGGTCAAAGACGTTTGCGACCCCTGGTCTAGGGCATATGCCCTTCATAGACCTCTGAAGAGTGAAACCTCATGTCTCATGACTATTGCCATTCTTTAGTTGTCTCTTTTAATGCATTTTATCATTTCTATTTTTGTCTTTTAATGTGTATACAATTTCCTTGGGATACTATATCCTATAGTTATGGATGAATGCCATGGAGCTTGTCAAGCTGTTGTGTGCTCCAATCGTTGCTCCATTCGAACTCATTATCCAACCAGAACATTATTTTGCTCCATAAGGCTAAATGGCGTCCAAAACTTAAAGGACACGATTATTTTTTAAGCTAAGATGGCTGGTTGAGGTTTAACGGCCCAAGGTACAGTAATGGACAAGCTACACCAAAAGCAACACGAAATTAATGTTAATAGGTATATGACAAATTCAAAATATCGAGTTAAACCAACCATTAAAAGTGTATTAAAAACAATATAAAAGCGCAACATGTAGAAGAAAAAGTTAAATTCAATCAAAGTTAAGGCTAAATATGATAAAACTTTGCCATCATTAATATGAAATATTGTATCAAATCATGAATGACATGAATTGATGATTTAAGACATGTTGAGAGAGAGAGAGAGAGAGAGAGAGACTAGCAACAATGGTGTATAATATAAAAGGTATGACTGGTATTGAATTGCGAATGGTAAAAAATATCATGTGAGATTTAAAAAGCCAATGTCATTTAAAAATGAGAAGAGATTTGAATGTGGATTTCCTCCAATCAAATCTTGCAACGTTAAACTATGTCTATTAAAATATTTGTGACGGTGATGATTGAAAGTTTAATTCAATTAAACTATCCTGAGAATTGTAAGCGAAACTACACGTGTCACACACAGGGGCATTCTCACCCCAAAAAATGTCGGGAGCGCATGGACGAGCATAATGAAAGTTATGGATGAATGCCATGGAGCTTGTCAAGCTGTTTTGTGCTCCATTCGATCCGCACAATGTCTCGGACAACATGCCGGAGATCATGGAACGTAAGGACTCAAAAGGTCGCAGTATTCTTTGCTGCATTAGCAGCTCCTTCGTTTAAAGTTTAGTACCTCAAAATTAAACGTAACGAACAGTGGCATTTTTCATAACCAAGAATATTTGGTACATATTCAAATTTTAGATTCGTGACGTTAGAGGCTCTAGTATCGGAATGAATTCTGCTACCGCAGGTAGGTATTTTAATTAACGTCGAAATGGAGCAACACAACGGGCTATTGGCGGCGGTCCGGGATCAAACCGAAGCGAAAAACCCGAGGACGACACCACGTAATTTTGAACCACGGTCAGATGACGAGGTCACACCTGAGCTGGCACCCCTCTTTCCAATCTTCCACATCACACCAACGGGGGACATTTGAGGCCACGACAAATTTAACGTACACCAGCTCCCTCTTTTGGGTTGGATTCGAACTCGCAACCCTCCGGTTGCCTAATCCGTTACTCTTCCAACCGGGCTACCGCGACCCATAATACCAAAGAATTAACGATAAAAGATGCTTAAAAATTGCAACGTTTTTCACATCTCAGAGCTAACAATAAATTATAATATACTTTTACATGCCCACAGATTTTTAAAAGAAATAAATAAGTATGCATGGATCAGCGTTGTAAATACTCAAAGGTACTAAGGAAAATAAAAAAAGGAACATTTTAATGATAACTGAGACATGAATATATTTTAAGCTCCTGAAAAGAAGTAAAAATGTAGCGTCTCTTTTCTTCCTACACCATATATTTCTGTGCTCACTGACACGATAAACTTATCTTCTAAACCTTTCTCAAACACGATTAGTTCTTGAAGAAGCGGCATTTTTTTTCCTGAAATTCTTCGGCCGTAATTTAAAGAACGAAAAGAAATTCGGCCGGTTTCGTTTACACCGATCATTTTTTAATTAAAAATAATTTTTCTCGAACTAAATATCCGAAGAAAAAATGGCTTCTGTTTTGGGAGAAGAGCCCAGATGTTTTCTATAACGGAAAATTGTTTGTTTCGTCACGACTCTTCGCATTTCCAGCAAGTGTTTTCTAAAGCAAAGAGACGGTGTTTTTCGAAACAAATGAAAGCCAAGATGTGTTAGGTTTAACGGTTTAAAGTAAATTTCCCAAAATTATTTTTCTGCGAGATAACTTACTGTGGAATGAATTCGAAAATTGAATTGGTTGATTTAGGCTCAAGGGCCAAACATAAGGTAGACAACAAATTCAAAGTGATAATCCGCTTTTATGTATGCCTGATTTCATCTAATTAAGGAAATAAAATTGTTTTGATGACTATATAATTATGGTTTTCTGCACGAAAACATATCTAAAATTTGTATCTTCTGTTCAAATATGAAATTTTCTCCTATATTCTTATCCCGGACCATCAGTAATAGCCTGTTGTGTTGCTCCAGTGCGACGTTAATTAACTACCTACCTATATATTTCGAGCCGCAATAACTTATAAACAATGTTAACTAAATAAGTATAAGAAGCAATAACATTCTTTTCTTACCACTGGATACTGAATCTTGAAACATAAGGGGGTCGTGGTAGCTCTGTTGGAAGAGTAACGGACTAGCAATCGGAGTGTTGCGAGTGCGAATCCAGCCAAAGACCGTCGTGTACAAAGAGGGCTGGTGCACATTAAATCCGTCGTGGACTCAAATATCCTCACGTTGGCGTGGTATGAAAGTTTGGAGAGTGGGGTGCCAGCTCAGGTGTT
Source organism: Meta bourneti (assembly GCA_933210815.1). Taxonomy (NCBI): domain Eukaryota; kingdom Metazoa; phylum Arthropoda; class Arachnida; order Araneae; family Tetragnathidae; genus Meta; species Meta bourneti. The sequence continues at coordinate 105,494,792 of OW119924.1, forward strand.
GCCTCGTCATCTGACCGAGGTTCAAAATTACGTGGTGTTGTCATCGGGTCTTTCCCTTTGGGATTGATCCCGGACCGTCGCCAATAGCCCGTTGTGTTGCTCCAGTGTGACGTTAATTAAAATACCTACCTACCTTGAAACATCAGGCTCAATTTCGCTATTGGAGACGGTCCAGGATCAATCCCGAAGAGAAAGAGCCAAGGACAACACGTAATTTTGAACTACGGTCAGATGAGATTTTCAATTAAATTACATCTACAATGACTACATACAGGCTTCATTTCTCCAAGGTGTTTATGTGTAATTCATGTATCCAATTCCTAGACGCGTGACAATTACATCTTGATTTTTGATGACATGGAGTTCCATTGACAAATAAATGGTTTAATACAATATAGTTTTTCATCGATTGGTCCCAATAACTGCCGCTTTTCTTTAAAATATGTATTAATGATAGTTTTAAAATCACGATATGGGATCCTATGCTTAATTACATTTGTAGTGGATTTAGCAGTTTTATTAACTATTTCATTACCTTTTAACCCAACAGAAAAGAAGGTTAAAATGCATATTTTGAAGTCGATAATTGTTTTATTGAATCTGAAATCAAAGGGTAACTGGATTTTTCAATGATTGTAAGACAATGAGTCAGTGAATGCGATAAGTTTTCTATGAGCATTGTTAGCGTCATGGTTCCCCTTCGAGAATTCCTCTCTTGCGAGAATTCGCCGTCGATGAGGGAAGAGGCTGGCAGGTTTATGACCGGATGGGGGTAAGGGAATGTCTTGTAACCCCTCGTTTTGGAACTGTCGAGCACATAGGTACGGGAGGAGAGTTCTGACCCCTCAACAAGAGAGAACCGTTGGATTTTTGGAAGTGGACGGACACAGAGCTGGTCTGCTCCGATGAAACCACGGGACTGAAACTATTTTGTTTTTGCTCATTTAGCCTCGAAATTGCCTTAAACTGTTAACTTTGTAAATACGATTAATGTGATTAAATGTGCTGTGTCTATGAGCTGTTTTTACATGCCTTAAATCCCCTCGCCACTTGAATTTGTCTCATGACGATACGGCATGAGGTAAAATATGATCAAGTGCCTTACACAAAGTAGTTATTTCGGCAGTAAAAATTGAACATGAAGGGTGAAGATTATAACTATGAGCACAGCCCTTAATGAGAAATGTAGCGTGACCTGTCGATTGAGATGCGTCTGTGTAAATATGTATAAAATTAGTTTAATTTTCTCCATCTGTAAAAACGGTGTCTGTACATAATGTCCGAGGTACTCGATTTATTAAATTTTGTGAAATGATTTTATTAATTGAAATTCGAGTCACACCAGGATTGAAGATTTAAAGTATTGACTGATCAATCGGAAGCATTGGAAATTCCCATCCATTGATCAAATTCGGGATTCTTATGTGGAAAGGGTTGTTAAAGATTTCTTGGTATGGTAAAGGCGTATGAAATATGGAGTATGATTTGAGCGATGTAATGGGGGGTTGAGGAGACTAAAATAATCTTAAAGAGATAGTGATTGTCATCTTGAATTGAAAGAAAGTTCAAGATTGTCTGCATGTAAACTATTTATAGGGCAAGTTCGAAAAGCTCCTGAATATAAACGCAAGTCTGCTTCTGACCGTGGCTCAAAATTACGTGCTGTTATCCTCGAAACTTTTCCTTTGGGATTGATCCCGGATCGTCGCCAATAGCCCGTTGTGTTGCTTCAGTGCGACGTTAATTAAAATACCGACCTACATTCGCAGTCATAATCAGATTTCGATCGTATCGAAGCCCAATAACCCCGAATTATAGGAAATAAAGGAAGTCGTGGTAATAAAATACGAAGCAGATAAAATAAATAAGGTTTTTTGGCCCAGAAATGAGAAATTTCCTCTGTGGCATGGGCTCCGAGTCTTTACCTCCCAATCAGGAAGTATCGCTGACGGAGTAATCTGATAATTCGTGTTTACTGTCAGACCAGCATTTATCACGTTTTCAGAGCAATCATCATAAATTTGAGATGGTAGTTGGGCTGTTGGTTCCACCCATAGGCGCTAGATTCAAGCCCTGGCAGAAGAGACGCTTGGAAAGAGCTGGTTATTTTACTATTATTATCGCGAATGCGAGCCTGTTATCGTTTATGCGGACCTGCCGCGCATGCGCACGGAGGAGAAAAAAGATAACTGATTCGGAACGCGGTTATTAACTCTTTGAAGCACACGAGTAAAAAGAAAAACAAGTTTCACAGAATATTTGTTCACTTATTCAGCTTCAAAATTAGATTTCAACATAAAATGACGTGTTTTTATTATAAAACGATTTGTTCACTCAATAATAAATTTTTACGAAAAACATTTATCTTTATAAAAGACAAAAATTCGCTGCACCACACAATTTGCCAACCTTAATAACAGCAGTGTGAACAACTTACTAATGCGTTTTGACAAGCGTAAATTTTGGTTTTCAGTTATTTACACATTTAGTGTTAATTTATAGCAATGCCAACTCAATAAAAAACTTTAAATAACACATTAAACTGCATGACTATGAGTCATTTCAATTTTTTGATGTGGGTTAAAAAATATCCCACCATGCATAAAAAGTTAAGCAAAAGGTGGGGCAGTTTTTAACCCACCTCACCCCAAAGAGTTAATCTGTAAAAAAATTCTGTTTTCAATATAAATATATTTCAGCGCAATTAAAGATTGGCGAAATTTATAGGATGTGTCTTCATTTTGGTTGAGCTTCGTTATTTTAATGAATAGATGAGTTTCGGTAAAAAAAGAATGAATAAGAAGCATGGATAAACCAAAAGGCATCATCGAATTTGATCTTTTTTATGCCCCGCTCTAGAAAAGAGGGTAAATATTCAAGAAAAGGGATGAGTAAACATCACATCTTTTATTAGCTTTTAAATGAATTTTAACCTCTTTGAAGCAATAATTATTTTATTCGAACGGGTGGTTTTTCATTAGAGTTGGAATGTTTAGTACTCGATTTGCTTGGATTCTGTTTTCTGGAGCATTGGATGACGCCGCATCTGAGACATTTTAGAAAAAGGTATAATAGTTTGGTTGTCTGAGGAATTTTGATGGTTGGTTTGCCTGAAAATAGTTAAATCCGTTTGAGCGGCAGTAGTTTTATCGGTTTTCTTTACTTTTGAGAAGTATTTTTGCGAGTTTTAGGGAGCGATCATAAATTATTTTACGGGCCTCTGAAAATGAAGTATTTTGTTGTACTTTAACAACTGTGTATTTTTCTTCTTTTTCAATTTGTCACTTTGAGGAATGCAGAGTAATCGAACTTGCCCCTCCAACAATTCACGGGTAAGTTGTAACATAGTGGGCAGATTGGTGTGCCAATGAACACAACGAGACAGCCCAAATTACAAATAAACTTACGTTTATTTTACAATAACGATATGTACAATATTTTACAATAGGGATTTGTATCCCTAAGTCATGGGCGTTGCAAAACAGACAAAGACTGATCGACTCAACGGCCCAAAACCGAGTACCACAAAACAAACCTCTACTCAGTACGACCTCTCAAACAGTTCTCTTTGTCACTAAAATTTTCGGGGATAACAGTCACCTCTAAAAACCACCTGGACGGCTTTCGAAGACCATCTAGACGGGCGTGACAGATGTTTCGGGAATTTTCGGCCGGAGATCAGTGGTGTTGACGTGATACTGAGCTATTAGAGACGTTACAAAGTCCACTGAAGGTAAAGAGAAGCAGTAAATTCTGGAACCAATCGAATTATCGGGTTTCCATGTAACTGGAATTCCGAAATGGTTCAGATCAACAATTCCTTTCACTACTAAACTATTTTTATTAATGTTCGCTTTAAGCCTGTTTCTATATTTTTGTGCGTATTGAAAATGTCAACATTTCCCAAAGATTCGGCATCTTGATCAATACATTTTGAGGGTATGTAGGTATTTTAATTAACATCGCACTGGTGCAACACAACGGGCTATTGGCGGCGGTCCGGGGATCAATCTTCTAAGGGAAACACCACGTAATTTTGAACCACGGTCAGATGACGAGATAACATCTGAGCTGGAGCCCCACTCTCTAAACTTCCACACCAAGCCAACGTGAAGACATTTGATGCCACGACAAATTTAACATGCACTCGCTCCATTTGTACACGACGGTCTTTGTTTGGATTCGAACTCACAACCCTCCGGTTGCTAATCCGTTACTCTTCCAACCGGACTACCGAAAACCCATACATTCTGAGGGAAGGTCCCTTTAAAAGAATTCATTGTAAAGAAAGATTGAAAAGAAAGATTGAAAAGAAAGAACGAATTTTCTTTCCATTATAAAACTTCTGAATGCGTCCGTAAATAAATATTTCATAAAATATAAAATACTGCTTAGAGAATTCGGATACATTGAATGCTTCTAATTTATAACTCATATTTTATAACTTCCAATATTTTACGTGAAGCAAAACGAAGTACCCTTTTTCTAAGATTCAGTTTCCATTACTTTAAGAAAGCTGATCTACAAAACGGAAGTAATGCTTCCAATTTGGCAAAGGGAGTTTAAGCTGGAGTCTGGAAGTTACAATTTTACGCTTTTTTCTCTGGTAGAAAATGGATTTGGAACATTTTTTCCCGTTTTGATGATGTTACTGAACGTGGTGAAGCATTTATGGGGAATTGAAACCCTTCCTGAGAAATAAGACTAGTTTTCAATACCCTCAGGTATCGAACTTTGTCGGAATGTAGGTTACGGGCAACGTTATTTGGTTTCAGATACTTTTTATTTTCTGGGTCAAAAATCTTAAATTCTTTGCCTGAGACGGTGAAATCAGGATGATGTGGTTTCATTGCAGTTAAAAAGCTACTTTGGAAGGTCTGGATCAGCCTAAAAGTAATGGGGTTTTTGACTTAGACCTCTAATTCCTCGGGGATAGTATAGAAGACTTACGGCCGACAGCCTGTGTGACAAAAATGTCAGACTTAAATTGGTTATATCGTTAAAAACACATCCAGAACAGCAATCGTGTTAGCTTATTCGTAAACAGCATGAAGTCCAATTCGCAATCTTCGCAAATATCTCGCTTTATAAACTGCAATAGTATTTCAAGATTCGAAATGTAAATAAAATTTTGTATTCCTCTACTGGAAAATTGTACTGTAGCGTTAAAATGCATACCTCCACATGGCTAGACTTTAGTTGTTGTCCGAAATTCCAGTATCTAATTATGCACATTTCGTAAATTATTTCCTTTATTTGTTGAACTAACAAAAAGTATTTTAATTCATATATTTGTATAGAGTTGAAAATGTGTTAGTAACAGAAAACAGAAGTCTAGAATTAAAAGAAAATCCTAGATGCATTTTTAGGAAAATGTGCGAAAGATAGTTAGAATTTGTCCTCATGGTGGGGATAGGTTCCAATGAAATGCCAAATACCATGAGATAAGAGAATGTAAATTTTGAACTGGCGCTGCCGTCGTATAGTTAAGATCACACTATTCCGCATCGGACGGACGGCACGGATAGGGTTACTTTAGCGTACTGCGCACACTGCATTCGGAGTATCGCATTTCACTTAGAAACTGACGGGGAAATGCCGGCCACATTCCCTTTCAGGCAATAATTTCGTTTCAGTTTAGTATAAAAGGAATATCTGCAAAAAGTTCACTTACGACTATTGAAAAAAAATAACAATCTTTTAAAGAAAATCATGTTTTTGGTATCGATCTGACATAAAATTTTACGCAGATTTGAAATCCGTTGACATTTTCGCTCTATCTCGAACCATCGTAAAGATAGAAACTTGGATTAGGGGAATAAAATGCACAATTGAATATATACCGTCAACATCCAGTGCCCACACGACTCGGAAACTTCGGATGAGTCATCCGCATTGTACGGACGGAACGATTTTATTCTCTCTCCGGAATCATCGTCGGAATTGCCGACGTCAGATACGAACGCTGCAGATATGTGTGGGAAGTCTTATTCAAAACAATGTAATTCTAAAATCCGATCTGTGCGATGCGTGCTTTCCTTACGATGCGAAGTAGTGTGCTCTTACCTTTAGGGTCTCTCTCCTCAATACTATCGCCTTTAATCGGGATAGAGGAGAGATATCACAATCCATCTCTCATATAGCTGAACCAACCTTGATCAGATTTAAAAGAAATTATATCCAATACCTAAACGTTACTACCGATCAGCGTTGGTGCACTTTTCAATTAACTAATGGTAAAATCATTACTAATACCCATTCATCATCCCGAAGTTTTTGATGCTTCATCCAAAAACTATTTCATTTTAAAGCGGATCGGGAGGATCTGCTGAATCTTGAATTTGAAAGGCCTAGGGAAAGACATCTTACAATTACCTTTAATGTCATTGAAAATGTAGGCAAAAACGAGATTCTTTTTTCAATACAAATAAAATGTATAAATTATCTTCCCTTCCCTTTTAATCCTTGAAAATCCTTTTTCAATCAGGTCTCGATGGGACCTCCAACAGGTGGATTCAGTCGATTACTCTTCATATAAAATCATGATCAGGAATAATAGGATTATCTACGGACCATCAGTTTAACCATTTAAGGTTATTTGTTAGGGTTTTATGGCGCAAGGGCCATATTTGGCCAAGATGAGTCGAAGTAAGTAGGTATTTTAATTAACGGCATATTGGAGCAACACAAAGGGATATTGATGACGGCCCAGGATCAATCCAAAAGGGAAAGATCCTAGGGCCACGTAATTTTGAATTACCCAAAAGTTGCGCCAACCTCAGAAGACAAAAAAGAATTTCAAGCAAAATCAAGAAAACTGATATAATTTAGCAATTTATTATTTCAATTTGAACTTATTCGAGGTTTAAAGTCTAAACAAAGTTTATAAAATGGGTGTCACATATTGCATAAAAATAAATTTTTCTGTTAGGATCTCCCAAATTATTATTAGGGCCGCGGTAGCCCGGTTGGAAGAGTAACGGATTAACAACCAGAGGGTTGCGAGTTCGAATCTAACCAAAGACCGTCGTGTACAAAGGGGGCTGGTACACGTTAAATCTATCGTGGCCTCAAATGTCCTCACGTTGTAATGGTGAGGAAGTTTGGAGAGTGGGGTGCTAGCTCAGGTGTGACCTCATCATATGATAGTGTGGTTCATCAGCGTGGTTCAAAATGACTCAAGACAACGTGGTGTTGTTCTTGGATTATGAATGAGGATTGATCCCCGACAGTTGCCAATAGCCCGTTGCGTTGCTCCAGTGCGCCGTTAATTAAAAATAACATACCATACATAAACTATTATTAAGGATTGGATTTAAAACTCCCAGTCAGATTTTTTTACGGTTATTAACCCTCCTGATGGTTGTCTCGACGATATATCGTCATCAGCAAGACTTACCAGGTCTTGTTGGACGAGATATCTCGTCATTAGAAGAAAACACGTTCATGATCATAAGAAAACTGACTAGAACTCGATCTCGCCATCATAAAAATATCGGCAATATCTTATTCGAGATATTTGTTCATATTGATCCAAAGGGGCACGACGATATAAGTTTAATAAATTATCTTCATTAAATTTATTTCGCAGTTATCATCCTTTTGCATTCACTAATGATACCAATTCAGAATTAGTTCCTATCATGGATGGAACTCCGTCAGTGGTAATACCTGATAATTTCGTCAGATCTAAATCAAATTTGGAACACTGTTCCTAAAGCCCAGAGAACATATCACTACCCTTCGTTTGATCTGACAATGAACTCGTTCCAATTGCTCCTCATTCACTTCAAACGTATGCGTTAATCCACGTGCAACTATTAACAATTGAGTTGATGTCGGAAGGGATGTCAGTTGATTCATCAGTAGTCAATAGTCAAATTTCTTTGAATAAGTCGTTAATTGATCCTTTATGTTTGCCTACATTGCAGTGACCTTCTATGCAGTCATAGGACGGGTGTGACCTCGTCATCTGACTGTGATTCAAAATGACGTGTCCTCGGATTTGGACTGATCCCAATCCTTCGGGATTGATCCTAGACCGTCGCCAATAGCCCGTTGTGTGGCCCCAGTGTGAAGTTAATTAAAGTGCTGCTTACTTGGTCCTGCATTATCCAATGTAGAATTTATTTTATACCTTATCCAAGGGGTGGTTAACAATCACAACTATGGAAACAAAACACTCGTATAACGAATAAACGATTTATAAAGTTTGCATAAACGTTATTACTAACCGACTATTGCAAGCAGATAGGTAGTAGAGTAGGCGCTTACATGTTGACTGAAAAACATTAAACAGCTATATATCTATCGCCAATAATTCAAACACATCAACAAATAGGTAGGTATTTAATTAACGTCCCACTGGAACAACATAATGGTCTATTGGCGACGGTCGGGGATCAAACCAGAAGGGAAAGATCCAAGGACAACACCACATAATTTTGAATCACGGTCAGATGACGAGGTCACACTTGAGCTGGCACCCTACTTTCCAAACTTCCACACCACGCCAACGTGAGGACATTTGAGGCCACAACAGATTTAACATGCACAAGCCCCCTTTGGTCTTTGTTTGAATTCGAACTGGCAACCCTTCGGTTGCTAATACGTTACTCTTCCAACCGGGCTACCGTGGCCGATAAGTCCGGTAAGAGTCTCTTACTTTCTTCCGCAGCTTTTTTTCAATTCTAAATTTTCGTAAAGCTTCTGTAATCGATTCTCTGCTCAGGTAAAACAATTTCCCCAGGAGTACCTTTTCCACCAACGACAACATTTAGTTTAACAAACGCAGTAGCTTAATTTGCACAAACTATTGGCAATGCAACTATCGATAATAAGCTCCAGTCCTTGAAGAAGGAATTAAATGTGCATGTTTCTGGTCATACAAACGATACAGCGCCATCTATCAGTGAAAATGTGAACTAAAACATTTCTCTGCATGCCAAATAAACCAACTCTTCGGGAATCCTTTTGGTGCAAACCGCACTCCAGTAGGCCAATTTGTTGATTTCACGATCCTTTGAAAAGTCTACACATTTATGGAACATCCTGTATAAAAATTTCTCTGCATGTATGCTACAAGGCAATAACGTCCAGTTCTTTCTCTCAAAAGTGCCAGATTTTCTTATATTTGCTTATTTTTGTGGTCTTGCCACATTTCTAAGTAGCCACTTGCATATCATTCGCATTTAGCCCCAAACAGAGGCAAGTACAGCTTAACCCTCTTTAGGAGTTCACACGCATGCTTCACGACGCTGTCTTCCCTGCTTGACTTCTAACCAGCTTTGATTATCTTGTCTAATAGAATCTTTCGAAAAGATTCCCAAGGATTCCATTCCGAGGAAAGGACCAACTGAATCTTTCCAAAGTATTCCATTCCAAAAAGGGGAAGAAATTATTCTTTGCAAATGATTCCATTCCAAGTAGAGGATCAAATGATTCTTTCCCAAGTATTCTATTCCAAAAACAGGACCAAATGATTCTTTCCAAAGGATTCCATTCCAAAAACAGGACCAAATGATTCCATTCCAAAAAGAGGACCAAATGATTCTTGACAAATGATTCCATTCCAAAAAAAGAGGACCAATTGAATCTTACTGAAGGATTCCATTCCAAAAAGAGGACATAATGATCATTTCCAAATGACTCCATTCCAAAAAGGACATAATGATTATTTCCAAATGATTCCATTCCATAAAGAGAAACGAAGGATTACATTCCTAAAAGAGAATCACTTTTCCAAATGATTCCATTCCAAAAGACCAAATGATTCTTTTCAAATGATTCCATTCCAAAAAGAGAAACGAAGGATTACATTCCAAAAAGAAGAGAAACACTTTTCCAAACGATTCCATTCCGAGTAAAGGACCAATTGAATCTTTCCAAATAATTCCCTTCCACAAAGAGAATCAAATCATTCTTTCCAAATGATTAAATCCAAGTAGAGGACCGAATGATTCGATCCAAATGATTCCATTCAAAAAGAGGACCAAATGATTCTTTCCAAAGAATTCCATTCCAAAAACAGGACCAAATGATTCTTTCCAAATGGCTCCATTCCAAAAAGGACATAATGATTATTTCCAAATGATTCCATTCCAAAAAGAGGACCAATTGAATCCTTCCAAAGGATACCATTCCGAGCAGGCCAATTGATTCCTTTCCAGAAGATTCTATTCAGAGGGAAGAAATTGTTGAACAAATTGAATTGAAGGAAGGACCAATTGAATTTTTCCAAAGGATTATATATATATATATATATATGAATCTTCAAAAGATTCTCTTCCGAAGAAAGGACCAATAAAATCTTTCAGAAAGTTGAAAGTATCGATGGAGTCCTTCAACCAATAGATATGGTTATTTTGTCATGAGTGTTGTGGGTTAAAATGATTCTACATCAATCGGAAATCTTAAGAGGCTCGGAGAGTTAAGGAATGCAATAGACTGGATGCAACAGACTAGTGCAACAGACACTACTCCTCTCTTAAGACAGACCAGGAATCTTATTGGGTTTATCTTATCGGATGCCAGAGACAAAATGAAGTGAGTCCCTACATTTGCCATAAGTAGGTAATATTTCATTCAACGACGCACTGGAACAACACAACGGGCTATTGGCGAGGGTCCGGGATCAAACACGAAAGGAAAGATCCTAGGACAACACCACGTAATTTTGGACCATGGTCAGATGACGAGGTCACACCTGAGCTGTCACCCCACTCTCCAAACGACCTCAAATGCCAACGTGATGGCATTTGAAGTCGAGACAGATTTAACCCCTTTCTACACGATAATCTTTGGTTGGATTCCAACTCGTAACTCTCCGATCTCTAGTCCGTTACTCTTCCAACCGGGCTACCGCGGCCCACTTTTGCCGTGACACATTCTCTTGATATATACATTTATATAAAATGCTATGCAGAATGTAGCTCGCTTTCGATTAAGTTCACATAATATGAAGATGGCCTTCAGTTCTGTTTGACGGAAAAGGTTTACTCATTAATTGCATACATTAAATATTACAGCGCTCATGATTGATAAGTAGGTAGTTAAATAGTAGTCGTTCTGGAACAACTGAACGGGCTACTGATGTCGGTCCGGGATTAATCCCGAAGTAAGATCGAAGGACGACACCTTGTAATTTTGAACCACAGTCACATGACGAACGCTCATGACTCACTACGTATCTGCAGGACTGTCAGAATGGACCGTACAATAATATTTTGTTCTTTAAATTGCGTTTCTGCTGAAAAGCATCGGGAAAACATTCTATTAGCACATATGTAGAGAAATATCAAATATTAAAAATTGTTATTAGAGTTGAAAAGAGAATTTGATGCAGAATCCTTCATTCTGAGATTCACTATTCTGAGGTCTGTGAATGATTTTTTTTTCATATATATGTTATCGGCAAAGTTTGAAACGCCGGCATTGTATAGAATACGTAGGCATTTTATAGAATGCCCGTCGTTTTTAGGCAAAGTATGAAATATGAGAATTATTATATACTTTCCCTAAGCATTGTATATAATACCTAGGCATTCTATAGAAAGACAAATGCTATTTAGGCAAAGTATGTAAAAAAGGTCATGACAAGGCTATTATTTAAAAACCTTTCATTCCTCAAAAATACAAATGTTATTTTGAAAAATAATGAGTGCCATTAAAAAACTTTTTTTTCAAAATACATAAAAAAATTAAAGTTGTACAAAACAAAATTTATGCCTTTCTTATTAAAGAAAACAAAATAAAATATGAACCTACTTGTTGCACCAAGAAAGGAAATAATTTTATTTTGAATTGCACTTAATTTTATTTGTGATAAAAAGTAAAACAGGGGGTCAAAAATGGTAAAACGTGATATTCGAAACTAATCGGAGATGTATTTCATACATTGCCGGTTTGTCATTTGGCATTCTATAGAATGCCTAGGAAATGTGTGAAATATTAATCGTTTCATACATTGCTCGCCAGTTTTCGGCATTCTATAAAGCCTAGGTATTCTATAGAATGCCGGATTTCAAACTTTGCCGGTAACATATTTACTTAACCGGAATAGAAAATGTTTTCTTTCCCTAAGCTTTTGCCTCAACCTATCAAACCTATTTAATGTTTACCGTGAAAAGAAACTACGATGACGAACATTTCTTTTCGAGTACACCAGGGCTTATCTTTTCTAGTTAGATACGTGGAATTCGATTTCCTTTTTCCTCAGAGAAATAAGAGTTGAAAAAACGTAACTGCTGGGTGTTTGGGGAAATATTTGGACACATTGGTTTTCTTTTAAAACTAACTTCTCTTGGGGGAATGGAAAATATAACCGATTTTCGTAGAGTACAGAGGCTGTTCGGACATTTTTTGAATGATTTTGATGAACTGTAAAAAACATTGTACACTACGAAATTTTTTTATTTTCGCAGCAGTTAAATAGTTAAAGTTTTTCTTATCGTCTGCTAACCCAGGGTTTTGTTTACATTCAAAATGGCACTTTTAAATAAGCAATGAATGGAAGGCTATGTTTCCGCTCTTTCCGAAGCTTATTCAATTATTCAAAACGCCGTAAAAGTCATGGTTTTTCGATATCTAAAAAGGTATTCTTATTAATATTTCACATTAATAAGTAATATTATTAGTTAGGAAGGAAAAAACGCGTAAAAGTGGAAAAATACTTCCAAATAAGTATCCAAAAATGAAAAGAATTTCTGAGAATGTAAGATAAGATTTTTAATTTTAAAAGAGAATCCGCCAAGTCAAAGAACTATTGCGAAGTCATTAAAATGTTCAGTTCCAACTGTAAATAAAATAATTAACTGTGATTTGAATCTTAAAAAGGCCAAAAAATAAAATGTTCATCGTCTATCTCTAAGACATTGAAGAATGCAGAACTCGCTGCAGAATTCTGTATGAGAAGCATTTAGCTGGAGAGAGATGGAAAACGTTGTGACAATAGACGAGGCGTGGGTGTATTTAAATAATTGCAATAAAAAAGAACAATTTATTATCATAAAAGAGAATAAAAAATCTTAAAACGTGGTTCAAAGAATCTAAAGAAACTTTCTCAAAGGGATTTATGATTGTTGTCGGTTTCGCATATAATGAAAAATTAAAAGTAGAGTGGAAAAAAATGTAAAAATAAACTCCACGTATTATCAAGACCCTATTTTATCCCAAATATTCAAAAAAAAAATACCATATCTTTACCCACAGTTCCAACAGTAGAGCTGCATCAGAATGAAGCAAGCAGCCACAAATCTAAATCCACTATTAAATTATTGAACCAAATGGAACAAGATCCTTATTAATATTCCTGCAAAATCTCCCGATGTCTCACCCATGGACTTTTGTGCTTTTGGACTTTTAAGAAGAGCATTATCGAAACGTCGACCGAAAAACATTCAAAGATTTTGGAAAACTGTGGAACACGAATGGGACAAAATACCTGTCGATACTACAAAAGTCATTATTATCATGTAAATTAAGGTCTAGAAAGATAGTTAACAATACGTGCTATCAAATGGAACCTTTAGAACACAAAAATTTCATGTAAAAAAATTGAGCAACAGTCCATTAAAATCGTTCAAAAAATGTCCGAACAGCCTCTGTATAACTAACCTCGTAGTGTCATTTCAATATATCTGTGACAGATTAAATCAGACGCATTTAAACGCTTCGTGAAATAATTCATAGATATATAGGTACTTTAACGTGACAATGGAGCAATATATTGCGCTATTGTTGACGGTCCGGGATTAATCCCAAAGGGAAAGACCAGAGGACAGCACCACGTAATTTTGAATCACGGTCAGTTCACGAGGTCAACACCTGAGCTGGCTCCCCAATCTCCAAATTTCCCCACTACGCCAACGTGAGGACATTTGAGGGAACGAAAAAATTTAACGTGCACCAGTTTCCTTTGTGCACGACGGTCTTTGGTTGGATTCGAACTCGCAACTCCGCTGTTGCGAATCCGTTGCTCTTCTAACCCTGCTACTGCGGCCTAATAATCGGAAACTGAAGAGTAAAATGTTAACATCGTTTATTCCGCATGGTGGTGATGTCTTGGCTAGTGAAGTTGTTGAGAAAATCAGAAGGCAATTTTAACATAATATAATCTATATAATATCAATGCCACGGTTATACAGAAAAAGTTTTATCCTCTCTGGGAAAAGCAGGAGTATCTATTCTTCTTGGCACGTCTACTATTTTTTATGATTTATGGTCTTCCGCTAATGCCCCAATTCACACCGATCAAAACTTCATTCTAAACAATCAGCGGTTTGCTTATAAGTAGGATTGCCAGGTTCATTAACGTCGCACTGGACAACGGGCTATTGGCGAAGATCCGGGATCTATCCCCAAGGGAAAGACCAGAGGACAGCACCACGTAATTTAGAACCACGGTCAGTTGACGAGGACAACACCTGAGCTGGTACTTCACTCTCCAAACTTCCACACCAGGCCGAGGATTTTTGAGAACATTACAAATGTAACGTGCACTAGCCACCGTGTACACGACGATGTTTGCTTGGACCAAGTTTCGAACTCGCAACTCTCCCATCGCCTAATCCGTTTCTCTTAAAACCGAATCTACCGCGGCCCGTTTCTTTTCCTGCATGAAATATATGCGAGATATTTCCTTATTTCGGCATAAAAAGAAGTACAATGTATTTATTTTTACTTAGTATACAACAATGCCATATTGTATGTATCAGAAGTTATGTCTATTAAACTAAACATAGGTGGCGTAGTGTCCCTACCGTGGAACAGGTTTCCTACACTTATTCCGAAAGTGGCATCTCTTCGAATACGCGCGCGCGCGCGCGCGCGCGATTCTGCTCTTCAACAAAAATATTCCAAAGAATTCTATCCAAATTTATATACGATAGTTGATTACTCAACTTCAATTAGATAAAGAGCCACGGTACCCGATTGAAAGATTAACGGATTATCAACCGGAGGGTGGATAGTTCGAATCCAACCAAAGACCGTCGTGAAAAAAGGGGGCTGATGCATGTTAAACCTGTCGTGGCCTCAAATGTCCTCATGCTTGCGTGGTGAGATAGTTTGAAGAGTGGGGTGCCGGCTCAGGTGTGGACTGGTCATCTGATCGTGGTTCAAATTTACGAGATGTTGTACTCGGATCTATTCGGGATGGATGCCGCTCATTCGCCAATGGCCCCTTGCGTTGCTCCAGAGAGATGTAAATTCAACTACCTACCATATTTATAAATCTCAATCGCGATTTATTTATAAATTATAGATTCTATTTTTTCTGTTATATACGTCATTTAAAAATTAATAAATTCGTATAAATCGTGTAATGGTTTTTAATGCATCGATATCGGTGGTTATTGTAGCGTAAAAAATGAAAAAGCAGCAACAATGTACGAAATTAACAATGTTACAAAGTAACAGAAACAGTGCACGATGTGGCCGTAAAACAATGGTAGTTGATATTTCTCAGAAGAAACAATTTAATTTGGTGTAAATATTCCATTGTTGCTCTGATATTATTTAACAGAACTCATTGCAACAAATGCTTTCTTCATTCGAAAAAAAGTTATCAAAAAGCTTGTACGTAATTTGGAAAACTGCTATAATTGTACATTGAAACAACTATTCTTAAGACTTCTAACGTCCTTTAGGTTCTTTTTAAAGGACCAAATCGCTTCTTCCAATTCTTCATCATCTCTAATTTCTACTGAGATAAAAGAAGAAATGGCTAGCAACATCATCGACTGGATTGGCAAAAAGA
Source organism: Meta bourneti (assembly GCA_933210815.1). NCBI lineage: Eukaryota > Metazoa > Arthropoda > Arachnida > Araneae > Tetragnathidae > Meta > Meta bourneti. The sequence goes on from OW119924.1 coordinate 105,510,549, forward strand.
TGTAAGTTCAATTTTACTCGTGTTTCGTTTTCTACTACAAAAATTTATTATATTGACTTTACAGAAATTGATTCAATTGGTCCTTTCAGGAAATAATTATTATATTTAATTAAAGTGAAGTTTCATTCACATAGCTCAAATTTCAATCATAAATCTTGTTCAATATCAAATAACATTTAGCTTTCAATTATTTAAAGATAAGTATATGAAATAGAGAGAAATTAACGTACAATTGAAGTTAAAAAACAAAGTGGTATGAAAATATATACATTTTGCTTGAAAGCAAGCATTCTGCTTTGAAATGCAAGTATCAATATTATAGAACCATTAAACCAAAAAATTTGAAATTTTTTTAAAACATCCAAAATTTAACAGAATCTGTTTCAACAATTACTTAAAAATCAAAAATAAGTTTATGTTTTTACAGTGTAAATGTATTTTTTCATGCAGACTTCGATTCTATAATGTATATTTTTATAAAATAATTATTGAAATAAATTTTTATTTGTATTTCGAATCTTTAAACGATTTTTAATTAGAAGATTTTATCTTTTTAGAAACAAGTTCAAACAAAAACGAAACAAAAAGAAAGGTATGAAAAAGAACGCTGATACAAAATTAAAGAACATATCGAGCGATTTCGTGGCAAAGTATTCACAGAATGTTATAGACCCTATTGATTCTGACGACATGAATCCGAAGATCTACTGCTTTGCAGAAAACATGTTCATTAATGAAGGCTTTGAAGATGATTCACCAGAACAGGTTGAAACATATGACATACACAAAGTGTCTAAAGAACTGGAAGCGAATGGTGCTTGGGTAGTCATGAAACCGAAGATCAAGTATTTTTCAGAAAACATGTTCATTAATGGTGGTAAAAAAATTAATACAAAAAATCCACCATATGAAGATGCTTCACGAAAACAGTTTGAAACAAATAAGATACATAAACTTTGTTGCGATGTTGTGGCGATTCTAAAAAAGATGTCCAATGGATCTAACCGCGGTCAAGCACAATCAAAGCAAGGAATCTCCAATATAGAACAAGAACTGAATGGTGCTTGGGTAGGTCAAAATCACCGCCATCAAGCCAAAATCACCGAAAAGAAAAGAATTCGAAATGATATGGCTCTGAAATTTATGCTATTCGATGATTTTGTTAACATGCAAAATCCCGGATTACTGAGAGGGGTACCGATCGAAGAACATCCCCAACTCGCACCTGCAACTTTTCGATGGAGAAGGGAAGATAGTTTGTATGAAGGTCCCGAAGTGATCATTGCTGCAGATGAAGATCCCTTCATCAAGAAATTGAGTCAAGATTCGGCGAAATCTACCTTCAGTGAAAGAGTTGAAAAATCCAAAATAAATCAAGAGTTAAAAGGCGTGAAATGCGATAAGTACGATACATTTATATTCGAGGACCGAAGCACTGAAAAGGATCTCTTCAACAATACCGAGAAGTCTACAAAAGAAGGCTTCCGTACCCAAAATGAGATGGTTGAAAACTTCAAGATATTTGAACGTTTTCTGAGAAAATATGATTCAGATTTCATCACCTACAAGGGCGAGGTTCACACACCTAAAATGATGGGTACAGTCCCTTTTTGCAACAGTCTGGGAATAGAAAAAGGAGATGATCTCTTTAAAACTGAGGAAGAAGCTACATTTCTGACATGCGGGGTAAGGGAAAATATTTTCTGTTTTTGAATAATTTTTTGCAATATATATATATATAATTTCATTTGAATTTAATAATAGTCATTTAACTTTTATATGTTTGATTTCTTTTTAGGGTGAAATTCAACGTTCTTTCTCTGTCATGTTTTAAAGTGAGAAAAGGGAAGAAGTTACTGAAGAGAAAAGAATAAAAATATTGCATGGATCTTACTTTGGCTATAATGAAAACCAATTTCAAATTACAGAATTTTATGAGGATGTTAGGCGTATATTTTATTATAAATTTATTCATACAATCATTTGGCAAAACTTTGTATATTACAATTCAAAATGAGAAACAAAATTATTAACTTGCAAAATATATAAGTTTAATAGGCAATAAAAACATTTCAATTTTCCATAATGTGTATTCCTTTTGACTGATGTACTGTGTTCGATTTATTTATCTACTAACAGAATAACCCGGAGTTACTCGGATTGAATTGGTTAACTAATTTCCGTTTTCGTTAATAAATTGTAATTCCTATCCATTCCATGTAACAACTACCACACTAATAAAGGTACACAATCTTTAAATACCCAATTTCATAAATGTAAAAAATGTTAATTATAGCATTTAAATTTTGTAGAGTTTAAATTTTTGTAAGAAAGAAAAGTCTAGAGTGCCAATGTTAACTAGAATGCATAGAATAGTTCAGAGTATGCATATAAAAGACTTGTATGTCATCTAAAAACAAAAACATTGCCCAAAATTATCATACAAAGATTAAAAATGTTTTTAAAACTAATTAAATCATTATTTACCTTCATTACATTTATTGAACGAAAACATCAAATTCAAAATCCAGAAATACATCTTAAAACAGATTTTAGAAAAGCTTCGAACGAAAGGTAATGAATGTATCTGTTTTTTCACAACAAAATAAATTCTCGGATTAATAACGGACACAAATTAAAAATGCAAATGATTAAAAAAATACCAAGGTTGCCATATTAGATGCCAGTCCTATTTTAAAAGGTTTTGTTCTGTATAGTTTTATTTTCTTTATCGTCTGTGCAAATATTCAGAATTTTTTTGTTCCGTAAAGAAAAAATAAGACTCGAAAGTAATTAAACTATTAGAATTTTAATTCCGCAAAAACACTTTTGCGGAATTAAAATTCAAATAGTTTATTTACTTCGAGTAAAATAATTGCAAATCCATTTTTTGCTCGCAGTATGGATATTTCAAAATAATTCATATTTCAGGAGCATTGATAAAACAATCCCAGTAATTGCAATGCTTAACGTTCCCAGCTACTCCAAAAATACCAAAATATAGTTGATTGAAGTATAGTTACTCAGATGTTTTAACCCTCTGCATACGTTGGAGCAGAATATCGTTTCCTTCTTTGGTTACGGCAGCCGGCCCAACGGCTTTACAGGCAACTTACTGAAACCGGCGGAAACGGCCTTTACAATACATTCTCCAGGAGGATAGGGAATATGTGTCATCCCATTATCACGTAATGTGCCGGTTTCTATTGTCGAGTCATGGGTATGCCTAGAAGGGACAGATTCTTCCAGGGTAAACTGAAAGGGCGGCTGTGATTTTTTAAATGTATATCTTTTCATTTACTCAACCTTTCAGACTAGATGCTCGAGGATAAACAATTTGCGAGGCTCCCCGGCGATAACCCTGACATCTTTGTCAACAGGGAGATAAGGCTTTTAAAGCGCGTGTCTCTTTGTAGCACAGAAAAGAAGGGATGGAAATCGTAATGGGCTTCAGCGATTCTTCAGGAGTTTGACGACTGAAAGAATCCGAGCCTTTCGTAACGAGGGGACTCGAAACTTTCGGCCGGATGGGCCGGTCCCCGTATCCAGCGGGTTAATGTGAAACTTCCCTAAATATGTAAAGTAAAAAACTTTATAATAATGCATTCACTAAACTAAAATATGGTGTATCAAATATAGAACATTAAATTAAAATGTGTTGAATAAATCTTATGTGACACTTGTCGAGATTAGAACATAGAACGGGAAGACGGACAGACAGACAACCAAGTTCAGTCACTAAATGAATGTAAGAATTCACAGTATGCAGTTTTATGAAAATATATTCGACCGTTTGGCCGTAGTACGGGCACACACATGCAGACAAACAGATAGACAGACACCAAACACGCAAGAGACAGATTTTGCATCAAAAGGGTCCAAAACGGATTGAAAATTTGAAATGGGTCGAAAATATTCAATGTACAAACACTCCATTCTTATTTATAGATTTTCCCACATTTCTTTCCTGGTCTTGAACAATTTTGGCGCCAATTTTCAGTCATGGTTTACATCTCCTTGTTCGGGGGCTACAAATTCTATGGATCGGAACATCAAATATTCTAATGACTAGGGACCGATTCTCTAACATGAAGTACACGTATTACAAACATATCGGAAAACAATCTTTGTAAACAAAATAAATTATTTCGAAAACATTCACACATGCATGTGTGTAAGGAAACTGGCGTCCTACTTCCCTCCCCCACATCCAACTTTGTTGACTGGCCCTTTAGTAATACCCTTTCGCTTAAGTTCTTTTCCTGTGAAATTCTTATAATAAATTCGTAAAAAGGACGATTATACTTTGAATACTCTCATACTCATAGTTTACCTACCATTATATTATTTTTAACTTGTGACATTCTTTCACCATCTTTAAGGGAAGGATGACACATTAACTTGATAAGATATTCATCATTAAGTTTTTTAAAAGCGAATACATTCTTTCTAGAAAATTCCATCTTGTGGCACGTGCAATAATAAAAGAGCTTGTTTCAAAATTTAATATCTTCAGTACAGAGAAAGCAAACCTATTACCATTTTTTGAAAGTGGTAAATCGATTTGACCGAGTTTTTTTTAAAGAAAATCATCATTTAGCACAAACTTTTAACATACATGATAAGTTACTTAAATATAGATTCAACTCGTAAAATAAGCCATCTTGATCTTCTGTCACCGACAAAGAATTTTTAATCTTTCAAAATTCCTAGTTCGGACTTTTTAAATATTAACGTTCTTTCAAAAACGGCGAAATACCACTTAAAATGTTCTTTATTTTGACTTACATGCCGCTTTAAATCGAATATTTTATGTTGTTGCGTGTGATGTAACGGAATTATAATTTATTTTTAAAAATTAATAAATTTGCTACAGAAAACAGCGAAATAAAAGTAAAGTTGTCGGGGAAAAGTTGTTCCGAAGATTACTTTTATCTTGCGTTCTCGCATAGTTGCCACAACTTGCAACTAATTGGACAAAATTTATAAATGTGATTTTAATTCCGAACGAAAGAAATGGAAAATATCACTGCACGTGGTAAACGAACATGAGTTTCGGTTTCGTTCCTGTTCGTTGCAAATTATCGTCTGTCCCAAATAGTCGGATATTATATCCCAAATATAGATAGATATCTCAAATATTCGTCTGTCCTAAATATTGTTTGTTTCACAAAGAAACAATAAGTCTCAAAATAAATAAAGTATCAGAGTTAAATTTCCGTGAGAATTAATTTTTGTAAAAGTAATTCATTTTTTAAAGTACTGGTAAAATAATTCAGGTAATGGAAATACTCAATATACATTTCAGCTTCTCCAAACTACCAAATTATGATTAATTAAACTTACTAAGATGTTTTAACATGAAATTTGTTTATATATGCAAGTTTTGGAAATTCAAATAACGTATTCACTAAATTAAAACGTAAATTACGAAACAGAAGATTCATTAAAATATAGTGAATAAATTTTATGTGACAAGCACACAGACACAAAAACAGTCGTAAAACGGGAAGACAGATAGACAGACCAATGCAACCAAGTTCAATCACTAAATGAATGTAAATTCTCACAGCATGCAAAGTTTCATGAAATTACACCCAGCCGTTTAAACGTAGTACAGGCACACACACATACATACAAACAAACGCGCGAAACACCGATTTTGCATTAAATAAATTGGTCGAAAACAATCAATGTATTAAACACTCCATTTTTATTTACACAAATTGGTTTCACATGTTTCTTTTGCACTTGGCTCTCCTTTGAACTCCATATACCACATATTAAGCTCGTGGCTCAGTGGGTATGCCCACTGCGCTAGCAACCTTCGAGTTGTAGGCGGCGCAGGTTTGATTCCTGTCATGTGCATTTCTCCCTGTGTGTATTCCTCTCTTCTGTGTCAGTAAAACTATCTTTGTGTGTGTCTATTACTTGATATTGTATGTCTTGAGCCAAGCGCAGCATAGCCAAATATGACCCTTGCGCCATAAAACCCAATACCAAACAAACACATAGTGAATAGCAGTGAAGAACATGCACGGCAATCAAGTTTGAAATTTCAGTATACAAATTTAAGTAGCGACCCATAACGTAATTTTTACAAAAAGATAAAAATACACTTTTTAGTAATTCAAGATCAAGGTCAAAATGAATGATCTGAAACTAGGAAAGTCACACAGAAGGACATGTTAAGTATATGTTACCGTGAAAGACCGAAATTAGTGAGTGTCAATATTCTCCGGTGAATGTCGACCCATACCAAATACGTCGGTGAAAGACCGAATATTTGGTTATATTCTTATACATTCGGACCATCGCCGGTGTATGTCGACAAGCTCTGGTGGGGGTCGAAACGAGAAGGCGGAGAGGCCACAACCAGAGAGGCCTCTCCGCCTTCAGTTTAAGTTGTTGCAATAAATAAGATAGCATAACGTTAATCACATAATTTATGTGTAAGTTCATTATTGGTATTTATTCTCTTTTCTCATTTAGAATGTACAGTTCGTTTTAGGTTCAACAGTTTATTCACATGTGCTGTTACTTAAGCTTTCTCCTATTTTGACATATAATGCGTTTTAATAATAAAGTAGGATTTAAAAAGTTGCATCTCTGTCTTATCGTAACAAAAATATTTTTATTCAACATTCACCATCAGCGCATGCTGAATGTCGACATTTGCCGGTGTAAGTGAGAAATAATGATATTTAGCAAGTATTTCGCACACACATTAAGCGACTATGTGAATGCTGACATTCACCGGATAATATCGACATTTCACAGATATCGGTCTTTCACAGTAACATATATACGTATATCCTATGTATGATTTGAAAAAAATATATATACAAAATATTTTTCAAATATTTCTACATGAATTTTTACACTGGAAGTATTCTGAAGAAATACGCTGATACTTCTTGTTGAAGCAATACTTTAAGAGATATTTGCAAAAAGTATCGTTCTTCTTGCAACGTTGAAGGCATTGACATTCCAATCAAAAAGACGAAATGCATGACAACATACTGAACTTTTGGGAGAGGAAAGGGCGCAACAGAACTAGTTTTGTCTCCATTCCAAACATCCAACAAATCTGGAAAAGCTTTTCATGCTACATTTCGAAATATTATTTTCTTTCATATTGCATTTTGTAGAGCCGCGGTATCCGGGTTGGAAGAGAGATACATTAGCAACCGGAGTGTTACGAGTTCGAATCCAACCAAAGACCGTGGTGTATAAAGGGGACTAGTATGCGTCAAATCTCTCGTGGTCTCAAATGTCCTCACGTTGGCGTGGTGTGGAAGTTTGGAGAGTTTGGTGCGAGCTCAGGTGTGGCCTCGTCATCTGACCGTGGTTCAGAATTACGAGGTGGTCTCGGATTTTTCCCTTTGCAATTGATCCCGGACCGTCGCCAATTGCCCGTTGTGTTGCTCCAGTGCGACGTTAATTATCTACCTACCTGTCCATCTTTGTAATCGTTAACCCTCTTGGTTGCCTCGATGATATATCTCTCCATTAGCAAGACTGACCATGTCTTGATCAGGTCATCATCAAAACAGCGGCAATATCTGAATGACGATAAATCGCGTCATTGGCAAAATTAGTCAGGTCTTGATGGATGAGATATCTCGTCGATACCACTCGAAGGGTTAAAGATAGAGTGGAAATTTCAACAGATTTGAAATATACGAATAATTTAACTCTAGATTTGCATCACATACATAAAAACAATGATTTTCAAAGTATAAAATAATCATTTTTCTACTGTCCAACATCAATCTTTTTGCAAATCGCATTTTAACTACTTCTGGAGACGATATTCCTGGTTGAAAACATATCAGGAAGTTTTTATCTCGTTCCGGAAGAGAATATCACCTTAACGACTTTATTTCCTTGCTTTATTCAGCTGTTACTTTTACAGCCGCAGATAGGACGAAACTTCAATCGGGTTGGGTGCTTTTTAGAAATTCTATTCGAATTTCACCCTTAGCGAACACACTAACGTAACACTTAACTAAGTGTAATAGTTTACGACAAAACGATACATTCGGTAATTTTGCTTCCTTGGATTCATACGAACGACTGCATTTCAGTTTTTATGTGCGGGAAAAGTTTTAAAAGATAAAAAAATAAAGGCTAAAGTTAACCTTCCATTTGAGAACTGAACTTCAAAGCTATTATTGTTTTGGTTGGTAGTTTTCGGGGTTTTTTGGCGCAAGGGCCATATTTGGCCATGATGCGCAAGACACAAGACATACAGTATCAAGTAATAGACACACACTCAATGTGAAATGTGTAAGATGAGTAACGATTCCTATGTATTTTCTTAACATGCCGACTTATCAAAACTGATACAGCTTTTCGAAAGTTAACTTTATTGCCATATGTTTATAAAACCGATGCAAAACTTAGAAAATATATGGCCAGTTTTGCCAATGACGAGGTACTTCCTTGAGAAAATCACCAGGAGGAAGTACTCCGAAAATTGACCAGAGAGGAAATTCAAAAGATCCTTCCAGTAGTGGGGGACTGTTGTGGCTCAGTGGGTATGTCCACTGTGCTAGCAACCTTCGAGTTGTAGGCGGCGCAGGTGCATTCCTCCCTTGCTGTATTTCTCTCTTCCTGTGTCAGTAAAACTGTCATTGTGCGTGTCTATAACTTGATGTTGTCTGTCTTGTGCCTGGCGTAGTACGGCCATAAAACCGCCAAACCAGCATTCCAGGTATGTAGGTATTTTAGTTAACATCGCACTGGAGCAACACAACGGGCTATTGGTGACGATCCGGGATCAATCCCGAAAGATCTGAGGACAACACCACGTAATTTTGAACCACGGTCTGATGACGAGGCAACACCTGAGCTGGCACTCCACTCTCTAAACTTCCACACCACGCCAACGTGAGGATATTTGAGGCCACAACAGATTAAAGTGCACCAGCTCCCTTTGTACACGTCGGTCTTTTGGTTGGATTCAAACTCGTAACCCTCCGGTTGTTAATCCGTTACTCTACCAACCAGAACAACCATCCTTCCAGGAATATTAATGTTCCCAGATTTCAATTCTCCTGAATCTGACCATATCTGCCCCTTGCGCCATTAAACCCCAACAAACCAAATCAACCAATCCTGAATGAATTCTCAGAGAAGTGAAGTTTAACCTCAATTACTCGTGAAGATTGAAGATAGTACTCCAGAACAAAAATTTTCTCCAAAAAATCAAGCCCTTAAGTCACATCAAAACCTCGAGACACATGGCAATATTCATAACAAAATACGAATTCGTATTTAATCGTATTTCAATGAGAAAGTATTTTAAGAAAGGAGGTGTTTGTTTCTCATCAATTAATACAGAGACTAATTATGAGGGAGTAAGCCTTCCAATTATATTATATTTCCTCAGTTCACTTCTAATTTATGATTGAGTCATTTGCCATTTTGAAACCTGTGATTATATCTCAAACTATTTTTTCAACTGTACAACAAATGAAACAAAGTGCTTTTTTACAATTACTATGCCTTTTAAATTAGCGTAACAGTTTCCTTGAAATGAAAATTAGACGCACAATGTTTCCGAAGATGTATTAAAAAAAATTATTATTTAACTTATTAAAAGATTTTTTTCTTTTTTCTCATAGCTGTTCTACTCTATGTAGTATTATTTACCCCGATATTTCTTAAGTAATACATGAAAATGATAAAATAATATATCATTAAAATTTCCGTTCTAATAATTTTTATTGTTGGTTCAAGCTTTTCGTGCTGTAGACATTCAAATCAGGCAATGACAATTATTTTTCAAAATAAAATTTAGGAAAAAGAATATCCACGAGAAAACTAATTAAAATTAGTCATTAATTGATAGGTTATTATCAAATAATATTCTTCTGTATTGTTTTTTAATTAAGATACATAATTGAGGTAACCGCTTTTAAATGCAAAAAAATTATTGTTTATATATATATAGTCCGCAAATCATACCAATTTCTAGAGAGTTGAACAGTAATTTTTCATGTTAAAAGTTCAAATATTTATACGGGGGAAGTCAAAAATTATCTGCATTTTATTTTTTAAATCTATATACACAAATTTAGGGGTTGAACATGTTCGCCATTTTTCTAATCTCCTTCCTTTTCGATGCACTTGGTCCAGCGGTCCTCAAACTTACGTATTCCCTCCAAGAAGGTTTTCGGTTGGTCGCCCAATCACTTATGCACCGCTTCCCACATTTCTTTGTACGTCTAATCTGCAGAGAACATGCTCATTGTCGATGGTAACTCACCGGTTTGCCAGTACCATTCCTCGAGCTTGCTGAATTTTCTCGTCAGTGGTGGAAGTTGACAGGCATCCTGCTTCTTCGTGCATCACGCTTGAAACACATCTTTTAAGCTTCTCGATCCACTCATACACACTTCTGCATGGTAGAGCTCAGTCCCGGTATTGTATTGTAAGCCCCCGATGGATTTCAGCCCCTGGCACACCTTCCGACCCTAGAAATCGGATCACTTCTCTTTATTCGTCCTTGGTACACACTGCTAGCGGAGCGGCCATGTTTACACTGAAGCAGAAGCAAGAAAAATGACGCTATCAAGGTCAAACTTCGATAACGTGACCACAGTAGTATCCACTCTAAGCATGCATGCGCAGAAGGCAGTGAGAACAACCTAAAGATGTGTTATAGCGAAAGTGCGAAATTTTTAGACTTACCCTCATATTTTTCAGAAGGATTCAATTTCTGTATTTTGTTATTGAATTTTTCAAGATTGTAAATCTTCGATTATAAAGCTGTTCCGTTGACTGACGGTTGGTTTTTAGGGTTTATGGCGGAAGGGTCATATTTGGCCATGGTTCTCCAAACACAAGATAGAAAATATCAATAGACCATATGCACACAAAGACAGTTTTACTGGCACGGAGGAGAGAAATAATTCTCGGAGGAATTGAATCGGACACGAATCGAACCTGCGCCGTCTAGAACTCAGATTAGTTTTCTGATGTAATAAATAAAATTATTTGCATTATAAATCAGGTGAAAAGAAAGATTGAATTTATGAAGCAACATTAAATTAAGCTCATGCTCAATAATGCATCGAGAATGTCCAGAAAGTTTAGCTTTTTGATAAGGAATTTTCAGTGTAAGCAAAGTAGCTGGAAAAGGGAGATATTTTTTCCTGTTTGCCCTCGAGATTACCTTAAAGTGTTATTTAGCAGAGTTTGGGCGACATTTAGCGTTTAATATAAATGCTATATCATAGCTGGTCAAAGCCAATATGGAATTAAATCTTTAAAATGTTTATTGCCGTGCAATCGTATTCGGAAAACAAGCAAAGTGAAGACACATTCCGAATACGTACGTGACACGCGTATCATCTCAGAAACACTAGCACCACCCACATTTACACTGGTGTTAAAAATTAAGAGAATTTGCATATTTTGTCGAATTTCTTGAAAAGTGCTGAACGATAGGTAAAACTAATGCTTCCAAACAAATGCAAATCTTTAGTGTCGAATACGTAAGCGTACACGTGCGTGTGGGTGGTGCATTTAGAAGAACAGGCTTTCTAATCGCTGGTGACAATTTCCGCTATTCGTTCGCTAGCACACCTTGGCAAATGTAATGGGTGTTTTGCAACTCGGTGAAATTCAAAAGCAAACAGTTAAAATGAGTAACCACCAACGTTTGGAGGATGGAATGAAGTGGCGAATCATTGAAAGACTGGAAGAAGGGCAGTCTCAAATGCAGATTGCTAGAGACTTGAACGTAACGCCCAGCGTCTTCTCCAACTTATGGAAAAAGGATACCGGATCCGTAGAGAGATAGCCTGGGCAAGGTCGTCCAAGAGCCACGACGGCCAATGAAGATCGGTATTTGTCCATTACAGCGAAGGAGTGCAACAGCTTCTCAGCTCTCTCGTGACCTTCATGCGGCCACAGGAAACCGAGTTTTAAGGGTTACTGTTTCCAGAAGGCTACATGAGAGAGGTCTGTTTTAAGACCTGCTGTTTGCATTCCGTGTTCACTTCTGCGCACAGGAGAGCCCGTTTAGCATGGTGCAGAGAACATCGACTTGGACCATAGATCAGTGGGACACCGTTCTATTCACTGATGAGTCCCGGTTCAGCTTAACCACTGATTCTCGACGTACGTTCATCAGGAGAGAACTAGGGACCAGCTACATCTCCTCCAACATCCGAGAAAGAGACCACTATACCAGCGGAGGTTCAATGGTCTGGGAAGGCATCCTGTTGGAAGGACGTACAGACCTCCATGTCTTCTACAGGGACTCTGTGACTGCTGTGAGTTATAGGTATGAGATCTTACAACCCTATGTCCGCCTTTTCAGGGGTGCAGTTGGCTGTTTTCATTTTTATGGACAACCTTGTTCACATCTGGTCGACCATTATCTGGAAAGTCAGGATTTTCACCGGATGGATTGGCCAACCAGATCACCAGACCTAAACCCCATAGAGCATATCTGGGACGCTCTTGGGAGGACATTGCAGCTTTCCCTTCCCCTCCTAGAACCATTCAACACCTGTAAACTTGCCTCCAAGCGAAGGTCGACATGGCCGGCATTGTGAAATGCCAATGCTCCGAATGTAGCGCGCGCAGTACACTAAATTAATCCAATTCGTGCGATGCGTACCGTCCGTCCGATGGGGAATAGTGTGCGGCTGTCTTGTATCATTGACACTGGAAGACGATTATGTAGCGACTATACAACTCAACTCCCGACTGCGGATCAGAAATCGCGCTAGTGTTCCAAATTAATTAAAAATAATGCTGTTCTAAAATTTTTTCTCTGCGCTTGTGGTGTTTCCTATGTATTGTGGTGTCTGTATATTTAATATGCTGTAAATAGAAATAAATATGTCTAGTAAATACTCATGAAATAAACTTTGAATGAGAATTTGTAACTTTCCGCCTCATCAACTTAATCCCCAACAAATGCTTCTTTCGCAGTGTGTTGGCATTCCACCTCAGAAAAAACGAAGACGTAGTTCCTTTTTTTCGAGAAAAGCTTTGGGAACAAGTGTTTGCGAAAAATATAACAGAAAAGCCGCAGTTTACTTAGGTGCTTTTCGACAGTAGAAAACCAACGCTTTCGCTTCAGTGTTTACGTCGCATTGTTTTGCAAAGATAAGGAAGGGGAAGAAACTTCACCGTGATAGAGAAAATGATCATATGGGAAAAAATTCTCTTATGTACTTTGTCCTGGATTGAATTCTTTGCTCCATTTCTTCCCGAAATACGTTTATTTCTCTTGTTTATGTCTCTTTCGGATTCTTTCAACTTTGCTCTTTCTATTTCTGACCTTTGATAGAAGATGAGTTTCTGTGAATGTAGACATTTGCAGCAGAGCGAAGACTAATTAAGCGGAAGGAAAATGCAGTATTTAACTTTCTTATTTAACAACCTTTCTTTGATTTCTGTTTTCAATCGGGACAACTCCAGTTTTTAAAACGGACCGCTGTAGCCCGGTTGGAAGAGTAACGAACTAGCAATCGAAGGGTTGCGAGTTTGAATCCAACGAAAGACTGTGTATAAAGGGGGCTGGTGCACGTTAAATCTGTCAGGGCCTCAAATGTCCTCACGTTGTCGTGGTGTGGAAGTTTGGAGAGTGAGGTGCCAGCTCAGGTGTGACCTCGTCATCTGACCGTGGTTCAAAATTATGTGGTGTCGTCGGTTCTTTCCCATTGGGGGATGATCCAGGATCGTGGCAAATAGCCCGTTGTGTTGCTGCAGTGCGACGTTAATTAAATACCTACCAGTTTATAAAATGGCTGTGGTGGCTCAGTGGGTATGCCCACTGCGCTAGCAACCTTCGACTTGTACGCGACGCGGATTCGATTCCTATCAGATGTATTCTGTCCCTGGGTGTATTTTTGTCTTCTGTGTCAGTAAAACTTTTATTTCGTGTGTCTATTACTTGATTTGTTTGTCATGCCTGGCGTAGCATGGCCAAACACTGCCCTTGCTCCAAAACCAAAAAAACAACCAGTCTCTAAAAAGGGTACGAATATATGCTAAGCGTCAAGTGCTTTTTATAGTACATTTCAAGTGAAACCATCTAAGCTTAAAGTATGGGAAAATAAAATTCCAATCCGAAATAATTTATTATCTTTCATCATTACGGTATTTTAATTACCGCCACACTGGAGCAACACAACGGGCTATTGGTGACGGTCCGGGATCAAACCCTAAGGGAAAGATCCAAGAACATCTCGTCATTTGGAACCATGTTCAGATGACGAGATCACACCTGAGCTGGCACTCCACTCTCCAATCTTCCCCATCCCGCCAACGTGAGGACATTGGAGACCCCGACATATTTAGCGTGCACCAGCCCCCATGTACACGACGGTCTTTGGTTGGATTCGATCTCGCAACCCTCCGGTTGATAATCCGTTACTCTCCCAAACGCACTACCGCTGTCCTTTTTAAATAAGGGAGGGGCATAGTTAAGTCTGGCGTTGAATTTACCGCCTTCGCGTTAAGCGTGAAAATTAACTATTTTTAACATCGTAGCTTTTTTTATCCTATTACGCCAACCTATAATTAAGTAACTAATTGCCCACTTTATGAGCTTAAATTTGCCCAAGAAGCATAAACAAGTTAATTTGCCTACTTCATATCGTTAAGACTAACTTATTTTCCTTTTAGATGGTTATAATCCCGAAAGATTGGAGTAATTTTGCTTTTATTCATTCAAGATAACTTCAAGCTGTTGCTGCCGAAACTTCGTACCAAGGAAATTAACATTACTGATGAAATAGGGTTAATTTTACTTTAAATTAATCAGCGTAGACTTCTAATTTTCGATCCTTTTAATTGAAATTGCTTTTTTCTGCGTTTCAAACGTGCATATTTCAAACTTTTACAGTTTTTGTCAAGCAATTCCACATCGAAAGCTGCAAATCCAGAGTCACTAAGGATAGTCCCTGTGGGAAGTTAGGTAGGTATTTTAATTAACGTCGCATTGGAGCAACACATAGGGCTATTGGCGACTGTGCGACATCAAACATGAAGGGAAAGATCCGAGGACACCAAAGTACTCGCGTACACGACGGTCTTTATTTAGCCTACTGGAAGAGCATCAGATTAGCAACCGGAGGATTGCGAGTTCGAAACTGGGTCCAGCCAAAGACCGTCGAAAACACTGAGGTGGTGCACGTTAAATCTGTCGTGGTCAAAATCTCGTTGGCGTTGTGGAGATCGTCATCTGACCGTGGTTCTAAACGAACAGGTGTTGTTCTTGTATATTTCCCTTCGGGATTGATCCGTCTACAATATCCCTTTGTGTTGCTCCAGTGCTATACTACGTAACCGCCCACCATTAACTACGTAACCGCCCACCATTAACTACGTAACCGCCCAATGAAATTGGCGAAGCACATGCGCGCAGCTTCATATTATTCCTGCCGATTACTTGTTTTGAAGATCTGTCACGAGATCGTGGTAAAAAGCATGAACCCTGTTGTATCAATTATTGATAGGTTAGTGATTATTCAGCACGATGAAACACACTAGTCTGCGTTTCGATAGCCAATCGGCCCACGTGAATTCCTAAGCCCACATGATTTACACTTCTGAGTTCTTAGCGACAGCAACTACGTCCACATGCTTTGTTTATTTCATTAGAAATTCGATGCTGGTACACAATGCACGCTCACAAATAAATATTAAATTGAGGTACAACACTAGTAGCAGTCTGAACTCTCTTATAATAAAAATGGATAATAAATCATAACACCTTTTTCGCTAAGTTACGAAATCTGAATCTTCATGGACGGAAGATTTATCAGCGTAGACTGTATGTGAACAGGTACAGGCGTCTCAGACAGTCAGAGGTGTTGGACTTTATTGCACCTCCGGATCATTAGGTGGTTCAGCAGGAAGCTGTTAGTTTTTGCTTTGAATCTTGTGAAACGATACTGTCTCGCATCTGGTTGATATGCCGCTTTTCTATTTCGACTGAATGTATTTGACTTGGAAGGACAGGACCTGTTGGTTTAATCACTTGCAGCGTGCAAACTGGTCCTCTTCCAAAACCGCGTATGTACACTCCGCAGTCTTACTTCACCAGTTTGATTACTGGAACAAAGGGAGTTGTGTACTTTGGGTTAGAAAGTAGGCTCAATCAAATCTTCAGCAAGCATCTTGTTCAGAGAAGTCTCAATCTCAGCAAGCACCACAAGTGGTACAACATCCAGTGCTTTGAAACGAATTGCTGGTGGAATAGTAGGATCCAAAGGTAAATGCTATTTATACAATACTAATCTGTCTTCAAAACTTCTTTGGGTGGAGATGTCGAATCCGGGGCACTAGCGATTTATCGCCAAACATGGTAACTTGGTGTTTCGATCCAGCTTTATGGCAACGCTATGCAAAAGGTTTTTTACGAAGGAAAGTCTGCGTTTTTTTAAAGAAATTGCGATGGCGTCGGCTTTTGACGCCATCTTGATATGGCGACAAACATGCCCCGGATTCGACATCTTTATCCTTCTTTGTAATTTTCAAGGTCTAGAGAAATGAAACTAGTTTCAGAAACTGAATTTAAGACAGAAATTTTAATTCCAAGTGGATCGAACCATTCATGTCCAATTATGCTAGCTCATCTAATTCTAGAAATCAAAAGACGCAACTGTGCAGTGAATTGCTTGCGTTGAACTCGAACCAAGCACATACCCATTAAAGCCATAATTATTTTCAAACTAAGTTGGACTGAAGATTTATGAATGGGTGGTTTCTGAGCCATAAACTCATACTTACTCATAAACTTTATTTTCGCATGAAATTATTGAATAAAACGACTAAAACTAAAAACATGCTAATTAATTAATTATATCAAGATTAGATATTTAATAATTTAGCTTAGTCTGATTTCTTCACACTGACATGATATTAAGCACAAACCAAAGACCTATTGTAAAAAACTGGATTTTAAAGTCAAAATTTAAAAAAAAATCTAGCGTATACGTACACCTTAAACCACATACAGCAATCAATGCTGCTTCTTTCCTGTCCGGTTCTTAAGTGCTATTTGCTTCAAGAAATAATTGCGATTGATCAGCATACAGATCCTACACCGTACGTGAATCGAATTGATCTAATCTTGTTAAGACCTCTGATATTCATGTTATTCCAAAATTAATTCATTGTAATAATTAAAAAATAATCCAGCAGCCTTAGTCCCATCCTCGTCACCAGCTGTGATAGTATATTTATTTAACAATGATGTAATTATTTAACAATGTAATTGTTTTTACATGAAGTATTAGACGGATCACACAAGAGTATATACAAACGAGTAACTCGGTAAAAAACGATCTCCGCATTGAAACAATGACTTATTATGTTGCTTCAGGGCGCATTTGCTTTAAAAATGCGAAGTACTTACCATTCTGTATTATAGTTGCAGTTAATAAAGAATTTAAACACATTCACTGATATACGAAGTTAGCATACGTGTAGCAGGTTGCACGCGCGTACTATTATATATATATAATATATATAATATATATATATATATATATATAATTCAAAATTACAAACCAAAACAAAAAGAAATCCAAAAATTTTAAAATCAAGAAATTTAAATTTCTCGATTTTAAAATTTTTGGATTTCTCTTTGTTTTGGTTTGTAATTTTGAATTATTTTACTATCCATGTTGTGTCTGCAGCTTTAGCGCGCATACATGGACAGTTCTGCCTCCTGCTTCTGGATTCTGCTTGACTATTTTTTACCCCCAACTTTTTGGCTTTTTACTTGTCTGCTGTTTGATCTTTTGACATTTTGCTGGTCTGCATTTCTAATATTTTGACTTTTTGATCTTTTAGCATTTTGCTGGTCTGCATTTCTATTATTTTACGTTTTAATGTTTTGTATATTTTGTAATTTGATTGTTTTTTATTTTTGATATTTTCTAGGTATGTATCCTAGAAAATAATACATACCTAGAGCTACCGAGAGCGGGAAACGAGAAAATGCCTCTCATTTCGGGTCTAAGTCGTGTAATCGTGCAATTCTCTATCATTAGCCAATATTTTACAAATGAACACTTAATTTTCACCAAATGAACGATTTAGTGTTACCTTAAAAATACATGCGAGTCAAGGTAGGGTGTTGCAGTAACGACACCCTGGAGCAAGGTCTACTGGCAACGGTGTGCGGGAGGGAAAAATCCGAGAACACCCCGTAATTTTGAACCACGGTCAGATAACGAGTTAGCACCTGAGCTGGCACCCCACTCTCCAAACTTCCACACCACGCCAACGTGTACATGCGAGTCAAAAATGTTCGAAGTTCTGTAAATGCTTTCAATTTGAATTGTTAACCAATTAGATGCCACAGTGCTGTTTATTTTACTATTATCGATTTTAGAGCTCATAAAAAACTTCATTGTTTAATTTTCCGTTTCGAGTTGTCTTGTTTTAATTGCGTACAATTCTATTGGTTACCAAACTAGAAACAGCCATTTAATTTATTTTCTAGAACATTATCTATCAATAAACACTAACTGATACCATAAATTAGTAAAACGAGAAGCCTCGTTTCTTGAATTGAATAAAGAGGTCTAATTAGAAATTGTTTATTTTTATTCTAAGGTGGAAAAAAGTATTTATAAATGGTATTGAGTTGTGTTTGAATATTTGAGAAGTGGAGCCAGTTATGAAAATAAACCTTTTCCAACTCCAACTTTAATTAAGGAATTAAATAACATACAACAGCAAAAGCGAGGCGAATATTTGACATTACGAAATTCCGTCTCATTAGTGGAGATGTTTTTAGTTTCTCATGGGGGGCTGAAAGTATTCATACTCTAGTGTTCCAAAGAACGTCAAATGTTATTTAACTTTCTTATTATGTCCTCTAATTTATATGTTTATTTGAATATTCCAACGCTTTTCATGAATCAATTTTTATATTTTCTACCTTTTTTGTGGTTAACTGCTCCATTTTCGATGTAAATTGGTTTTCGTGTACATGCCACTTTAAATAGAATCCTTTTGTTTTTCAGAAGCGTTTGGTAGGTAGGTATTTAATTAACGTGCAACTGGTGCAAAACAACGGATTATGGGAGACGATCCGGGATCAAACCCGAAGGGAAAGATTCGAGAACACCTAGTAATTTTGAACCACGGTCAGATGACGAGGTCACACCTGAGCTGGCACCCCACTCTCCAAACTTCCACACCCCGCCAACGTGAGGACATTTGAGGTCATGTCAAATTAACGTGCAACAGCCCCCTTTGTGCACGACGGTCTTTGGTAGGATTCGAACTCGCAACCCTCGGGTTGCTAGTCCGGTACTCTTCCAACAGGTCTACCAAGCCCAAGAAGGTCTTTGGAACTTCGAAACAGGGATGCCCTCATTTATGAGAATCAAAATGGTGGAAGTAATTTTCGCAAATTAATCATCAAACACTCCCACCACAAAAGACGCAATTTCAACCTGTTGCTTCAACGAATGCAATTCAATCTAATCCAGGACGGAAAATTGTTCACACAATCAAATTAGTTTAATCTCTGAGGTCTAAACTAATTCAGTTGGGGACGTTAAGAAAGAATGATTCAATAATCACTATTTTTATCGTTAATATCTTGGAAACTTGTTAATAATTTTCTACTGACGTCAGTATCTACGCAAACAAGAGTGTTTATTAAAACTATTCGTGAGTTGTACAATTTTATTTTAATTTAAATTGTCTCGTATATACACTGCTGGCCACCCAAATTGCAACACCAAGAAAGACAAGAGATATCAAAACAAAATTTATTTTGTAGATAACATGTTGACCAAGTATCAAATGATTAAATTTATAGACTTCTGTGAAGTGTGGTTCCTGCCAAAATCAGTAGCCAGAGTAGCCGCCATTGTTGGAGATCACCGCTGCCACACGCCTCGGCATTGATTCAAAGAGACTTTGGATGTGTTCTTGGGGTACAGCAGATCAAGCAGCTTCCACACGTTGCCAAAGTTGATCTGGTGTGGCAGCTGGGGATGTATTCTGGGTCAATCGTTGAGCAACCATGGACCACATGTTTTCTATCGGCGAAAGATCCGGAGAGCGAGCTGGCCAGGGAAGCAATTCAATCTGGCGATTGACAATGCGTGCCACGTGTGGTCGCGCATTATCCTGTTGAAATATGGCTGTGGGCAAGCCCTGAAGGTAAGGAAGGACAACTGGCTCCAACACCTCGGAGATGTAGCGCTGGCTGTTTAAAGTATCGGCAATGCGTACTAGAGGAGTGCGAGAGTGATATCCAATACCGCCCCATACCATAATACCTGGTGCAGGACCAGTGTGGCGGTGCATAACGCAGCTGTTCAGCATCCTCTCTCCACGGTGTCTCCAGACTCGAATCCGACCATCGTGGTGTTGCAGACAGAAGCGTGACTCGTCAGTAAAGACAATTTCATTCCATTCTGCCGTCCACATCCTTCTTTCATCGCACCATTGGCGGCGGAAACGTCTGTGGTTCAGCGTCAAGGGTAGACGAAGCAATGGACGTCTTGCGGACAGACCACTCTGCTGTAAACGGCGTCGAATGGTACGCGCAGACACTGGATGATGCGGTACAGACTGAATGTGCTGTGCTATGGTTCGTGATGTGGCTGAGCGATCCGTCACTGCCATACGCACAATATGCCTGTCATCACGTGAAGTGGTGCACTGAGATGGATGCGATCGAACACGTCGGTCCGTCGTACCCTCCTGCATCCAACGATCACATATCCGCATTACAGTTGTTTGGTTTCGTCCAACACGACTACCGATTTCCCTGAAAGATAATCCACAATCTCGGTAGGCCACTATCCTTCCTCTGTCGAACTCGGATACTTGATCAAAAGATGATCGCTGTTTTCTACGAGGCATAATTGATCGTTTTTTTGAAAAAACCACAAGAAAAACACAATTGCCGTACTTGAAATCGTCGAAATCTCCAAGCCTTAAATGGCGCTTTGAAGTGGCGCCACAGGCGCGCGTGATGTGCGTCTGCGCTGAAATTCTAATCATTTGCATATCTCACCTCCGCTAATGCATGTTGTAAATTTCATATTATTTGCATGCTTCCTTCAGGGTGTTGCATTTACGGTGGCCAGCAGTGTAGTTTGTTTTAATCAATTTCCACAAAGTATAGGGGCCGGGGTAGCCCCTATACTTTGTATATATACCCCTATACCGGTCGTCAATAGACCGTTGTGTTGCCTCAGTGCGACGTTAATTAAATACCTACCTACTTTCCACAAAGTAGGAAATTACTGGCATAATACGACAGCAACAAACAACGGTTAATGTACACAAACTGCAATAGCGTTCGTATCGTTCGTCTGCCACCCACTTGATTCCGGGTTCGAATCTCGGTTTGTAGGCACATGCATAGTGGTGATACCCTCGGTTGGTAAGGCAGGCAGGTAATTAAGACTTGCGTAACACAACGGACTATTGGTCAGGGATCCATCCCATCGATCCCATCCTACCATAAGGATCGAGGACAACACCACGTAATTTTTAACCACGGTCAGATGACGATATATTTATTGGGTAAATTTTTGAGCATGTTATGTAAAATAGAATTTAGTCCGGAATTTTGTTTGCTTTAAGGGAGGAAATGAAGGAAGCCATCTCACGGGAGGTTGCAGGATCGAAAGGGTGTTCCTAAATACTCTTCGACCTGAGTATGTATGTTCTGGAAATGTGGATTTCCCAGGGCTGGATTTGCTTGGAACCTGGATTGAAGGCTGTCTGCAAGGATTTCAGTTATTTCTTCCCTAATAGTAGTTCTGGAGTAAAATCTCCGTTTCCCGCGTGTTTTATCAGTCTCTCCCATAAGCAAATTATTCCCATTTAAAATATTTTTAACAGGTAGGAAACGGTGAATTTACGTCGCAACATAACGGGCTATTAAAATATATTTGCATCAAATGAAATAACCACCCATGATTTGTAAAGTATAAAATAAAATGCAGATAAAAAAAACACTCGATAAAACTCGCTATTCAATGATGAACTTACAAATTATTGATTTCAAATTTTTAATTTTTCCCTTTTGCCAATTGCTCCTGCAGGCTAGTTTGTGGGACTCCGATTTCAGCAGTTCTTACACCGTTACTCATGTTCTTGCCTCGTTTTCTTTCTGAATCAAAATACAACTGAGTAATAACCCGCAGAACTCTAGACATTACGGGAGCCATCATCATTTGTAAACATCTTTGGGGAGTAATTTCACATTTAAAAATGGCGTCTCTTGGAACTCTTTTCGAATGTATTGTCTACTTTTGTTCCATCTCATTTAATCAACCGGTAGGAATTCGTCGTCCTCCTTCCCCCGGGGGAAAAGAACGTCTCTCTTCAACTTATTCCTTTCGAACTTTTTCAGAAAATGTTTAGCAGTTTAGATTAAAATTGCGGTAATGTTCTTTTTCGACATTTGAATAAAATTCTTAGTGTTTATCGGATAATTTATCACTAAAGAAAAACGGAAGTTTGAAATTTAAGAATAGAATATTGCTCTTCGGTATAAATCAAGGAATGGTTATTGTCTGTGTTGGATATAATGACATAAAAGTAATTTAATCTTAAGAGGATCCTATTATTGCTTAAATAATGTCTTCCTAGTTTGAAAGTTTAAAGGTATGTTCCCTACAGGGACAGATTACGAGTTGCTATTGCTAGCAGAAAATGAATTTACCCCGTAGCCACGGTACTATTTATATACCCCGATCATATTACGAACCTGACAGAAAGTCTGCAGCTATCTGTTGCCGTAGAAACGAGACGGCCCATTTTCTGTAGGTGATTCTGGAACCATTTGAGTATGCCATATTGACGCAATTAGCGATAGTTGGCTCTCCAGGCTTTTGTACGATAAGAAGATACTAGATTGCCAATGGTCTACATTCAAAGCATTGCCAACCCCCATTCCCACCCAAAATATACGACCAGCTTCGTTTGTGAATGTCAGTATTTAGACTTTGTTCTGACAGTACAGACAGTTCATATTCGCTCACTCAGTTAGAGCCACCTGAAGTTTACAACCGGGCTATTTTATTCCCTTGTTACCAGTCACGTGATCTACGAGCTGGCATGCAGAACCCCGTGGCAACACATGTGAGCAGTATTGGCTACGACGATCTGTATTGCCAATGCTCGCGGACGAATCGATTAGGAATGCGGGTAGATGCCGAACTCGAAAAGCTGGGATTGATTTGATCATTTCGTAACATGGTTCGACTTACCGTATTGATGACTGTTTATTTCCTTGTCTTGGTTTGGCGTAGTGTGGAAGTTTGGAGAGTGGTGTGCCAACTCGTCATTTCAACCGCGATTCAAAAACATTTTAATGTATACGTATTAGAAACACATAACAATAATTAGTTTTTTTTAATTTTTAAACACAATTTTCCCAGTGTTCCGACTCCGAAACGTAAACTAACTCTCCAACCTACTCTTTTTAAGGGTGCAGCACAAATGGAACGGCGAATGGAATAATGACTGGGAATATTTTCAACTAAAATTTGTTTAAAATCCTCGACAAAACGAAAAAATTATGTTAAAATTTAAAAAAATCTAAAAATGATCAGTGTATACATCGAAAACGAGATTGCAAAAGGAATTTCCGTCTGCACGTACATACATAAAAATTTCGATAAAAGTAATAACACTAAGATTAAATTATAAATTCCGTGAAAAATAAGCTCACAATAAATTAAGTTCAGTAAATCAGGCTAATAAGTTAATTTTCAAGTCATATCAAGTTCAATTTAACACGAGGATGTGAAAAACGAATGAAAATTGAAACTTATTTTACACATTTCACGTTGAGGACATTAAAAAAATAACTTTAAAGTTTAGCTTTCAAATTGAATGTTTAATTTTAGCTTTATTTTAAAGACGTTTGCCGCACATGAAAACTAAAACGGACAGTTGTCTGTATACGTTACCTTAGAAATTAAATTACATACTATCCCTTTTGTTGCAAAACTATTATATTTTTACACGTTTTGTGTGAAAGCGGGATAAAATTTCTTCAAAACATAGAATACGATTCAATTTTCATCCTATTTTTAATGGCTATAAATATAAAGCAGTAGATTAAGGCAACAAAATACTCCATTCAAGTTATATCTTTTCTATAAAAACGAGATAAATTGTCCTTTTCGTGTGTAATGAATATCTTTGTCAAATGCGGCCAAATGCGTATCGCGAAATTATTGGAGTTACAATTGAAAAATTATGTATTTAAAGAAAATCAAATTTTATGTATCCGATCTGGCCTAAAATTTTCCGCAGATTTCAAATACGTTGAAATTTTCAATCTATCTCTAACTATCGCGAAGATAGAAACTTGGACTAGGGGAATAAAAAAGCCCTAAAGCGCGTCAAAACGCGTGTCATCTGTACAGTGCAGTTCATTCCTATGTATCACCAAACGCCTTCTAATCGCTAGAACGGTCGGAGATTGTTGAAGTGCCGAAGCTATCTAACATGTGAATTCTCTCGATTTGTGCTTGTGTACGAACAAGTAGAATTCTATGTACTTTTGTGTTGATATCAAACGCACGTTACAAAACGCCTAATGTGAACACGGCCTAAGAGACACTTAATATTTTACCATACAATACAACACGACCTAAGAACATCATTTTGACAGTATTTACATAATCGCGATACTAGAACTCTCGATGCTTTCAAGACACTTCGCTGATGTAACCAGGTTGGTATAGTAACGGCTTAGCAACCGGAAGGTTGCGAGTTCGAATCCAACCAAGACCGTCTTGTACAAAGGAGATGGTGCACGTTAAATCTATCGTGGCTTCAAATGTCCTCACGTTGGTGTGGAGGTTTGGAGAGTGTGATACCAGCTCAGGTGTGACCTCATCATTTGACCGTGGTTCAAAATTACGTGGTGGTGATTTCGGATCTTTCACTTCGGATTTGTTCCCAGACCGTCACCAACAGCTGGTGTGTTGCTCCAGTGCAGTGTTAATTAAAAATACCTGCCTACACAATGGTATTTCGGTATATTTGGTATATTTAATTAACGTCTCTCTGAAGCAGCAAAGCGGGCTCTTGGCGACGGTCCAGGATCAACTCCGAAGGGAAATATTCGAGGACAATACCACTTAATTTTGAACCACGGTCGGATTACGACCGGGCTACGTGTGTATTATTCCATTTGGTTACCTTTCATCCCGAACCCGAGACGGCCTCGGCGTGTGTGTGAATGCTGCCTAGGGATTCAATTTTCAATAGCAATGAAACGTAGTGTAATTCTTCAGACTTTGCGAGATTCCATTTGCAAATTGAGGGAGGAGGTCAAGCAGGCTCTCCTGGCGTTTCATTCTTCAAAGCGGATCGATACGCGATCCGAGAAAGGGAAAATGACAGTTCGGCTAAGCAGGATCCGATGTCCACGCTGTGACAGATTAGGGGAAGGACAAACAATGAAATTCCCATTTGGAAGTGGAATTAACCGCAATTGAATCAGACCCTCTTCTGCATATTGGACTCCTGGTACAGCCGGACGGATGAATTAGAGATACCCGCTCTGACTAGATAGGAGTATGACAATTCCAAAGAGGGCAGATTTTTGGAAATCTAAATTTATTCGACCATTTCACTTTAATTCAACTATTACTTCAAAGGGGAAGAGAGGTAGGTAGTCAAACGTCGCACTGGAACAACACAACGTTATATTGGAAGGTACGGGAACCATCCCGAAGATAAAGATCAGAGGACAGAAACTCGTCATTTGGAGAGCCGTGACGAGGTCGTGTCATTGGCCTCGGCTTGGGGGTGGTGTCGCCTCGGCTGGCACCCCACTCTCAAAACCACTCCAACGTGGGGACATTTGAGGCCACGACTGATTTAACGTGCATTATCCCCCGTATACACGACGGTCTTTGATTGGATCGAGGTCAACGGAACAGAATGACAGCTCCTATCTTCACTCTGAGCTCCAGTACCAGTGGTGATCCACACATGACACATAGAAATGTTCCAAATACTCAAGGTTTGTCTTACACATATGTGTGTCATAATAACAGAAATCGTAAGCCTGCAATCGTGACAAGAGCAACCGGAGAGAATGATCCAATCAGACTGAATGCATTGGGTCGGTGCGAATGAAATGTCCGATGAAAAATAGCTTTGGGAATGACCCCCATACAGCTAAAAGTAATTACCTACAAGCTTCCGTCATCTTACGTCACAGAGCTATTATGAATCGCTACCACGCGTGTGAAGTACAAGTTCCAGATTTAATTTGTTTGGGTGTAAGGTGCTTCCGAATTCGACATGGAAAATTCAGATTTGAGTCGTCTTCCTTTACGAATTTAAACTGAGACATTCTGCTGCAGTTGCTGTTCGAAA
Source organism: Meta bourneti (assembly GCA_933210815.1). Taxonomy (NCBI): domain Eukaryota; kingdom Metazoa; phylum Arthropoda; class Arachnida; order Araneae; family Tetragnathidae; genus Meta; species Meta bourneti. Next base: position 105,536,925 of record OW119924.1, read on the forward strand.
CACTAATACAGCATTCGGGGAGAATACAACCAATGGACGAACCATTCGGCGATGGTTTGCGAAGTTTCGAAGTGGAGATATGGACCTGAAAAACGAACCACTTTATCTTCGAGAAGTTGCAGTTTCTGACGATGTTCTGCTAAGTGTGGTTGAAGCTGAACCGCGAAAAACATGTCGTAAAATAGCGGCCGAGCTAGGTGTCCACCACACTACAATTGTACGCCGTCTGGCTACACTGGATAAGGTAAAAAAAGATGGATTATTGGGTGCCTCATGAATTGATAATTGCCAACAAGATGAGGCATTTGGAAGTCTGCATCTCTCCTTTCCAAGAATGAAAGAGAACCTATACTGCAGCGTATCGTTACCTGCTACGAGAAATGGGTCCTTTATGACAATCGGGAACTATCTGCACAATGGTTGAGCAAAGTACTGCCTCCTGGACACCATCCCAAGCCACCCTTACACCCCAGGAAGGTTATGCTTCTAGTATGGTGGCCTACACCTGGAATAATTCATCGCAGTTTCTTGCCAAGTGGCCAAACCATTACTTCAGAACAATACTGTGATGAATTACGATAGATGCACCGGAAATTGACGGTGAAACAACTCCTCTTGCAAGAGAACGCCCGTTCTCATGTCGCACAACGGACAATGTTGACACTACGTGAGTTGGGCTATGAAGAGATGCCTTATCCCCTATTCCCCTGACTTGTGACCTACAGATTTTCATCTGTTTCGTCACCTGTATCGCTTTCTGTCTGGCAAACGGTTCACCCAAGATACGGAGGTTCACCGTGCAGTTGATGACTTCTTCGCATCCCAGCCACAAGACTGTTTTCGTTTCGGGATCATGTCCTTGTCAGACACGTGGCAACAGTGTGTCGATTCAGAGGGAAATTATTTCGAGTAGGTCAGGTACTTTATTTTTCAGTTATCGCCGTCCAAGTGTGATGGTCATTTTCCGGACAGTTCATTCGCACCGACCCAATAATGTTGATTCCACAAATGAAAAGGCAGAAAGATCTCTAGCAACAGTTTATTTACTTATATAACAGATGAGTAGTCACATGATAAGGTGTGGAGGTTGTTGAAGGTAGGGTGTTTGTTGCGGCTCTGAAAGTTTCTTATTCTAAAGGACTCGTGAAAGAATGAATAGTTTACAATGAGCTCGCTAGGGGGCTAAGGATTAAGAGAAAGATTATTGGACCAGGGGATCTATCAAGAAAGTTCATTGGTAGAAGTCGATGGTTTAACGAAGGAGTAATGTGATCTTACATAAGCGATTCGAAAGCAGGAGGGTCCGTGGGAGGTCAAAGTTAATGAGATGGCTTGAATTCAAAGTTGAAAGGGGGTGGCAAGATATATTGACCACATATCCAGGTAGACAAACACTGGGAGGAAAAAGGAACGTTAAGGGACTTATCTGTAGTAAGAATTGTACTTAGGGCGTTTGTTTTAGGTATTGTAACGTCGTGAGATAAATTTAAGGGGCGAGTGAATTTTTGGCAATTAAAAGCAGCTTTAAGACATGCAACACATTTAATTAGATATTTATCATTATTTACAAAGTAACAGTTAAGGCAATTTCGAGGCTAAATGAGTAAAAAAAATGGTTTCAGTCCCAATAGACCGTTGTGTTACTCCAGTGCGACGATACTTAAAATACCTGCCTTTTCATGAAGAATCCATTATGCTAACTCTCCTCGACCTTGACTCCTTGTGAAGTTCCGTGGTCCTTTTGCTATATAATTTTGGCTACATAATTTTGTGCTATAAAAGTATTAAAAAAGTAGCATATCGCTTTTGTTGATCATTAAACGATAAAAGGATGTTTGCGCTCGACATGCTGTAATTTCATTGTCGATCAAACCAGTAGTTTTATAGATACCATGTAAACAACTCGCAGACATGCTATTCCGAGATAAAGTCGTTTCAAATTTCAGTACAGTCAACGGAAGCATATTCAGTACTTAGAGCAGTGGTCACCAGAGACGTAACTAGAGGGGGGCAGACGGGGCACCTGCCCCGGGCGCCGGATTCGGGGGGGGGGGCGCGAAATCGGCCGATTTAGCTATTTAGCGATTTAGCGATTTTTTTATTATAGATATTTACGTATGATAAAAAATGAAGTGGAAAAACGTATAAGTAGACTACAAAAACTATAAAAGGAGCTAAATACAGAATGTGTGAAGATTTCTTCACACATTCTGCATTTCTTAGGAAAGCTTAACCTAGATCCTCTTTTTAAAGAAGTAAAGAGGAAGAAGCGGATGTTTGATGAGAAGGGCGAAGTTGAAAGCTATGAATTCTCATAAGAAAAAAAGTTCAGATTATGGATTATAAAATAGATCGGATTCTGAATGAACTGAGGCAAAGGTTTCAAGTCATTCAAAACATGAATAGTTTATTTGGTTTCCTCAATGGAGCTTGGTTTGAAACAATGAATGGAGAAGAATTGAAGAACCAGGCACTTGAGTCAGCTACCACATATAAAGAAGACTTAGACAAGGACTAGCTGGCGATAGAAGTGGAGAGTTTTAAGTATCATGCCTTGGATTTAAGCCCTAATATGAAAACGGCTACAGTATCAGGTCTTCTGACGTTAATATACAAGAACGGACTCGAAGACGCGTCCACCAACATAACGACAGCGTTGAGAATTTTCCTCACAATACCAGTCTCAGTCGCCTCAAATGAAAGGAGTTTTAGCAAACTAAAGATCATAAAGAATTACCTCAGAAACTTAACAGGGCAACGACGACTAACCAACCTGAACATCATATCAATAGAACACAAGTTAGCTTCAAAGCTATCTTTTGAGGACATTGTAAAAATGTTTGCTGCCGAAAAAGCCCGTAAAGTTAAATTTTAGTTCAAGCTTTCTGTGTTTAAATTAATTTTTTTCACATTTTGTCAATAGATTAAAAGTTTGTGAAAAATGTCTAAGTATAATACTCAAGGTAATAACTTGAGTAAAGTCTGTTATTAATTCTTGTTCCACAGTTTTCCAAAATCCTTGAATGGTTTTCGATCGACGTTTCGATAATTCTTTTTAAAAGTTCAAAAGCACGAAATTTCATGGGTGAGACATCTGGACATTTAGCAGGAATATCAGAAAAGGGTATTTATTGACTTGATACCTGTCTCTTTTTCCAATTTTTCCACGAATTTAATAGTGGATTTAGATGTGTGGCTACTTGCTTTATCCTGATGCAGTTCTACTGATTGTTGGCACTTTGGGTAAAGATATAGTATTTCTTCTTTGAATATTGGGTATAAAATGGGGTCTTGATAATATGTGAGACTTGATTTTTACATCCCCCTCCTTTTTACTTTTACTTTTCCATTATATGTAAAACCGGCAACAATCATAAATCTCTTAGAGAAAGTTCTCACGTTAAAGTTAAAGTTGAAACACGTTTTAAGATTTTTCTCCTCTTTTATGATAATAAATTGTTCTTTTTACTGCAATATTTTAAATACACCCACGCCTCGTCTATTGTCACAACATTTGTCCTTCTCCAGCTAAATGCTTCTCATACAGAATTCTGCAGCGAGTTCTGCTTTCTGCAATATGTCGTGGAGATAGACAGTGAACATTGTATTTTTTTGGCCTTTTTAAGATTCAAATCACTGTTAATTATTTTATTTGCAGTTGAAACTGAACTTTTAATGACTTTGTAATAGTCCTTTGACTTGGCGGATTCTCTTTTAAAATTAAAGATCTTACCTTACAAATATTCTCCGAAATTCTTTTCTTCTTTGGATACGTATTTGGAAGTATTTTTCCACTTTTACGCGTTTATTCCTTTCTCATTAATAATATTACTATCGAAAAAACATGACTTTTACAGCGTTTTTGAATAATTGAATAAGCATAATTCTCTTCGGAAAGAGCGGAAACATAGCCTTCCATCCATTGCTTATTTAAAAGTAAACAAAACTCTGAGTTAGCAGACGATAAGTTATATTTTAACTATTTAACTGCTGCGAAAATAAAATTATTTCGTGGCATACAATTTTTTACAGCTCATCAAAATCATTCAAAAAATGTCCGAACAGCCTCTGTATTTATCATAATTAAATATCCTATTTTAAAGCATCTTGATTTTGATTCAACCCACACATATCCCGATATCATTTGATGAAACATTTTCATTTCATTTGCAGCGATTATAAGTATGAAAGAACGTACCAAACATGCTACTCTTAGATTATTTGTCAATGAAATATATTAGAATTAATTAGGTATTTTTTCTTGTAATAAAAATGAAATTGCTGCAAATTAATCTATTTACCTTTGAATTCAAACATTTACCATCTAAGTTTAATAAAAAAATTTGGACTAGTGGAATTAATGTGTGGTGGCGATATCAGGTATTGTCGGGGAGGGTTTTGGTTTGGTTGGTCGGTGGGGGGCGCCAAGGCGAGTTCTTACCCCGGGTGGACACTAGCCTAGTTACGTCTCTGGTGGTCGCCAAAGTGGTCGATATCGACCTCCAGGCGTCGATATAATATTGCTAGGGGTCGATAGAAAAATATAAGACATCGCTGTACGGGTAATATTTAATTCTTTTAACTTGGATTACCTCCATCTTGAATGACAACGCAATTAAGAATGAATCGTGGGAACAGTGACATGAATAGGACCTGTAAGAGAGCAAGGTCATGAAAATAGTTACGGAAAAGTTGTTTAGTAAAGATAGTTATTGAAAATATCGAATGTAACTTACAAGATGAACTTATTGAATATTCAGTTGCTCTTGAAGCTTAGACGCTTTTTAAAATCAGGACTTTAAGTTGCTTTTGGGCGAATATAAATGTAGAAAAGTATCCAAAACTTTCTGTAGTGGTACTCCTCTTTTTTTCTTGCTTTTATAAGCTCGTACATGGTTAAAGCTGGTTTCAACAATGTTAATTCCATTAAAAAAACAACTAGAAACAGAATTCTGTGGCGATTTAAGGCTGAAACTTGCTATTTTTGAATTGCTATTCTTGAATTGCTATTCTTGTTAAGAATCACGAAGCACACCCTTCATATTGACAACGTTAATAAATTGTATACTATGTTAATAAGTCTTATTTATTTATATATATATATAATTTATCCCTCTATCAAATATGTAATGTTAAGGACGTCAAAAAAACCTATCACTTTGACGAAGCCAATGTAATAATATGTATATTATACATTATACTTACAATAAACACTGTAACTATAAAGTAAACAATCTAAAGTCTCACACAACCGTCTTTCTTGCGTGTCCTATTATAATTACGTAATACTAAAATAGAGGGGGTTGATAAAAAAGTCAAGAAACTCTTGAAGGGGGTAGATCAAAGACGCTTGGCGACCCCTGACTTATAGAGTACTCTCCTACTAATCTGCTGCAGATGAATGTAAACAGATACAGATAAGTTGATGATCTTTTAATACAAAATGTGTTGTAAATCGCTACATGGAATTTACATCTTTATGAAGTGGTTCAAACTCCAAATTCTACACCTGTGCGTCGAGTCTGTAAGTGGCTTATAGCTAGGCCATTTTTGTGAATTTCGACTTGCAATTTGGCACGCATTTACTTAAGACCCTAAAAAATGAAATAGCGTAAAAAATACAAAACCGATTTTTTTCGCCAGAAAAAAATCCCCCTTAACGGCTATACTTTTCTTCGAGCGATACTTTTACCAAGGGATATCTTTAAAGCTTATAAAAACACCGATTACAATAATAGCAAAACTATATTAATTGAAACTGCGTGTGTGGAAAATAAACAGGTTTGCTCATAAATCTAAAATGTCTGATATTTGCGTGTAAACCTTTATGACAGTTGCAAGAAAGTAATTCTTGCTGCCTGTAATAAATCTTGTTTGCATTGCTTGTCATAACGAGTAACAAAGCTGTCAAACTTCCCGCGACTAATGATACAATTTAAACTTGGAACGGCCTTTTCCCTTTCACACATGACAGCTGCTCGAATTAAGGGCGCACGGGACGACTGTTTTTGAGTTTTATAGATGCCCGCTCACTCTGGTCCTGACAGCCGTTCCATTGTTAAACCTGCGATTCGTGGTTCCAATTTAACTCTGGAAAATACCACCTGTTGGAAGTTTGATAGTAATCACCCTCTGGCATTAAGTTCTGACCATAAACGAAATCTTTTGGGGAGCAACAGTACATGCATTGTGACGTTTTCAATATGCGAATGTATTTCACGGTCGAGCAAGATTTCATATGTTTCTGTTAAAAATAATTTCTTTTATGAATAAAGGCATTGAGAAATGCATAAGAAAGAATTCCATTATGAATGGTCGGTTTGACTCGGCTCAACTCATCGCAGATCAACATGCTTCTGCTCGGCTTACGTGTAACAGGAAATTTTTAATCTATTTTCATGCTCTAGTATAAAGGTAGCATGAAAATCAATTGAAACCAAAGATGTGATTCAAAAGAAATGTATTAATTTGTAAATGTGTAAGCGGGAAATTAAAATTCTGAAGTGAAAAATAGCTTATATTCTTAACTTAACAAACAAGGTAAATAGAAGCAGAAAATGCAGTGTTTTATAGCATTTAAATAACTTGAACAAAGTTTTTTATACTACTCATGTTGGTTTCATTAAAAAATTCTGTTATAGTTAACTCTCCAAGTAGTTTCGACGAGATATCTCGTTCATCAAGTTCTGATCAATTTCGACCACGACGAAATATCTCGTCTTCAAGATACTGTCTATTTTTTGCCGATGACGAGATAAAGATGTGGTCAGATTTTTCTAATGACGAGATATCTGTCCACTAAGATCTGGTCAGTTTTGCTAATGACGAGATATCTGTCCATTAAGATCTGGTCAGTTTTTCTAATGACGAGATATTTGTCCACTAAGATCTGGTCAGTTTTTCTAATGACGAGATATCTGTCCACTAAGATCTGGTCAGTTTTTCTAATGACGAGATATCTGTCCACTAAGATCTGGTCAGTTTTTCTAATGACGAGATATCTGTCCACTAAGATCTGGTCAGTTTTTCTAATGACGAGATATCTGTGCACTAAGATCTGGTCAGTTTTTCTAATGACGAGATATCTGTCCACTAAGCTCTGGTCAGTTTTTCTAATGACGAGATATCTGTCCACTAAGATCTGGTCAGTTTTCTAATGACGAGATATCTGTCCACTAAGATCTGGTCAGTTTTTCTAATGACGAGATATCTGTCCACTAAGATCTGGTCAGTTTTTCTAATGACGAGATATCTGTCCACTAAGATCTGGTCAGTTTTTCTAATGACGAGATATCTGTCCACTAAGATCTGGTCAGTTTTTCTAATGACAAGATATCTGTCCCCTAAGATCTGGTCAGTTTTGCTGATGACGAGATATCTGTCCACTAAGATCTGGTCAGTTTTGCTAATGAGACATATTCGTCGAGGTAACCAACAGGAGAGTTAACATTGAGCAGCAACAATATCCAAATTGGTTTCATGATGAGATCCAATCAAGTATCCAGACCCATCATTTAACTTGGTTCCATGGCTCACAATGGAAGGGGGTGGCTGAAATTATTTTTCATGTTCGGAATAGGACAGACTTGCTTCCTACTAAACAAGTTTTAGCTTCTGTGAACACCAGCGTTGAAAAGAACCGTTTTCGAAAAACCAGACGTTCTAAGAATGTTCTAATTGTATTCTGTCATCCAGTCACTTGGATTAATTTCATGAGCGCATATCCTACAGTTGCGTTTTTATGTTCGTAAATTTGGATGGAATCGTGTATTTTTTCATAATCATACAGAAAAACTGAATTCTTTCCCCCTAACTACCAGACATGGTGAAAATTATAATCCTTTAAATGTTTGAGCTCGTCATTTAAAGTTCAGCGTTTAACAAATTTTGTAGTTTCCCTCAAAGTATCAATAACAGCATACATTCTGGGATTGATATCTCTTTGCATATTGTTAATGATCAACGTTTTCCAAACATTTGGTTGAAATTATCCTTCAAAACGTAAACATATAACTTACTAAAGTTTTTCAAATTTAAACATTTACCATTTCAACTAGTCACTTTTAAATGGGGTACAAAATATTTTTCCATTTTCATTTTCTGAGACACTTTCTAAGACATTAAGGTTGTAAACCTTTTCTTTCAATTTTGAATTTCACACAAAATTGTACCTGTGGTTTATCAGGTAAATCAGAATTATGTATAAAATGTTTCGGTTTTTGAAGAATGAGATAACAGATCTTTAAAAACCGACTTGGTAGAAATAGTAAAAAGTTGTGCCAGTTACTCACAGAAAAATAATTCTACTTCACACATTCTATTTTAAAGTTTAAAGGACTTGATATTAAAGAATGCGTTTTGGAAAAGAGTTGAGAAATGATCACTTAGAAACCCAGAGAAATGTAAATAAAATTATTTATCATGTTAAAAAATCAAGGTTTGGGGGTATTTTGGAACTACCCTCTTTAAAGGAAATTATCTTGATAATATCGATTGAGAAACAAAATTAAATCGCTTTCGTACAAGTTGTCTTCTACCAAGCTCAATACTTATAATTTAAATGAGTATAATTCTAAGTGTTAAACTTTTTAATTTTCTTGATAGTGCAATCCCATAAACTATGTAATATTTTAACTCTCACACGCATAAATCCACCAACTTACAGCTTCCCCCTGTTGCATGACTTCTGACCAAATTTGATCGTCTGGACCAATACAATCTTTCCAAAGGATATGTTCTACAGAATGAGCCAATGGAATCGTTCCAAAGAATTCTCTTCCAAGGAATTGACCAATAGAATCTTTCCAAAGGTTACTATTCTAAGGAAAGGAGCAATATTCTTTCCAAGGGGTTCAATTCTAAGGAAAGGAGTAATAGAATCTCCAAAGGATTGGTTTTTAAAGTATTATATTCCACAGAATCAATCAATAGAACCGTTACAATAATTCTATTCCAAGTCAAGGATCAATTAAATCGTTCCAAAGAATTATTTTTAAAAGGTTGAAAGAATCCATGAATTCTTTAGAAAGATGTGGTTTAGTTATTAAAGTGGCTGTATGGTAAAAGCAACACTTCAGTACTCGAAAATCTTGCTCTTTGGAAATTCTTTCAGTGTTAAGCAGCTATAAGCATCTTTAAAAATTGTGGGAATTTAAAATATTTATAATTTCTGTAAATTTTAGAATTTAAATTTTTTAAAGATCTTAGAATAATGAAATGAATATCTTGTTAATGATGAAGAATAGGGTAAACATTCCACATCACATGTCCTTTTGCATGAGATAAATTTTAATCACTCGTACACAGAACATTTGTTGTTGAATACATCTCTTGGTATGTTGGGATAATGATGAGCATTTTACATTTTCTTAGAAGTTTTATTTTTATATCATTATTTTAAACTAGATCTGATACATCTTTATTTTCTACATATGAGGTAAAATGTGTAATTATCTCTGCGTGTAGATAAGAATGGTAAAGATAAAGAGTTTTCAATGAGCTATGTAAAACACACAACTTATATTATTACTTAGAGATAATTACACATTACTTCTTATTAGAAATGTAAAGCATTTACCATTAAATGGAAAGGCGTTTGAACTACTATGCGTTTATGTTTATATGAAGCTACAATATTGAAATTTCATTTATAAGAAATGTGAAATGCTTAAGATCTTGAAAAGTTATAGTTCTTAATGTTAATTGAATAGGTTTGACTTATAAATAATCTCTATTCTTAAGGCTAAATCATTGTTCCTTGAGAATTATTGACTCTTATAGCTGTTCACTCTTAAATGTGTTTCATTTCTTAAGAACTGTTGAATATTGATCATAAGAAAATATGATAAGGTAAATCATGAACATTTAAATGGAAGTGGAAAAATAAACATCACTGAATAATAAAATATGACACAAACTTTTTGTAGAAACTTTTAAACTGGAAGATTGAATACGGGAAATCTAACATTAAAAATATTTTAAATCCTTTTTCATTTATATTTAATTATGATAATCTTCTACATAAAAACACAAATGTTATTCCAAAAGTATACTTTGGTAAAATTTATTCAAAATATTTGCTGATTTTAATGAAGACTTATCAACAAAGCTGGGCTTTCTATTTCAAATTAGGGTCTGATATTGAATATGTTTATCCTTTGAATAAAACACATCATTAATGCTAAAACTTCTAACTCAGGAATAGTTGCTATTACTTAAAAATAATTAGTTTCGAAAATTATATAATTTTAATAATGTATTCCAAGGATAATTTGCATTTTATTTTCCACTACATGCAACAAATTAATATAAATAAATAGTATCACATTATTTTCTAAAAACTATATTCATGAGATGATCCCAATATTTCATCAATACCCTCAGATCAGGAGTTATTAACGAACTGTGAATAAAATTTTTTTTATGATAATGAACCTGAAATTTTGATTTAGAAAGAACAAATTGAAAAAAAGGACTTTAATTCTAGAAGGATTTTAACCTAGTCTAAAAATCCTGTAAACCCAATACTTTGTTTAAAATTCGTAAATATACGAATATATAGCTTGCATTTCCCAAAAAAATTTTGAAAATGGAAGTTAAAATTATGTAAAATGTATAATTGGTATGAAATATTTTCAAAACTAAGTCCTGTTTCTTTAAATAAGTATATCTATGCAAAACTTGCTTTGTAAATATCTCGTTTTATTCGCAATTTAAAAAATACACCTATATTTGACACGATGAATAAATCACATACATAATAATTCTGTTTTGTAGACACAGTTATTTAACCCTACAAGTGATTTTGACGTGATATATCGTCCATCAAGGTCCTACCAATTTTGCTAATGACGAGATATCTCGTCATCACGATATTGCCAATTGTTTTATGATGACCAGATCTAGATCTGGTGAGTTTTCTTTTAATGAAAAGAGGCGATGAGATCTTGACATACGAAATATCTCGTCCATCAATATCTGATCAGTCTTCTGATAACGAGATATCTCGTCGAGGAGGATGGTGAAGCATTAAAACAACAGATAGTGCAAGTCAGTAGCAGTTCTTAAAGCAGTCATTTCTCCAAGACTATAAATACCTCCTTAAAATCAACTTTGACATTTAAGGTTACACATTTTTAGCAAGCCATCATGCATCTAGACAAACAGATAAAAATCTTTTTCATATTGGTAGTGAAAAATGAAAAACCTTCAAAGCAACTACTAATCTATACAAAAAACCTTATAAAAGATTGTCAGTCACTACTCCAAAAAGACAAGCGTCCCCTTGGAGTAAATAAATTATTAGTATGACAGAAGCGAGCACAATTAACCGTTGACACCATGTTTTCTAAGTTTTTAATCTATATTAGTTTTTGCTTAGATTTGTTTTTCACTTTTTCATTACGTTTCTTCTACGAAAACCTTAAATTTGAATATTAAGTACAAACACATTTCTAACATGAAAGATGAAATTTTAACCAATTTGTCTAGAACTCCTTTGTAAAAATGTGTTTTCTTAAGAATAATTCACCCGTTAAGATTATTTACCAAACTTAAAACAAACTAATATTAAGATTTGTGATAAATTCTTTGCAACACGACAAATGTTTTACTACATATTACCATCAACCTTCTAATGAAATAGACGGATCATGTGGGTGGAGTCCCAGTCGTAAGATATCTAAAGAGTAAATCGCAAAGCGACTCAGGCGATTGGATATGGAAGCGCAGACTCGTGTGTTTGATCACGGTGGATAATCACTTTAACCAATCAATAATTTAGGATTCGTGCTTTTACCCACAACCACGTGACAGATCTTCAAACCGAGCAATTGAAGAAATAACATGACGTCGCGGGCACATGCTCCGTCTAGTTCATTTTAAGGTCGATGTATATTACATATATACATAAACAATAGAATATCTAACACTTGTTGCATAGAATACATAGTAAAACATAACGTAACACTTATCTTTTCACATACCGAACAGATAATGCATTAATACTATTACATTCATAGAACTATTCAATGGAAATAATTTCTTTTAAATTCCCCCTAACAATACACTCATTCATGTTATTCACGACCAATTTCTATTGTTCTTCGTTTGTAGCCGGCACTATGCGGCTGAACAATAGAGGCGAAGACTGATAATGATGTTGGAGCCATAAACCTCTACCGTCGCAAGCTTCAATTTAAAATGTTGTTTAATCAGACCACGAGGAGCAGAAGTTGTTTGGAGCGTGTTAGATTCGGATTGATATGGATACTTCTTGATCCTTGTTGCAAAAGATAGTCTACTTTTAGAAACATGAGTGTACTGGTAATATAGTTTACCTAATATACGTCTTTTCACTAGCACTTGTTCATAACTCTTCAGGCAATGGGAGAGTTAAATTGTCCATTGGTGTTAAAATAACACCTTTCATTGAATTATAAAAGTACTGATCAAAGAGTTCAAATAAGAAAATAGTGTACAATATAACGATTATCCCTACAGCTAACCATTTCAACAACTCCAAGTTGTCCATATTTGTACGGTGTAGTTAGTGCTCGCAGTTCTACAATCTCATCCAAATAACAGCATATTACTTTGTTCGTCTCTACTTTACTGACATTAACTCTTGAATATAATTTACAATCTTTAATTATCTTATTTCTATAGCAGTTATCAAATGTGGCAACTCCATGTTTTTGTAAAAATATATTCTGTTTAAAAATACTGAGTTTAATTTGTACCTTACTAAAACACAATGCCTTAAGTTGTGTTTTATGTAAAGAAATTAAAGGGAAGTGAAAATTTGTTCATGGCATAAACAATAATTTAAATTGATAAACCTAGAAGAAACAATTTAACGGACATAAATGTGTGGAGCATTTCAATAATATATTATTCAATATTACAATTATTCAAGAGAATGAAAACGCCATCTTCACAAAGGCCTCAAAAGAAATACCTTTCCAGGAATACTTTCAGCGAGATTGAACACTTTTATCAGATGTTATTTCACTAAAAGACAGCAGACGTATGAATTATTTAAAGCGATGATACATGATATCGCTATTATTTAATTTTCAGAAATTTAATATAGGCTTAGAATAATATTAGCATCCGTTTACACCATCTAGATCATTAGTAAAACACTTTATATTTCTCATAAAAATCTTCACTCAGAAATTGAAGAGCCCACACTAAATATAACGTACCCATCACGAATATAACAACCCACTTGGTTATATTTACCAAATCCATCTTGAGCTCACCAAAACTCAAATCCAGAATTAAAACACACCAAAAGTGTAACCATGGCTACAATCAAACACGCAATGAAATGTTTCACTTGCATTCCAAAACACGTGTGAATGGAATCGAAGAAATTTCTCCAGCACTTTAGTTAAGATTAATCAATTGAAAAACAGAATAAGAACTTGATATTCAATAAATTCCGCAAAGCTTTCAACTGTCGCAAAAGCATTCACGAGATTCCATGTAGCACCCTATCAATCGTCAGGGAATAAAGTTCTTTGTCTTCATCCGATGACAAAAACTACTTCAATTTCACCAAGGGTAACGTCAAGTACACTCCTTTTGCAAATCCCTATCCGCAATCACAACACTACAAACCGATTCTAGACGCACAAGATCAGATCTCCCGAGTGTTTTGCATGATTGTTGAAATAATTTATCCAATCTGCATGCGGGAAGCTAATTCACATAAATATTAATGCAGTTCCAGCCGACTGAATAACGTTTCTTTCTGTCAAAATAACCGCCAATGCAAAAGTATCTGTTTCTAATCTCTTATATGAATGCTGGTAGAGAACTAAGAACTCTGGGTACAAATTAAAAAAAAACACTGATGGATACGATTTTTCCGTTTAGAATTCACGTCTGAGAAAGCCAAGAACAGAAGAGGTCTGCGCGTGTAGGAAGCACAGATGAAACCTTAAAAGCTATTTTCAGTCCTTAATTGGATTTCCTCTGCACAAACAAGATTATAATTCTGAAAGGAATGTTTTACTTACTCATGGAACGCGATCCTGTTCATGAAAGGCGGAAGGATTAGAATAGAGCGTCGTCATTCGTCTGTGTTTCCGAGGTATTCCATGTAATGAAGTCCTTGTGTGGGTGTTTTCCGTTTCGAAGGGAGTTTTCTAAAATCTCCACGGAATGCCACGAGCAGGCCGGACACGTAGTGAAGGTAATGGTTATTAATAAACGTCGCACTGGAGCAACACGACGGGCTATTGGCGACGGTTTGGGATCAATCCGAAGGGAAAGATGCGAGGACAACACCTCGTAATTTTGAACCACGGTCAGATGACGAGGTCGATACCTGAGCTGGCACTCCACTCTCCAAACTTCCACACCACGTCAATACATTTGAGGCCGTTTTGATGAGCATAAGCCCAATCTATACGCGACGGTCTTTGATTGGATTCGAACTCCGAACCCTCCTGTTGCTAATCCGTTACTCTTCCAACCGGACTACCACGACACCTTAGGAAACGAATCTAAGCACAAAAACTCACTAACAGAATTTTTTTATTTTTACAACTAGGCATATGGCAATGCCAGAATCAATATTTTGCATTTAATACCATTTATAATTCATAGGGGCCGGGATAGCCCGGTTGGAAGAGTAACGGAATAGCAACCGTAGGGTTGCGAGTTCGAATCCAACCAAAGACAGTCGTGTACAAAGGGAGCTGGTGCACGTCAAATCTGTTGTGGCCTCAGATATCCTCACGTTAGCGTGGGGTGGAAATTTGGAGAGTGGGGTGCCAGCTCAGGTGTGACCTCGTCATCTGATCGTCGTTCAAAATTGCGTGGTGTTGTCCTCGGATCTTTCCCTTTGGTATTGATCCCGGACAGTCACCAGTAACCCGCTGTGTTGTTCCTGGGCGAAGTTAATTAAGTACCAACCTATAATTCTTAGTTTCTGCAGGTAAGTCTGTCGCACTGGAACAACACAACGGGCTATTGGTGACGGTCAGGGATCGTATCCCGAAGGGAAAGATGCGATAGCAACACCTCGTAATTTTGAACCACAGTCAGATGCGAGGTCACATTTGAGGCCGCCCCTTACTCTCTAAACTTCCCCACCATGCCAACGTGACGATATTTGAGGGCACGAAAGATTTGACCTAGTTCTTACCTTTCTAGATTTACCTTAACACAGTTCAAATCCTATACATTTGTTCACATCTTTCGGTTTTCAAAATTCTACTTTTTTGAGTGACCACAATTTCATTTCTGATTGTTAATATCAAGCACTAGTCGTCATCTAGAAGCCGCGAAAATGTTTGTTATTATTGCAACGAAACATCAGTTCTGTTTACAGAAAATGACTGGTTCAAAATGACGGTGTTATCCTCTGATCTTTCCTTTCGGGTTTGATCCCAGTACGTCGTGAATAACCCGTTGTGTTGCTCCAGTGTGACGTTAATTAAATACCTACCTACCTTCCTCAGCTGTGTCTAAAAAATGTTCTACCTCCTGATTTATCACTAACTTAACGCGCTGTGTTGGTTGGTTTCAGGGTTTTATGGCGCAAGGGCCATATTTGGCCATGCTGCCCCAGACTCGACTTATAACATCAAGTAATAGACACACACAATGAAAGTTTTTACAGATACAGAAGAGAGAAATACACTCATGGGGAATACACCGCACAGGAATCAAACCTGCGCCGCCTACAACTCGAAGGTTGCTAGCGCAGTGGACATACCCACTGAGCCACTTCGACCCCCTTAACGCGCTGAGAGGCGCTCATGCATATATACGCTCATTTCCAAAAGTTAAGCATAATTCGAAAAATGCGAAAACATCGGAGTAAATATGGATACAATTATTCAAAATCACTTGTGGTGAAACGTGGGACGAAGTTAAACATTGTGAGTATGCAAAACAGTACAGTCGACGTCGACATGCGCAGAACACCGCGCCGCACGTCGGAACGAATATGAATCGGCCTCGAGCGGCATGGCCAGTTTAGACAGAAATGTCGCAATTGCTGTGGTACGGAGGGTTGTTAACAATCAATAAGGACGAAAGATGTCACAAAGATGCCAACTAGACATGTGTGTGAAAGGACGAATTATTGGAATGCTGGAACATCCCAAACCAAAGCGTCTCGAATTCCGAATGTGCCTCAGTGTATGATCTACAGACTGGCAGAAGTTTCAAACCACTGGAGATGTTACCCGACGACCAGTACCAGGTCGACCAAGGGTAACAACCGCTCGGCAAGACCGATATTTGGTGATAACTGCGCGAAGTCAGAGGAACCGTTCTGCCAGACAACTGGGTTCAGCCCTGACAGCCGCCACAGGAATCATAGTTTCGAGACAAACTGTTTACAGGAGACTCAGACACATTGGTCTCTATGCCAGACTACCAGCAGTTTGCATCCCCTGACGTTTGCACAGAAACGCGCGCGTTTACAGTGGAGTTTGGAACATTGGCAGTGGAGTCGACAACAGTGGGGCAATGTCATGTTCAGTGACGAGTCCATATTTAGTTTGCAAACTGATTCCCGTCGTACCACGATTTGCAAGAACGTGGAACGCGTTTTCACCCGGGAAAACATCACGGAAAGACATCGTTTTCCTTCAGGGGAGTCATGGTCTGGGCAGGTATCATGCTGGACGGCCGCACAGACCTCCACATCTTTGACACTTGGTCTGTTACCGGTCAAAGACACAGATGAAGTCCTTGAGCCTACCGTTCGCCTGTGTCGAAGTGCTGTCGGTCCTGGTTTCATATTCATGGATGACAACGCGCCTACTCACCGTGCAGCCCTGGTCGACGCCTTCCTTCAAAGTGAAGATGTTCACCACTTGCAGTGGCCTGCCAATTTTCCTGATCTGAATCCTATAGAGTAATGAGTGGGATATGCTCGGGAGACATATTGCAACCCTCCGCCACCCACCAAGCTCCGTTCCGGAATTGAAAACTGCTCTCCGTGAGGCTTGGAACTCTTTGAGCACACAACTCATCCATACCCTTATCGAAATTATGGGAAATCGTTGTGCAGCATACGTGTCTACCAGAGGTTCCCACATACCGTATTAAACTTCAGCATCACATTGTTTTAATCATTCTGTTTCACTTAAATTGACACTCGTATTATGAACCTTTTTCTTTCAACCCTTTTCTTTGGATAATAAAAGTCATTATTATCCTTGCTTTGCCCCCTTTGTTTTCTTCTATAACCCTATTAGACCCGCATACCGCGTTTCCTTCCATTCCGAAGTGGAGTTTCTGAAATATTCACATAAACATCAATTATGCTAAGCTTTTGGACATGAGTGTACCTTCGTCAACTCTTGCTGCTTCCCCTTCCCTGCATGAATTCTATTCAGGTTTGACCAATAGAAACATTTCTACAACTCTCTTAACCAATGGATGAGGTTATTCTGTCATGTATGTGGTGGGGGAAAGCAAAAGTGCACTGCTAGGAAATATCTCGGCACTAGGAGGATTAAATTTTAACTAAATTCTTTCTCGTTGCATGTTTCATCTGCGAGGAAAAATTCACGAAGCCATAAAAGAATCCAAACTGTCAAATAATGAAAGAAACAAATCAAAACCAGCACGGAGAAAATAATCAATTGCATTTTCTAAAATTATCAAAACGCGGGACTATGAAGGGCGGTTTAGGGAGGCCCACACGAAAGTGAAAAAAATCACCACCAGGAATCGCACTCAACCACCACCACCACCCTCCCGAGTCGGAAATGAACAACCAAGATTCAATCTGAATTTCATTAGCATTCATTCCGACCGCAAGTCCGCGAAACAACTCCAACTTCCGCTTTCGAAAACTCCCAAACTTTCTACCATCCACCTTCTTTCTCAGACAGCTGACAACCTGAGAGACTTTTGACAATTATTCTTCACTATAAATAACCCCTCAACCTCACGTTCTTGGAGGAGATAAAAATTTCGCGGCCGAAGTCAGAACTGAATGCGATGAAATTTCCTGTTCGGACGCTTGTCAACGCTTACCTCACGCCAATGTTTTCTGTCTCTAATTACGGATTCCGACCTCATTAACTGAAGCAGGGGTTGGTTTTTCATTTTTACATGCCCGGCGGAATGTTTCCGAGGTCGTAACTTCGTTTCATTCAGGTTTTATTGAATGGATTGATGGAGGTTTAATTGAATGGATTGATGGAGGTTTAATTGAATGGATTGATGGAGGTTTAATTGAATGGAGTTTGTGTATGTAGGGCCGTTTTAGTCCGGTTGAAAGAGTAACGGATTAGCAAGCGGAGGTTTGCAAATTGGAATCCAATCCACGTTAAGTCTGAAGTGGCCTCAAATGTCCTCACGTTGGCCTGGTGTGGAGGTTTGGAGTGTGGGGTGCCAGTTCAGGTGTTGCTCGTCATCTGACCGCGGTTCAAAATTACGTGGTGTTGTCCTCGGGTCTTTCCCTTCGGGTTTGATCCCAGACCGTCGCGAATAGCCTGTTGTGTTGCTCCAGTGCGATGTTAATTAAAAATAACTACCTATCCGAAGTTTGTGTATCGATAATCGAGAAGTGATTGGCATGCTATTGGGTTGATCGAAAGTTCGTGCCGTTTATGGCACTAGATGTCATTGCATCGCAAAAGCAAAGTATTATCTACTTCACACATGTAAAGTGTTGGTTTTGTTTGAAAGAAGGAATTTCAGCGAGTACTTGGGAGAAAAAATTGTGTTATTGGGTTGTGTTTTTTAAATTTTGTTAAGCATTAGAAATGGCGGAAAATAAGGAGCATTTTCGACTTAGTAGGCTTTTTTATTTCTGAAAAGACAAGAATCTTCGCAGACGCAAAAGAAGATATGTGTTGGGTGAGGGGTGCCGTTGACGATTCCACGTGTCGTAAGTGGTTCAGAAAGTTTCGTCACCTGGATCAGTTCTTTAGCGAGAAACCTTAGAACTTCTATGAGCGCGGGATTATGCAGCTATCGGAGAGATTGAGAACGGTCATTGAACAGAACGGCACGTACTATATCGATTAGATGTCATTTTTATTCGTAAATAAAATTTTTCTTCAATTTTTGTCAAAAGAAATGGGACGAATTTTTGCATCTATCCAATACATGAACTTTGAAATAGATGTTAGAGTAGGGGTCGCCAATGTCGTTGATATAGCATTGTTAGGGGTCGATTTTGTCTCAGGGGTCGATAGAAGAATATAAGACAAAATATCCAAAACTTTCTGAAGTGGTACTTCCTATATTGCTCGCCTTTCCAAGCCCATGGTTGAAACTAATTTCAGCCATGTTAACTAAATTTTGACAAATCAAAGAAATAAGATGGAGAATTCCGTGGCGGTTTAACCTTCTGCATACGTCGGGGCAGAATATCGTTTCTTTTCTTCAGTTACAGCAGCCGGCCCAACGGCTTTACAGGCAACTTACTGAAACCGGCCGAAACCGCCTTTACAATGCTTTCCCCCAGGAGGAGAGGGAATATGTGTCGTCCCATTATCACCTAATGTGCCAGTTTTTATTGTCGGGTCGTGGGTATGCCTAGAAGGGACAGATTCTTCCCGGGTAAACTGAAAGGGCGGCGGTGACTTTTAAAGTGTATCTCTTTTCATTTGCTCAACCTCTCAGACTAGATGCTCGAGGATAAACAATTTGCGAGGCTCCCCTTCGATAACCCTGACATCTTTGTCAACGGGGAGATAAGGCTATTCACGCGCGGGTCTCTTTGTAGCACAGAAAAGAGGGGATGGAAATTGTAATGGGCTTCGGCGATTCTTCAGGAGTTTGAGGTCTGAAAGAATACGAGCCTTTCGTATCGAGGGGACTCGAAACTTTCGGCCGGTCCCCATATCCAGAGGGTTAAGGCTAAAACTTGGTTTTGAACCCAGAATTGTCAATCTTGTGAAGAGTCACGAAGCACCCTTTACATTGACAACGTTAGTAAATTGTATGCTAAGTTAATTCAACTCTTATTTTATATATATAAGGAAGATTTAATTATTGTTATTTTGTTATCCAAATAAAAAATTTTATTTTATACATTATTTATTCTTTCTATCCTATATGGGGCCGCGGTAACCCTATTGGAAGAGTAACGGATTAGCAACCGGAGGGTTGCGAGTTCGAATCCAACCAGAGTCATGCAAAGTGGCTGGTGCACATTAAATGTGTCGTGGCCTGAAATGTCCTCACGTTGGCGTGGTGTGGAAGTTTGGAAAGTGGGGTTCCAGCTCAGGTGTGTCCTCGTCATCTGACCGTGGTTCAAAATTGCGTGGTGTTGTCCCCGATCTTTCCCTTTGGGATTGATTTCGGACAGTCACCAATAGCCCGTTGTGTTGCTTCAGTGTGACGTTAATTAAGATACCTACCTGTACAGTATGTAATGTTAAGAAGGACGTCGAAAACGAAAACGTTTCCTTTAGGCGTTGAGTCAATATAATAATATACAGGGTGTCCCAAAAAGGTTGTTCCGCAATTTATCTTTTTACCATTTGGAGATAGGTAGGCAATGTAAATTGCAAAAGTACACCAAATAAGGTAAGTAATTAAGATATGTGAATAAAATTATCACGTGATAACAATTTAAGCGGATTCAGTTTTTAATTTGTATACAACCCCTCTAGATAAAAATCCGAGATAGCAGAAATGTTCCTTACCTGCATCCCTATCGTTGCAGGTAAGGAACATTGCTGTTCAAGCAGTCAGATTAGGGACCGTATACACAATGCTAAAAAGCACTTTTCGGTCAGAAAGTGCAACATTGTGCAAAGTAATGTAGTATTGCAACTGCATATGAAAATCGCAATGAATAATAGTAGACAATGTAATCTTTAATAAAAATATTGTATAAAAAATGGTTTAAATAAAAATAAAAGGAAATTTACAACGCATGTTCAAAATGTGTTTCATCTGCAGCAATGCAGAACTTCGCTCTTCATTTTTGGCCATCGTTCTAAATTAGATACGGCCCCCTTAAAATGGAAACTCTTGTATCTCCGTTACTATTCAACCTACAGAAATATAGTTTTTACTAACGATAAGGATACAGGTAAGGAACATTTTTGCTATCTCGGATTTTTATCTAGAGGGGTGGTATACAAATTAAAAACTGTATCCGCTTAAATTGTTACGACGTAATAATTTTATTCACATATCTTAATTACTTATCTTATTTAGTGCACTTTTGCAATTTGCATTGCCTACTTATCTCCAAATGGTAAAAAGATAAATCGCGGAACAACCTTTTTGGGACACCCTGTGTGTGTATACTATATTATACATACCAATAAGAACTACCTATAAAATAAACAATCTAAAAACTCACATAAGCGTATTTTTTGTATGTCATATTATAATGACGTAATAGTAAAAGAGAGGGGGTCGATAAGAAGTCAAGAAACACTTGAAGGTGTCGACGGTCAAAGAAATTTGGCCACCCATGTGATAGAGCAACATTTTGGATAGTACATATAACTGTCGCGAATGTGAGCCTGCTATCGTTTCTGCGGACTGACCGCGCATGCGCACGAAGGAAAAACTGCTAGAACACTGCTTGCTTAGAACTCTCGTATTGAGCGGGAGAAAATGTGCTGTGTTTTTCAGTTAAAAAATGTAAATGGTTACCGGCAAAGTTTGAAATCCTACATTCTATAGAATACCTAGGCATTTTATAGAATACCTAGGCATTTTATAGAATACCTAGGCATTTTATAGAATACTGAAAACTGGCCGGCAATGTTATGAAACGATTAATATTTCACACATTTCCTATCCGACAAACCGGCAATGTATGAAATACATCTTCGATTCGTTTCGAATATCTCGTGGCAAGGTACGTAACTTTAAATCCTCCGCTCAGGCTCAGAATTTGCCATTTGCATTTTGCGCTTTGTTCGGGAGTGTCAAAATACGCGATTTTACTTAAATTTGTTCAACAAAAAATTAATTTTATACTGTGCTGTGTGAAAATGGAAGAGCAAGATATAGTGTTGGAGAAGGAGTCACAGTCAATAGACATGCAACGATGATTCGAAGATGAACTGTAAAAATAGAACTTTTAAATAATAGCCTTATCATGACCTTTTTTTCATACTTTGCCTAAATAGCATTTGTCATTCTATAGAATGCCTAGGTATTATATGCAATGCCTAGGGAAAGTATAGAATAATTCTCATATTTCATACTTTGCCTAAAAACGCCGGGCATTCTATAAAATGCCTAGGTATTTATGCCGACGTTTCAAACTTTGCCGGTAACCTAAATATAATGTAAATATATCAGCGCAATTAAAGATTAGCGAAATTTATAGGATGTGTTTTCATTTTACTTTAGCTTCTCTGTGTGAATGAATATATAAGTTTCGGCGAAAGAATGAAAAAGAATGGATAGCACAAAGGCATCATAGAATGCGATCCTTTTTGCCTAGCCCTAGAAAAGAGGGTAAGGATTCAAGAAAAAGGGTGAGTAAACTCTTCTCACATCTTTTATTATATTTTAGATGAATTTTAACCTCTTTGAAGCAATAACACTTCCGTTAAATGCGGAGGGGTGCTGTGGTGCTTTAAAAGAATGCAAAATTTAGCGATCTGTAACTTCGAGTATATTCCTTCCATGTCAGGGCAGAAGGGATTAAGTCAGATCTTTGATGGATTCAGAGGAGTTAAATACATCATTATAATTTAATAATAATATAATAATTTTCAAATCAAAACTAAATGAAACTACGAATCTAATTTTCAATTATTTGTATCATGGCATGCTTCTTTCTTTTCCTTCCTGAATATCTGTGAGAAAGTGAAATATTCAAATTAAGGTAGGTAGGTATTTAATTAACGTCGCACTGGAGCAACACAACGGGCTATTTCAAATTAAGATTCTGATAAATAGTCATTATGACTTCACCCCCTTTTCGTGGACACGGAAGATTTTTGACTTTCATTCTAAATTACTGGACAATCCTAAGGAGGGTTGCGAGTTCGAATCCAACCAAAGACCGTCGTGTCCAAAGCGGCTAGTGCATGTTAAATCTATCGTGGCCTCAAATGTCCTTACGTTGGCCTGGTGTGGAAGTTTTGAGAGTGGACTGCTAGCTCATTTGTGTCCTCGTCACCTGACTGTGATTCAAAATTACGTGGTATTGCCTCGAATCTTTCCCTTAGGGTTTGATCCTAGACAGTCGCTAATAGCCCGTTGTGTTGTTCCATTGCGACGTTTAGTAAATACCTACCTACTAAGTACACAGATTCGAATTACTACACTATGTAATAAGTACATAGTACTTTCTTGCTATTAAGTACATAGTACATTCTTACTTCTACATAGTGCTTTCTTACTTCTACATACTTACTGCTTTCTTACTTCGACATACTTGGTATTTTCTTACAAAGTACATCATGCTTTTTACTTCGACACGCTTAGTGCTTTCTTACTTCCATATACCTTTTGCTTTCTTACCTTTACATACTTTGTACTTTCTTACTACTAAGTACATTGCAGTGGCGGCTTTTCAGGGGAAGAAAGGGAAGTGCCACTTCTCCAACATCTTTTATTAAATTCATTTTTCAAATTACATTTCTCAAATTAGTCTTTTTTTAGTATTTCATATATATACATTTTCAATATTTCTACTTAAAATATCTCTTTTTTTCTTTTGCGATTTATAAATTACTAAAGTACTTACAAATATAAACGAATTTAATTTCGGAGCGCGTTATTCAATATACGGAAAATATCTTACAATGCTTACGACTGTAGACAGCGAAAGCTTAGCACGGAAGTTTTTGCTGAAAAATAGCTGCGCTTATTACGTAAGCCAGATGGTTGCTATGACAACACCATTAGCAGCCAAAGGCATTTAGACTGTCGGCTCCGAAGGAAGGCAAAAGCTAGAAACGCGATTCTCCTTCCTTTATAGGGTTGCCGGTTGAAATCTCTAAAAATAGATGTCCCTCGTTTCCCGTTGCGAGCAGTAGTGATTGCAAAACCGGTTTCGAGGAAACCGGTTAACCGGGAAACCGACCCAAATTTCGAAACCGAAAAACAGGTTTTATGAAAGAAGAAAACCGGGTTTTCGGTTTTACGCATTTCCAACTCATAAGAGAAACTCACCACAACAAGGTATACCATACTACGCACACTGATTCAAGCAACTAAATATTTGGTGTTTACTACCCTATCAGAATAAAAATTCAACATTATTACATGTCTGTGGAATTAATGCCACATGCGTCACACATCACTTTCGTGTGACACAACATGACCTACTTCTCCGCTGACCAATCATAATAACATGTAGACGGATTCTCAGCATCAGTACCAATGAACCAGACAGTGAATCCTCATTGGTACCATTAAAATGTAAAAATATAAATGGAGAAGAAATTTATATCACATGTCATTTAGGAAGCAGCTCAACTCGGCTCTACCCACCTGCCGCAAACAATAAACAATCATACTTTCAAAATCCTTCCTACTCCACAGGGACCAACGTAGTAGAAGGCATTCTAAGCCTCGGCCGGCTCCCTGCGCGTAATGCCACAATGTCATTGTCAACTACTGCTGTTCATTAGGTAATTCTGATTTGAAGAATTATTAGTTTCGTTTGCTCAACCTTTTGTAGTTTATAATGAGCTTATTTATTCAGAAATAAGAGGTAGGTGTACTTCACGAACTTGATTTTGCAATCGTACACCGGCTAGAAATAAAAATAAAATAATATATTTTTTTTTATTTCAACCTATAAAAGAGCATGGCCAGTCATATTTTCGAGGAGTTTAAACGTAGCAGCGGTGATTATTCCATTTGGTGTCATTATCTTCGTGAAGAAAATACATCATCACTACCCAAATGCAAAAAATGTTCAAAAGAAATAAAATATGTTGGCGGCTCAACAGGTGCATAACATACACACCTAAAAAGATGCATTTTGAAAAGAAAAGAAGTACCTATTTCGGAAGAAAGTCCAGCAATACCATCTTCGACAAAAATAACAAAATCCTTCAATAATCTAGTTGATGACACGTTGCCAGCAGTTTTATCAAGAATGACCGCGTTGGATGGACTTCCTTTTCCGTATTTTTCACTTCAACTGATCTTCGTAAATCTCTCATTGCAAGGGGATTTCAAATCAATTTTCAGCGGAATGAATCCAATTAATGATATTGTGTGTAATTTACTGGAAATTCCGTTTAACCAGTGGAAAGACGAAGACAAAAGGGACGTATTACGTCGAGCAGGTCCAACAGATCTATTGACGACTATGGCCAAAAAAGAAATTAAAAAGAACGGTAACTCGTACAATATTAGTTTTCAAGAGTGTTAGTTTACTCAGTATAAACGGCTGTGCAGTAGTATAACCTTAAAAAGATTATTTTGTTGGCCGTGCTTGCTTTTTAGTAATAAACATTTTGTTTGGAATAAAGAGGGATTCGCAGACTTATTAAACATAACACGAACACTCCATAGGCCCGATGATTCTGCTGAACATCTGAAGTGTGAATTAATGCAAAGAATTATTTTTTAAATCAGAAAACGATTGCCGATGCCCTGAGGGAGGCTAGGCTTTTTAAAGTCATTTCAAGGAAAACGTTCGTTTGAAAGCAGTGACTTCATAAATCACGGAAATTTCAAGGAATTACTAGGATTGTTAATATCAAAAAGTCTTTTAGAAATTCAAAATCATTACAAAAAGATTAAAACGTCTTCACTGGTGACTACAAAACTATTAAAAATTAAATGATTGAACGTATTTCCGATTACATGAACGATCACGTCAAAGATGAAATAAACGGGACTAAATTCTTTTCTATTCAAGTGGACGACACCACTGACATAAATCAAACTTCCCTGTGCTCCTTAATATTAAGATTTGTGAATTGTGTAGGCGTATTAGTTGAGCGATTTTTGGGTTTCCATGATGTGAGTGAAGACAGAACGTCAGAAATGTTATAAAAATGTTTGACAAAATTTGGATCCGTTTTATTATCAACACAAATTAATTGGACAATGTTACGATGGGGCCAGCGTAATGTTTGGATAGTTGAATGGACTGCAGAAAAAAGTCCAGGATAAAGCTCCTCAAGCCGTTTTTGTCCATTGTCTTTCACAGGGGTAGTCAACCTTTTTATACCTACCGCCCACTTTTGTATCTTTGTTGGTAGTAAAATTTTCTTACCGCCCACCAGTTCCGAGTTAACTTCATTTAGCGCAACAGCAAAGTATTCGCAATTTTTGAGTGGAGGTTTAGTAAAAAATATGTAGTTAAATTTATCCTTTTAATTCCATATGTTAATTTGATGCTGCATTCCTGCATCTCCGTCGATACAGCGTCTACTAGTGTGGAAGCTGATTAAATTGAAGAAAATTTAATATAAAAACTATAAAGTCTATTAAATGACCTTTAATTATTAATTTTAATTAATAATAATATGATATCTGGTTCAATTTTCGTAAGGAACAAACGAAGGTCTCCTTTCGACAATATTCAAACGGTTTCTCTGTTTGGTAATATGATTAACAGCACTAAAGCTTGATTATACAAGATATGAAGTAGGGAAAGGTATCAATAAATTCAATATCATTTCCCACATATTTGGATATAACGCAGGCGTTTTTTTATTTAGCCATAGGTTTTCATATCCACCACTATCGAAATTATATTTGTTCTCTTCTATCCAGCTCTTGGCAAGTTGTACCAGCCTCCTCAATATTTGCAGTAAAAAGATTTTTCATCCAGTCATATACCTTCAAGTTCAAAATATCTTCAAATCGTTTTTCCCATATTCATTTAAGTTCGTTAAGATGGCTACTGAATCTTTCAATCTCCTCTGGAGTTACATCATCTTTTATAGATGATAATTCGGAAACTGATTAAATTCTCTCTTCAATAGATTATAACGAAGATCAAGTTTGTCGATAAATAATGACACAATAATTTGGCAATTGATGAGTTTTATTAGCTCTTTAAAGCTGCAAATTGATTTCATTAAATCTCTTGAAAATATCTGTCAAATAAAAGGCATCATCCTTTACTGTTTTTTAATTGCCGACAGAGATTGGTCTCATTAATACTTTAAAAAAAATGTATGACACTATAATGTAATGCTACAAATAGAGACAAACATGTACCCTTTGACAGCCACCGAACTTCTGTGTGTAATATAACCTAATAAATTCCTCATTGTTGTCCTGACACAGCTATCGAAACATTCTATCATGTTTGGCATTGAACCTGTTCTTATTTACAGCTCTAATTATTATAGTTAATGATGAATGGAGACTTGTACTTAAATGTTTTCCTACAAGATGTCTGCACCACACAATGGATACTTAAAACATTTGGCACTTCTTCCATCAAATAAGCAACAAATCCACGATAGCTATCTACCATTGATGGGCTTTTACCACTTTTTGCAATTAATTGTGAAATGCGATAAGTGGCAGTTAATCCATCTTCGTTCGTTGCATGTTGTTTCTTAAATGATGCAAGGATTGTTGGACGATTTTGATTTTTTTTGTATTTCCAGAAAATATTCAATGGACTTGCCTTTATCTTTTGGATGCTTTGTAGCAAGATGTTCTCGCAATCGACTTGACTTCATTGGATAATGTTTTATGACACAGTAAACACATTGGGAGTTGTTTATTTACAGGAGATTCGATGAAACCCATCTTCAGATACTCCGGTAAATAGCCACGAGCATATTTCTTTTTTTGAGACATGGGCTCATATTTCACTATTTATAAAACTTGTTTGAAGCCGTAGCTAACTTTCACAAATCTAACTACGTACTGGCCCCACCATGAAACGAACTCAACTTGAGTGATGGCCGCGGGTACACCCCGCCCTCGTCATGCGCACTACAGTGCAGTACAACCTGCTCTGTCATTAGGACATACGTAGATGCGTGGTGATAACGGAAAGTAGCTTCAGCATAGGACAAAACCCCTACCGCCCACCATGAAAGCTTGAATCGCCCACTAGGGGGCGGTAGGGACCAGGTTGACTACCACTGCTCTAGCACATCGTTTCAATCTTGTATTGTAGCAAACTTTTTCTAAAATTTCTAAGTGTCGAATTTTTTTGCAAGCCTCAACGGCATTCCTTTGTTTTTCATCACTCGGCGAAGCGACCTTATGCTCTTCAATCAAATTCCGCAAGACGCATACCAACTATAACACTAACTCGATGATCCTCCAATTCGAAATTAGTGAATGTGATTGTTGAAGATTGGGATAAATTAAAAGAAATATTCGAAATTATGACAAACAGCGAACATTCAGACAAAACAACAATTCAACTTGCAAAGGGATTTTTAAATGATTTGAACGATTTTGAATTTACATTTATGGCTGTAGTATTCAGCGAAATTTTTTGCCTTACTGATATATTCGAAATTCTCCAGAAAAAGTCACTAGATTTCAACTATTGTGTATCTCAAATAAAATACACTCGTGAGCTATTGAGCCGTAAAAGGGACGATGATGTTTTTGTTTGAAAACACGCGTAAAATCACAAATAGTCCAATCCAAACGGGAATATGTCGCTCTTTCACTAGAAACAATTTCTCAAAATTATAAGCAGCTGTATTGTGAAATTTCAGACCACATTCTTATGGAAATAAACACAAGATTTCAAGAGTGTGAAAAATTTGTGAATTGAATTTATTTGTCTTGCTGATACAACGAAATTCGAACAATTGAATTTACATTTTCCATCTCAGGCACTTGAAAATCTTCAACAGTTTTACGGCGATCTGTTTAAAAAAAACTAGTGCCTTAAAAATGAACTGTCTTATATATGCCGATGGAAAATTCAGGAATATATCGGCGCAAGAACTTCTTCGAATGCTGTATGATGATAAAGAAATTTTCACAGAAGATTATAATTTGTTTTCTCTCGTCTTAACAATTCCATCTACAAGTGTATCAGTGGAAAGGAGTTTTTCTTGCCTTTAAAAGAATAAAAACTTACTCAAGAAATACTATTTCACAAGAGATTTTCTTCTTTAGCAAATATTTCTATTCAAAAAGACGTATTAGTGACGCTTATGGAGAAACAGTCATTTTACGATGGCATATCAGACAGATTTGCAGCATTAGAAGACAGAAGAATTGATTTAATTTACAGAAAATAGGTAAATCCTCATTAACTAATTTTCGGAACTGCTATCTTTTCATATCACTGGCATAGCCAGGATTTAATTTCGGGTGGGTGATTCCCGGGAACCCTTTTACCCTACTTTTCCAACCACGAGCCGCCACTGGTGCATAGTAACTATGTACTAACTATGCACTTTCTATGTACATAGTAACTATGCACTTTCTATGTACATAGTAACTATGCACTTTCTATGTACTAAATACACATAAAGTGGTTCCTGGAAAGGAACGTTGGCGAGATCTACTGTCGCGTCAAGAGATCAGACATTGACAAGTTGATAACTGCGCCAAGGACATGAAAAATGAATCCAAATAAAGAGTAGTGCCAACAGCTGCCACCTTACGGCGCGATCAGTTGTTATGAATGATTAAATTATTTTAGAAAATCTAATATTTCGACAAGTGATTGACGTATTACATGAAGCTTTTAAAAGAGAGGTTTGAGCAACATTACACGGATGTGGTAACGTTTCCGTTAAATGTTAATGGAAGATGTTATGAAGGAGGGTAAAAAATAAATGAGGGATTTTCGAGGAAACGAACCAGAAAGGAAAAGGGGATTTTACTTCCTTTAACCCAAATGCTTTCGCCTGATACAGATAGGAGTTACCTTAAAATGAAGTTTATCGTCACTTGAGGGACATTTGGCGTTTGATTTAATTGGCGTTGACCAATTAACTAATATATATAGATTCGGTAGGTAGGTATTTAATTAACGTCGCACTGGAGTAACACATCGGGCTATTGGCGACGGTCCGGGATCAATCCCGAGGACAACACCACGTAATTTTGAATCACGGTCAGATGACGAGGTCACACCTGAGCTGCCACCCCACTCTCCAAACTTCCATACTACGCCAACGTGAGGATATCTGAGGCCACGACAGATTAACCCTCTCGCTGCGCATCCCGCGATTTCCGCGGGGAACGTAGAAGTAGCAAAATTTGTGCAGCCCGCGATTGCCGCGGGGATGCATTTTTGCCGTCTATTTAACTGTACAACCCGCTCTTTTCAAGTTCATGGTTTCATTTTGCCTATTCTGTGATGTTTAATTGTTTATTCAAATCTGGGTTAACAGATGGCTTTAGATGTCCTCATTTCTGCGAAATATACAAGCATTTTTTGCAGCATTTTGCGCGCTCTTTTCAAAGCTCAGAGATGTCTGGCAGGAAGCGTTTCGCGAGTGATAGAACCTACATTCCTGACAATATTTCCGACACTGATAGCAGTTCGGATTCTGATATCAAGTATATTGAAGATAGTTATAGCGAAACTGATGAGAATTTCTCGGATTCCTCTGCGGATAGTGATTTCTAATAATTCTTCATTTCTATTAAATGTTTTGTAAGTATTTTGCATATTTTCATTAGTATATACGTTTTACATTTGTATTTCATGAAATAAATCATAATTTAACCAAGATTAATTTTCAAAATTTTGCTTTTATATGATTATTCTTCAATTTCAATATTCCGACAACCTTTTTTATGATCTAATTCTATATTGAAAAAAAACTCTTACAAAAATTTTTTGTATATTTGAACTCTAAAATATATGTAGATTTGAAATATGTAATAAAAAAATACGCAATTTTTGAACCTATTTTGATAAAAAAATTAAGCAGCGAGAGGGTTAAAGATGCACCAGCTTCCTTTGTACACGACGGTCTTTGGTTGGATTCGGGGAACTCTCAACCCTTCGTTCGGAATTCGTTCTTTGGGAATTTGTTTGATGAAGAGCCGAAATCGTATTCGAAAGATAAGCCAAGGAGATCACGTACGAATTACGCAAAGGAAGCACGTTCCAGCACGAAAACACTTCTTCCACCTGTCTTTAGCTTGACAGGAAAATCCCCTTATAAAGTAACACGTATATGTGTTATTCGTTTAAGATAATGGATGGCATATTAAGATAATGGTTGGCAGCCAGTGGAGTTCGATGTTGTGAAAATCATCTGGTCGTGATAATTGAGTTGGTAGTCTCACATCAAGTGCGCTGTGTTATCAACCTCATTTTAAATAACGTTGCAACCACGTGTGCATTATCATTTCCATCCATTTGATTTTGCGATAGATGGGATTACTTTCTGTTTCGATTTCCTAAATACCAATCTGCCCTACCTATTAAATTTCAAAAAGTTCAATGTATGTTGCTGAATGGTTTGTAAATAATGTCAGGATTACTGGTCTTTCGCCAGTCAGCTATATGGCAGTGTGTATATGTATGAAAAGTTAATACATGTAGGATACTCTAACCACTTTAGGATGAGTCTCTACTTTAGCAAAAGGGATAAAAGCGACATAAGTAACAATTAAAGAATTTATTTACAAATTAAGGGAGGAATATTTACAGATTAAAAAATAGTTAACAATTTCACTTCATCGGGTATTAGTTAGACATCGCCGAACGCCATCCTTTTCTCGCGTCATCGTTCTGAAACTGTCTCGCCTCTCTGGGAAAATCGTCCTAAGCCAGTCCAGATTTGGCGGTGCTTCTTCATTTCCTGTATCACACACAGCGAGTGGGAGATGGAATACTGATCTTTAAAATATTACCCACACTCGTCCATCTTGACATAGCCAGGTCCTCCGGCTATACACGAAATGAGAATAGGACATCATCACTACCTGAAAAATATAAAAGGAAAAGAGAAAGAAAAATGTCAGAATGGAGCATGTTTAGGAAACTCTTGCACATTTTTTCACAATGTAGCATTTGTGTACTACGGTGGGTTGATTTAAGCGTCTTCGTGCAGCGTTCTGTTGAAAAGCATCGTTTCGTCGTGTGCAGTGGTAAACATCGTTACTGCGAGTGTTTTTCGTGTGACCGTCTTGAGTAGAAGCTGCATTCCTCGTTGTCTTCAATCATGTACGTTGTGGAGTCCTGCATCGTAAAAATAGATAACACAAAAATACAAAAGTTGTTCGAAAAAAATATATAAATTGTACAGTTCAGTTTTGTGAATGTGGTTCAATGTTTTTAATTGAACCAGGCTTTCATGTGGTCGGCTGCAGTTGAAGTTTGGTTGGGTCCATCGTGTTGATCAATTTTCTTGACTTCATACCGGTCGTTTGGGAGAGCATTAACAACTTGGTATGGACCATAAAATTTTGGACGGAGTTTAAGGCCAGTTCCAAACTGTGTTCGTTTGATGGCTACTTTGTCGCCGATGTTGCATGAATGTGCTGGTCTTCTTCGTTTGTTGTACTGTCGTGTATTTGCTGCTTGATTTTTTAAGATGTTATGTTTGGCTTCATCACGAAGAATGAGTTTATCGTTCATCGTGGCTTGTAGATATTCATCTTCTAATATTTGTTTGATTTGGATGTCATCTTTAGTTTTCATTTTTACGCCAACTAAGAGTTCAAAAGGTGTAAATTTAGTGCTTCGGGATGTGGTACTGTTGATTATGCGTTGTACTGTTGCGACGTGTTTGAACCATTTAGTGGCTTCGTGTATGAACAATTTTTTCAAAACTGGGATAAGAGTTTTCTGATAACGTTCAACTTGGCAGTTGCCTCTGGGTACTCCGGTTGTTATTAGCAAATGTTCGTTATCTTCCTTACAATGAGTTTCGAATTCTTTAGAGATAAAAGCACTACCTCTGTCAGAAATTATTCGACTAGGGTTTCCGAAATTGGTTTGCTGAAGTTTGAGCTTTTCGAGAGCATCATTTGCAGAAGTTGATTTAGGAATTTCATGGTTTAAAATTGTGTTAATTTTCAAATCTACCGTTTCTGTTTTTGAAATTACTAATTAATTCTACGATATGGCGTCTGTGTTCGTGATCTTTGATGTGGTAGACCTCTATTGGGTCCAAATTAACTGCATGGGCTATATACATCAGAGAATCTGAATCGGTGTTTTCTCTAGGTTTTGTTTCGTTTCTGCAAATTTGAACAGTTTTTGAACATAATATTTCGTTATGTATTCCTATGGTACCGTTTGCAAAATTAAAATTTACTTGATCTAGAATGTCCATTCCAATCACAAAATTATTGCATATGTCTGTAAGAACGTAAACATTTGTCGATGTAATTACATCATCAATACGAATTTGGGCATTGAAATATCCAATAGAAATAATTTTATCACCGCTTATACCCATTAATGATTTATTATCTGTAATCAATGTAGTGTTTTTGAGCGTGTCGTATAATTCTTTGTTGATCATTGTCACCTCGCTACCTGTGTCAATTAAGGCAATGTGTTCTGAATCGTTGAGGTTACATTCTTTTGATGTTTTCTGGAATCCACGATTACAATAGTTTTTACTTCACGTGTTTTGGGACAGTCTCTTGCAATGTGTCCATTAAAAGAATTACATTCAAACATTATTCAAAACATTTCTTGCCTTTCAACTTATCGGGACAATCAAAAGATTTGTGTTCTGTTTTTCCACATTTGTAACATCTATTTTCATTTGTCGTAGGTCGTAGACGTGCATTCTTGTTGTGCGAGTGTTTAATTTGCACGAATTATTTTTTGGTTCGTTAAAACGAGGCTTCGGATTATCGAAATATCGTGGTTGAATGTTTTGAAAGGTGTTTGGTCGTTTTCCATGAACAGAAATTTTCTCATATATCTTTAATTTTTCTTTAAATAGCAAAAGATTTTTGGCACCATACAAAAGCAATTTGTTATTATTTTGAGGAATACCGGCAATTACATATTCGAGGTAGGCTTCATCAATATTTGAACGACTAGCAATTTGTCTCATTGCAATTAAATATTCAGAAAGTGACTCAGTAATTTTAAGTTTACGGGAACTTAAAATTTTATGTATGTCAATCGACGATACCTGAGAACTAAATTCCAAAAGTATTTGTTCTTTCAATTTATCATAAGTAAAAATTTGTTTCAAAGGTGATACATAACAGTTTGGCAGGATCAGCTAATGCTTTCATAGTAAACAAAGTTTTTTGTTGATCAGAGGTAATATTATAAAAAGTAAACATTTCTTCTATCTCATCCAAAAATAAATCAATAGAATATGTATCCCTTCCGTTAAATACGCGAACAGTTTCAATAATATCTTTCAATGAATAAACCACTCCACCTTGAGTAGGCATAGGCAAACACTCTTGAAAAGAATTTGTAGCAACAGGGCAAATGGAATATTTTTCGCGGAGATTCGTTTGAAGAAAAAGACTGTTCTTCGTTTCGTTTAAGCATGGGGTGGGATAGCCAGAATTACTGATGTTTTGATTAACGGGTTGTTGATACATAAATTATGTATCAACAAAAACGGAACTATTATGTAACATAATAGTTCCGGTTTTGAATGAATCATCATGAGAAACTATTTCAGCCGTTGGATTGGGACGAGAATTTGTTTCGTCTTCACTGTCGTCAACGTCAGAATTGGATTGCGCACTTTGGAGGTCTAAATTAGATAAACCAAACAAGATTCGATCAGTTAGTTGGTCAATATCAGCTGTTACCTCAAGGCGTAGAATATTGGCAATTGAAATAAGATCGGGCAAAGAGAATTTTTCAAGAATTGTTTCCTTTTTCAATTTTAGATAACATTCGGATTGGAAGGCCAGAAAATTGTCTGTTTTGTCTTCCATTGTCTGTTTCAAATACCAAAGAATGAAAAAGTTTGATATTTTTGGTAGAGGCTTATTTTATGCTTTCGCGCATCCTGGGGATATCACCAAGAGTTTTTGCCATGATCAAGGATAACAAAACGATTGTCTCAAAAAAAAATTTCTTAGTCACAGTTTAGACGGTCTCGCAGCTAGGTAATCCAATCGGGTTTTGTCACAGAGTAGACGATTTCGCAACTATGTAATCCAATCAGGTTGCTTTCGGTTTCAAACACACATTAGTTCTGTAAGATAATTCATCACTCGAAGTCTGTTTAATGAATGCTAAGATACTCTAACCACTTTAGGATGAGTCTCTACTTTAGCAAAAGGGATAAAAGCGACATAATTAACAACTGAAGAATTTATTTACAAATAAAGGGGGGGGGGTGATATTTACAGATTAAAAAATAGTTAACAATTTCACTTCATCGTGTATTAGACATGACCGTACGCCATCCTCTTCTCGCCTCATCGTTCTACAACTGTCTCGCCTATCTGGGAAAATCGTCCTAAGTCAGTCCAGACTTGGTGGCGCTTCTTCATTTCCTGTATTACACACAGGGAGTGGCAGATGGAATGATGATCTTTAAAATATTACCCACATACATATAACCCCCTAAAATGTAATATTCACCATAAATAAGTCACTTAACATTCCAAAATAATCCCCCTTTTTTCTCTTTACATTCGCGAGTCTTCGTCTCACGGCAACAGTCACTTGGTGCCTAATGCATGTTTACACCAGTTTAACCTTTTGAACTTTTATACCTCGCTAACCATATCTTGGAACAGTCACACGCGGCCCGCGGTAGCCCGGTTGGGAGAGTAACAACGGATCAGCAATCGGTTGATTGTGAGTTCGAATCCAACCAAAGACCGTCGTGTCCAAAGGGGGCTGTGACACGTTAATTCTGACGTGGCCTCAAATGTCATCACGTTGGCGTAATGAGGAAGTTCGGAGAGTGTGGTTCCAGCTCAGAAGTTGCCTCGTTATCTGACCGTGGTACAGAATTACTTGGTGTTATCCTCGGATCTTTCCCTCGGGGATCGATCCCGGATCGTCGTCAATAGCCCGTTGTGTTGCTCCAGTGCGACGTTAATTAAAATATCTACCCTCCTTCATGTTTCAACTACAGACGCTGTTCGGACATTTTTTTGGACGATTTTGATTAGCTGTAAAAAATTGTATGCTATGAAAGAATTTTATTTTCACAGCAGTTAAATAGTTAATGTTTAACTTATCGTCTGCTAACTCAGAGTTTTGGTTACTTTCAAAATGGCGCTTTTAAATAAGCAATGGATGGAAGGCTACGTTTCCTCTCTTTCCGAAGAGAATTATGCTTATTCAATTATTCAAAAACACTTTCATGGTTTTTCGATATCTAAAGGTACGATAAGTAATATTATTAATGAGAAGGGAAAAAAACGTAAAAGTGGAAAAATACTTCCAAAAAAGAAAAAAATTCTGAGAGTATTTGTAAGGCAAGATCCTTAATTTTAAAAGAGAATCCTCCAAGTCAAATGATTATAGCAAAGTGAACGTGAGAACTTTCTCTAAGAGATTTATGATTGTAGCCGGTTTTGCATATAATGAAAAATTAAAAGTAAAAAGAGGGGGAAATGTAAAAATCAACTCCCACATATTATCAAGACCCTCTATTTTATCCCCAATATTAAAAAAAATACCATATCTTTACCCACAGTGCCAACAATCAGAAGAACTGCATCAGGGTAAAGCAAGCAGCCACACATCTAAATCGACTATTCAATTCTTGGAAAAAATGGAACAAGAAAGTGGTATCAAGTCAATACCCTTTAATGATATTCCAGCTAAATCTCCAGATGTTTCACCCATGGACTTTTGTGCTATTGGACTTTTAAAAAGGGCATTATCGAAACGTCGACCGAAAACCATTCAAGGACTGGAAAACTGTGGAACAAGAATGGGACAAAATACCACTGTCGATACGACAAAAGTCATTATTATCATGGAAGTTAAGGAGTAGAAAGATAGTTAACAATAAGGGCTATCAAATGAAACATTTAAAACACAAAAATTTCATGTAAAAATTGAGCTTCAGTCCATCAAAATCGTTCAAAAAATGTCCGAACAGCCTCTGTAGTCTTTAAATTTATTTAAGAAAAAATACTTTTTGCTTCCCCTAAAGATTCCTTTGCCTCAGCATTCAACTTGTGAGTTTCCAACATGCTCAACACTATACCTCGAACCGATGGATTACTCGAATTACTGCCTGCACAACAAGTGTGACTTCGATCTCTGATGACATGCACACAAATACAAGATACCGCAAGCAGCAATTGGAGTTCTACGTAGCCACTACCAATCCAATAGTTTTCCTCTGTCCCAAATGAAATGTTCATTCATTTTCATGTAGGTCAACATATTTTATTGGGATTCTTAGGTTTATACAAAAGTTCGTCCCATTTTTTGATAGAAATTGAAAAAAATTTTGAATAAGTAAAAATTACATTTAATCCATATAGTATGTGCACTTCTGTTCGATGACCTTTCTCCATCTCTCCGGTACCTGCATAATCCCACGCTCATAGAAGTTCTCAGGTTTCTGGCTAACGAACTGATCCAGGTAACGAAACTTTTTGAACCACTTACTGCACGTGGAATCGTCAACGGTACCCCTACCCTACACAATACATCTTTTGAGTCTGCGAACATTCTTGCCTTTTCGGAAATAAAAAAGCATATGTCGAAAATGCTCCTTCTTTTCTACCATTTCTTAATGCTTAACAAAATTTTAAAAACACAACCAAATAACACAAGTACGTACTCTCTGAAATTCCTTCTTTCCAACAACATCAAAACTTTACACGTGTGAAGTAGATAAACTTGCGATGCAGTGTTATCTAGCGCCAAAAACTTGACGAACCTTTGCATCAACCCAATATTTTCGTTCATCTGTCATTTTTTTGCTGGTCGAGGCAATTACGGCTTAAAGTGGATTCCGAACATTTTTCAATCCTAGTTTTGCTTTTAATTTGTTTTTAGACTGCATTCTTTTGTTTGGCCATTTTGTTTTCATATTCACATCTATTGCTGTTTCAACTCAACATTACTTTTAACGTCCCTCTTGCAACTGCATCATTACCCTGATTGTTACGGTTGCACCATTAAACACAATGGACAAGTACTTTTGGGATGTACTTCGATCATTATTAAATCAGTTTTCTAACTTAGCAATATTTTTCTGGTAGCCTCTCATCAATTAGAAGCTACCCGAAAAAATCTCTCAAACCGTCATTAATTTAAATTTGCCGTCGTTTCCTAGTCATACACAAAGTATTCCATTCGCTCAATTGATTATACGGCTATGTACCTCTATAAAACATCCATCAAACAACTCCGATCATTCACTCTTATAACCGTCCATGGATAAAAACTTATTGTTGTCTATTGCTTGATGATACCATTAAAGGAGAAGAACTATCTTAGCTAACGCTAAGAAAACGTATTAGCCATTATTCTAGAAGATGAACGACATTATACTGATGGCTTATACTAAATGATTTCGATTAGACGTATGGTAATAATACAACCGTTTGTTGTAGATAGACTGCTTAGAGTATCAAAATTGTGTGAATAGAATTTCAAATCTAAAGAAATGCACCCCAGCGTCTAATTTATGGTTCCTTAGATGCATCAGAAATTGTCTTCGCTCACATAGCAGTGGACTATTTTCTTGTAAATTCTATTTCATGTTCAAAAAGCCGAGGTAAGTAAAACACATCACACGCTGGATTTGTCGATAAACATCATCACTCACAAAAGATCAGGTAGCCCGGCTGGAAGAGTAAGGAACAATCAACCGAAGGGTTGTGAGTTCAAATCCACCCAAGGACCGTCGTGTACAAAGGGAACTGGTGCAGTTTAAATCTGTCGGAGACCTCGAATGTCCTCACGTGAATATGGTGTGTAAGTTTGGAGACAGGTGCTAGCACAGGTGTTACCCTGACAGTGGTTCAAAATAACGTGGTGTTGTCCTCGGAACTTCACCTTGCGGAAATGATCCTGGACAGTCAGCAATAGCCTGTTGTGTTGCTCCAGTGCGACGTTAATTAAAATACCTACCACACAAGGTCAGGGCGCCCAAATGAACAGTTCACAGGAAATTAATTAGACGGTACTTACGCGCATGCACGAGTCCGAGCAATCCAAATTAAAACTTCGTCCAAGTGGAAGGTAGGTAGTTAATTAGCGTTGCATTGGAGAAACACAACGGGCTATTGGCGACAGTCCGGGATCAATCCCCAAACGAACGATCCTAGGACAATACCAAGTAATTTTGAAGTAAGGTCAAATGACGAGGTAACACCTGAGCTGGCATACCACTCTCCAAACTTCGACATCCTGCCAATGACATTTGAGGTCAT
The DNA here is from genome assembly GCA_933210815.1 of Meta bourneti. Lineage (NCBI taxonomy): Eukaryota > Metazoa > Arthropoda > Arachnida > Araneae > Tetragnathidae > Meta > Meta bourneti. The sequence goes on from OW119924.1 coordinate 105,576,072, forward strand.
GACGGATTTAACATGCACCATCTCCCCTTGTACACGACTGTCTTTTTTAGCAACTGGAAGATTTGCGAGTTCGAAATTTGGTTCAAACGAAAACAGTCGCGTACTCTGGGCTTGCTTACGTAAATCTGTCATAAAATCAAATGCCATCACGTTGGCGTAGTATGGGTAGGTATATATGTTCTTAATTAATGTCGCACTGGGTTAACCAACGGTCTATTGGAGACGGTCAGGGATCAATCCTCAAAGGAAAGATCCGAGGACAACACCACATACTTTTGAACAATGGTTAAATGACGAGGCAACACCTGAGCTGGCACCACACTGTCGAAAATTCCACACCACGCCAACAAAAGGACATTTTGAGTCACGACAGATTTAACGTGCACCAGCCCCCGTGTACGCGACGTTCTTTGACTGGACCGAATTTCGAACTCGCGACCCTCCGATTGCTTCCTATTGGGCCACCGCGGCCTCTACGTCTGTGGAGTATTGGCGAATAATTTTCAAATTTCATGAATTTTAGATGATTGTCAGAATATTCTTCGATACGCATTTAACAAATTTTATTTTCTATGAAAATTTAGCGACACGAAACTGCTTGAATTCCAACAAAAGTTCGTGAAACTGCATTCTTTCAGAAATAAAGGTTGGTTGGCTTTGGGTTTTTTGGTGCAAGGGCCATATTTGGCCATGCTGCGCCATACACGACATAACAGCATCAAGTAACAGACGCACACACAATGAAAGTTTTGCTGACACAGAAGAGAGAAATAAACCCAGTGAAGAACACACCTTTAAAACTAAAGGATCTAGTGATTTATGAAAGTTACAAATAATTTTCTCAAATCGAAGCTGGAATATTCGAATAACAACTCATCTCGTTAAAAAAAAGTCCTGTTATTCGGAGTTCCCGAAATTCGAAGCGATGAAAGAATTCCGACACATGTAGAATTGGAAATAGAAATGTTCGCCACCGCAGGGTTTTTGTAATTTCGAAGTGAAAAAGACGATTAGGGAAAGGGTGCTTTTTAATGAGGATATTCTGACCTTGTGTTAAACCAGATTGAAAAGTCCCTTAAAGTTACTTTAAGTTGCATTTAAGGGGTCAAGACCCTTAGAGTGAGTGTCGCTAAAAAAGAATTTACCGATATTTTAGTTGGACCGAGTTGGAATTGTGAAAAATGAACATTTATTTTTAGACCATTTATTTTCCTCACGTTGGCGTGGAAGTTTGGAGAGTGGGGTGCCAGATCAGGTGTGACCTCGTCATCTGACCGAGGTCCAGAATTAGGTGGTGTTCTCGGATCTTTGGGTTTGGTCCCAGACCATCGCCAATAGCCCATTGTGTTGCTCCAGTGCGTCGTTAATTCAAATACCTACCTACCATTCATTATGAACATTTAACAATGAAGTCAACTCCTCAATAATAATAACGCTTAGAAAGCGCTTTTCGATTTTTGTTTTGTTTTTGAGAGTGATAATTATATATTAATATAACACCCTAAAAATGGTTGCTTCTGAATACTGAAAGTAAATTTAATTTTGTAAGATGTCTGAGAATTTAGAAGTATATGAATGCTTCCTTATAAACCGCAAATCCAATTAATGAGTTTTTGTGAATGGTGTTTTATATTAAGATAGTTTAATTCAATATTCGTAACTATTCTATAAGAGGTAAAAATGCGACGATGTGAATAACGTTTTATAAGCACAAGCGGATATTAACTGAAACTTAGGAAGTATTAACGGAAACTTGGTAAAAACGTGATGCGTAGTATAATTAAATTAATAATAATTATGGAATTGTATGTATCTGGAAACACATCAGTAACTTGCTTATTATTAACAATTTAGAACTAATTATTAAGATATGGTTTGGAACTATGAATTTCCTTATCTTCTTTTAGTCTGTACTAGCTGAATTAACCGGCGTTGCTCGGGTTGAAATGGTTAAATGTTGCTTGAAAAGTGAATAAGAATAATCACTTTTCTTTCACAGAAAAATGCAATCATTTAAGTTGTCCGGAAAATACTTTTTAACTTTTTCATAGCTTCTACAATATACTTCGGACGCAAATATAAACATTTAATTCCTTACTATATTGCAATATGTAAAAGATTAAGACATAAATACAAACAGAAACGAAATTCCGACGAAAAAATGCGTTCTATAAAATTTTATAAAAAGAAGTAAACATTAATTCTGGTGCTGCCAGATACCGAGTAGCAAAATTACGCTTTTATGATCAATGAGTTTTTCGTTCGTGCATTTCGGAATAACGGTGCTTGGGTTGGAAATAAATGTAATCGGTGTAGACAAATTAAACTGAATAGATAAAAATTTTCAAAAAGCAGAAGGTCGATTTTACAGAATTTTTAAGAAAGAAAATCACTGCTTTCAACGGAGGATTCACATGCATCTATTCCGGATATTTTAAAATAAGTTACACGCCTTACCTAAAAAGCTTATGAAACAGAATTCTACAAATCATTACGTATTCAATAAATTATTTAAGGAAAGTTGGTCGAAATATACACCAACATTCCTTAAAAACCATCCTTGAACTCCTAAAAACTTTTCCTTGAATTTCCTTGCAAAAATAAATATTTTAAAATATTCTTTCTTCATCAATGAAATATCTATAATTTATTTACATCATGGGAAGACCTAAAAAGTCAGTTCAAACATAAATATTGTAATTTAATTTGTTTCGGAAAAAATTGGTTTTCGATCAACACTGGTAAAGCAACCATTGCTCTAAAGCAATCAATCTATACTCAATGTTATTTCTATGACGATTTTGAATAGTTTTTAGCCCCCTAGGGCCAATAGAACAGGATTAAGAGTTAGCCTATGCTGACCGCAGTGTTCCAAAGTATAAGTGTACCAAATTTGGTGTGGATTGGTCAAACGGTGCAGATTTGTATAGAAAATATATATATATATACACACTCCTATTTTATATATAGAGATTACTCTGTTTGAGTGAGGTTATTACTGAGATTAAGATGCATTTTCCGTCGTGCGATTTATCAATTGAATAGCCCGTTGTGTTGCTCCAGTGCGACATTAATTACAATACCACCTACGTATTCTCAAATATACTCACGTTGGCGTGGTGTGGAAGGTAATGCTAGTGGTAGCAAACTAACGTCGCATTACAGCAATACAACGGGCTATTGACGACGGTCCGGATCAATCTCCAAGGGAAAGAATCGAGGACAACACCACGTAATTTTGAACCACGGTCAGATGACGTGAGCCACACCTGAGTTGGCACCCCACTCTCCGAACTTCCACACTACGCCAACGACAGATTGAACGTGCACCAACCTCCTTTGTACACGACGGTCTTTGGTTGGATTCGAATTCGCAACCCTCCGGTTGCCAATTCGTTACTCTTCCAACCGGGCTACCGCGGCCTTACAAATTCGAAGCAGTGAAGTTTGAAGGAAAAACCACGTAGGTTTGGAAGATTGTGCTGTAAACTTTGAATTTTCGCAGCAAATATTGTTTGCAGAATGTCTCTAAAACATCATTTGAGTGCGTATGATTGTAGACAGGTAGTTGGATGCTTTGAGACAGGACAAAGTGTCACTGAGGTTGCGACAGCAATAGGTGTGTCCAAAACTGTCATTTCGATATTAAAAAACTGCTGCTAGAGAAACTGTTCTTCGTAGGCATTGGATTGGATTGAACGCTGTATGCGGACATTGTTTCACCTGTGCGATTTCAGCTATACAGTCCGCATTACGGAGGAGTTTCGAGGATCAGTGAGAGCTAAGCAATATTCTAAACGTATAAAACTTTAAAGATAGTACATAAAAAACAAGGTAAGTGAAGGGCAAAACATGTATATGTTATTGTGAAAGACCGATATCTGGCAAATGTCGATGGATGTCAGCATTCACATAGTCGCTTGGTGTAGGTCCGAAATATTTGCTAAATATCATTAATTCTCACCTACACCGGCAAATGCCTACATTCAGCATGCACTGATGGTGAATGGCGAATAAAAATATTTTTGCTACGTTAAGACAAAGATGCAACTTTTTAAATCATACTTTATTATTAAAACCTATTATGATACATGTCAAAATAGGAGAAAGCTTAAGTAACAGCACATGTAAATAAACTGCTGAACCTAAAACGAACAGTACATTCTAAATGAGAAAAGAAAATAATACCAATAATAAACTTACACATAAATTATGTTATTAACGTTATACAATCTTATTTATTGCAACAACTTAAACTGAAGGCGGAGAGGCCTCTCTGGCTGTGGCCTCTCCGCCTTCTCGTTTCGACCCCCACCAGAGCTTATCGACATACACCGGCGATGGTTCGAATGTATAAGAATATAACTAAATATTCGGTCTTTCACCGACGTATTTGGTATGTGTGTCGACACTCACCAGAGAATATTGACATTCTCTAATTTCGGTCTTTCACGGTAACATATACATAACATGTCCTTCTGTGTGACTTTCCTAGTTTCAGATCATTCATTTTGACCTTGAATTACTAAAAAAGTGTATTTTGTCAAAAACATGTTATGGGTCGCTACTTATGTTTGTCTACTGAAAGTTTAAATTTGAATGCTGCGCATGCGCTGCACTGCTATTCACTGCGTGTTTAAGGTTGGTATTGAGGTTTTATGGCGCAAGGGCCATATTTGGCCATGCTGCGCCAGGCTCAAGACATGCCATATCAAGTAATAGATACACACAATGGTAGTTTTACTGACACAGAAGAGAGAAATACAACCATGGAGGAATGCACCTGACTGGAATCAAACCTACAACTCGAAGGTTGCTGGCGCAGTGGGCATACCCACTTAGCCACGACGGCCCCTTCGTGTTTAAAGAAAACGTCTAGATGACATTACGAAAAATATAATTTTAATTTTAAGCATTAAATTCTGAATTCCGAATATTAGAATTTTTTTAAATGACATTATTTTGTGTAATTAATTTCAAATATTGCATAAATATCAGACGGATATTATATTGTATGTAAAACTTAAGGATATGATATCAGGAAAACCGTGAAAAAGCTTTCCCAATCATCTATTTTGAACGTTGAAAGAATTTATAAAATTTATTATTTATTTAGTTTTTAAACTGAAAACATGGCAAACACATATGTTGCAAATTGATGTTCAAAGAAATCTTGCTCAAATTGTTCCATGTGAATAGTTTTGAATCGGTGGAAGTCGTTGTCAAGTCACCAAACTGACAATAAATCAAATTAGTTCTTAACCTAAAGTATCTTATTCGTCTGTAATGGTGGTTTGTTTAAATTTTTCTTAAATGCCTCATTAAAAATTACCTTTTTATTACAAAATACTGAAAAGAAGTTCTCTTTTAAATCTGGCAACCCTGACATTAGATTGTCCCACCTCTCCTGAAAGCTCTCTAGGCAGAAAATTCCGCATAAAGTTATTCCTATTATTAAATACCTGATTTGCTACTGAATTGCCGTTATTTTATTTAGTTTTTGATACATTTTTATGAACGCCATCAAAACTATGCAGTGACCAGTTTCGTTGCATTGGTTATTTCATGCAATGTGAGTTTTTACATTACCTTTCGGTACGCATTCACATAGGTACGTTATTTGAGATGTCTTTCAAGTTGAATTTCTAAAACAAAATTTACACCGTTCCTCGATTAAGATAATTAAGTAGGAAAACATTCAACCAGCAGCTATGGGTGAATTATATTAGCTTAGTAGAGTAATCTTCTAAAGTGTTGTTCAAACAAAAAAAGAGCGTTGATTTCATACAATCTGGAAACAATTCGTGTTTGAAGTAATCTTTTCTGGGTCTCACGAGGACAGTTGCGCCAACTAGCGGGAATTGTTGCGAGGCAGGGGCTGACTCAATATGTGGTATAGGGGATGCAAAGTCCAATGATGGGCAAGGAGAGTCAAGTGCAAAAGAAACAAGTGAAGCCAATCTGTATAGATAAAAAAGGAGTGTTTAATACATTGATTGTTTTCGACCAATTTATTTAGTGCAAAATCGGTGTTTCGCGCGTTTGGTGTTTGTATGCGTGTGGCTGTACTACTTATTTCACTAGTTGAAACTATATTTAAGTAACGTATCAATGTGTGTTAAAAGTTTGTGCTGTGATTTTCTTTAAAAAAAAGCTCTGTCAAATCGATTTACCACTTTCAAAAAAATGGTACTAGGTTTGCTTTCTCTGTGCTGAAGATATTCAATTTTGAAACAAGCTCTTTTATTATTGCACGTGCCACAGGATGGAATTTTCATGAAAGAATGTATTCGCTTTTAAAAAACTTAATGATGAATATCTTATCAAGTTAATGTGCATCCTTCCCTTAAAGATGGTGAAAGAATGTCACAAGTTAAAAATAATATAATGGTAAACTATGAGTATGAGAGTATTCAAAGTATAATCGTCCTTTTTACGAATTTATTAGAACAATTTCACAGGAAACGAACTTAAGAGAAAGGGTATTCCTAACGGCCAGTCAACCAAGTTGGGTGTGTGGGGGAGTAAGACGCCATTTTCCTTACACATGTATGTGTAAATGTTTTCGGAATAATTTATTTTGTTTACAAAGATTGTTTTCCGATATGTTTATAATACTTATTCTTCATGTTAGAGGATCGGTCCATAGTCATAAGAATATTTGATGTTCCGATCCATAGAATTTGTAGCCCCCGAACAAGGAGGTGAAAACTATGACTGAAAATTGGCGCCAAAATTTTACAAGACGAGGAAAGGAATATGTGGGAAAATCTATATAAATAAGAATGGAGTGTTTGTACATTGAATATTTTCGATCCATTTTATACCTTTTTGAAGCAAAATATCTCTTGTGCTTTTGCTGTCTGTATGTGTGTGCCTGTACTACGGCCAAACAGTTGAATATATTTTCATGAAACTTGCATATTGTGAGTTCTTACATTCATTTAGTGACTGAACTTGGTTGCGTAAATCTGTCTGTCCGTCTTCCCGTTCTGTGTTCGATTTTGTGTCTACAAGTGTCATAAGAGTTGTTCAACACATTTCAATTTAATGTTCTATATTTGATACACCACATTTTAGTTTAGTGAATGCATTATTAGAAAGTTTTTTGCTTTACATATTTAGGCAAGTTTCACATTAAAATATCTGAGTAACTATACTTAAATCAGATATAATTTGGTAGTTTTAGAGTAGCTGGAAGGTATATTGAGCATTGCAACTACTTAGATTTTTTACCAGTGCTACTGAAATATTAATTATTTTGAAATAACAATACTTCGAGCAAAAAATAGATTGGCAATTATTTTGCAAATCAATTTTAACTTTTTTTCAATTCTAGAATTTTAACCCAAAACTATTTTTGCGGTTTTTAATCATTTGCATTTTTAATTTGTGTCCGTTATATTCTAGAAATCAATTTTGTAGTGAAAAAACAGATACATTCATTACTTTTCGTTCGAAGCTTTTCTTTATCTGTTTTAAGATGTATTTCTGGATTTTGAATTTGATGTTTTTCGTTTACTAACTGTTAGAAGGTAAATAATAGTTTAATTAGTTTTAAAAAAGTTTTATCTTTGTATGATAATTTTGGGAAATGCTTTTGTTTCTAAATGCCTTACAAGGCATGGAAACTATTCTATGCATTCTAGGTAACATTTCTTCCTTACAAAAATTTAAATTCTACAAAAATGTAAAATGCTATATATGAAATTTTTTTTACATTTATGAAATTGGGTATTAACGCTTGTGTACCTTTATTAGAGTGTGGTAGTTGTTACATGGGATAGATAAATATTACAATTTATTAAGGTAAACGGAAATAAGTCAACGAAATCAATCCGAGTAACGCCGGGTTACTCTGCTAGCAGATAAATAAATCGAACACAGTACATCAGTCAAAAAGAATACACATTATGAAAAATTGTAATGTTTTTATTGCCTATTAAACTTATATATTTTGCAAGTTAATAATTTTGATTTTCATTTTGAATTGTAATATACAAAGGTTTACCAAATCATTGTATGAATAAATTTATAATAAAATATACGCATAACAGCCTCATAAAATTCTGTAATTTGAAATTGGTTTTCGTTATAGCTATCCATGCAATATTTTTATTCTTTTCTCTTAAGTAACTTCTTCCCTTTTCTCACTTTAAAACATGGCAGAGAAAGAATGTTGAATTCCATCCTAAAAAATAAATCAAACGAAGTTAAATGACTATTATTAAATTCAAATGAAAAATATATATATATTGCAAAAAATTATACAAAAGCAGAAAATATGTTCCCTTACCGCGCATGTAAGAAATGTAGCTTTTTCCTCAGTTTTGGAGAGATCATCCTTTTTTTCTATTCCCATACTGTGGCAAAAAGAGACTGCACCCATAATTCTAGGTCTGTGAATCTCGCCCTTATAGGTGAAGAAATCTGAATCAAATTTTCTCAGAAAGCGTTCAAATATCTTGAAGTTTTCAACCATCTCATTTTGGGTACGGAAGGCTTCTTTTGTAGATTTCTCGGTATTGCTGAAGAGATCCTTTTCAGTACTTCGGTCCTCGAATATAAATTCATCGCCTTTTAACTCTTGATTTATTTTGAATTTTTCAACTCTTTCACTGAAGCTAAATTTCGCCGAATCTTGACTCAGTTTCTTGATGAAAGGATCTTCATCTGCAGCAATGATCACTTCGGAACCTTCATACAAACTATCTTCCCTTCTCCATCGAGCAGTCGCAGGTGCGAGTTGGGGATGTTCTTCGATCGGTACACCTCTCAGTAATCCGGGATTTTGCATGTTAACAAAATCATCGAATAGCATAAATTTCAGAGCCATGTCATTTCGAATTATTTTCTTTTCGGTGATTTTGGCTTGAAGGCGGTGATTTTGACCTACCCAAGCAACATTGGGTTCTTGTTCGATGTTGGAGAATCCTGGATTTGTTTGTATTTGACCGCAGTTAGATCCATTGGACATCTTTTTCAGAATCGCCACAACATCGCAACAAAGTTTATGTATGTTATTTGTTTCAAACTGTTTTCGTGAAGCATCTTCATATGGTGGATTTTTTGTATTAATTTTTTTGACACCATTAATGAACATGTTTTCTGAAAAACACTTGATCTTCGGTTTCATGACTATCCAAGCACCATTCGCTTCCAGTTCTTTAGACACATTATGTATGTCATTTGTTTCAACTTGTTCTGGTGAATCATCTTCAAAGGCTTCATTAATGAACATATTTTCTGCATAACAGTAGATCTTCGGATTCATGTCTTCAGAATCAGTTGGGTCTATAACATTCTGTGAATACTTTGCCACGAAATCGCTCGAGATGTTCTTTAATTTTGTATCAGCGTTCTTTTTCATATTTTTCTTTTTGTTTCGTTTTTGCTTGAACTTGTTTCTTAAAAGATAAAATCTACTAATTAAAAATCGGTTAAAGATTCGAAATACAAATAAAAATTTATTTCAAAAATTATTTTATAATATTAAAAATATACATTATAGAATCGAAGTCTGCATGAAAAAATACATTTATACTTTAAAAACACAAAAACTTATTTTTGATTTTAAGTAATTGACGAAAAAGATTCTGTAAAATTTTAGATGTTTTTAAAAAAATTCAAATTTGTTTGGTTTAATGGTTCTATAATATTGATACTTGCATTAAAAGCAGAATGTTTGCTTTCAAGAAAAATGTATATATTTTCAAAACACTTTGTAATTAGAATTGTACGTTAATTTCTCCCTATTTCATATAGTTATCTTTAAATAATTGAAAGCTAAAAGTTATTTGATATTAAACAAGATTTATGATTGAAATTTGTGTTATGTGTATGAAACTCCACTTTAATTAAATATAATAATTATTTCCTGAAAGAACCAATTGAATCAATTTCTGAAAAGTCAATATAATACATTTTTGTAGTAGAAAACGAAACACAAGTAAAATGGAACTTACATCTTTTTGCCAATCCAGTCGATGATGTTGCTAGCCATTTCTTCTTTTATCTCAGTAGAAATTAGAGATGATCAAGAATTGGAAGAAGCTATTTGGCCCTTTAAAAGAACCTAAAGGATATTAGAAGTCTTAAGAATAGCTGTTTCAATATACAATAACAGCAGTTTTCCAAATTACGTACAAGCTTTTTGATCACTTTTTTCGAATGAAGAAAGCATTTGTTTTAATGAGTTCTGTTAAATAATATCAGAGCAACAATGGAATATTTTCACCAAATTATATTGTTTCTTCTGAGAAATATTAACTACCATTGTTTTACGGCCACATCGCGCATTGTTTCTGTTACTTTGCAACATTGTTAATTTCGTACATTGTTACTGATTTTTTTACGCTACAATAATAACCACCAATATCAGCGCATTAAAAACCATTACACGATTTATAAGAATTTACTAATTTTTAAATGACCAAGTTATTACAGAAAAAAGTATAATCTATAATTTATAAATAAATCGCGATTGCGATTTATAGATATGGTAGGTAGGTGAATTTACATCGCACTGGGGCAACGCAAGGGGCTATCGGCGACGGTGCGGGATCCATCCCGAATAGATCCGAGTACAACACCTCGTAAATTTGAACCACGGTCATATGATGAGGTCACACCTGAGCTGGCACCCTACTCTCCGAACTTCCACACGACGCCAAAGTGAGGACATTTGAGGCCACGCTAGATTTTACGTGCACCAGCCCAGTTTGTGTACGATGGTCTTTGGTTGGATTCGAAATCGCAACCCTCCGGTTGCTAATCCGTGATTCTTCCAAACGGGCTACCGCGGCCCTCCAAATTCGTAGCAGTGAAGTTTGAAGGAAAAATCGCGTTGTAGGTTTTGAAGATTGTGCTGTAAATTTTGAAATTTCCCAACAAATATGGTTTGCAGAATGTCTCTAAAACATCATTTGAGTGCGTATGATTGTCTCTGGGTAGTTGGACGCTTTGAGGCAGGACAAAGTATCACTGAAGTTGCGACAGCAATAGGTGTGTCCCAAACTGACATTTCGACATTACGAAAACTGCTGCTAGAGAAACTGCTCTTCGTGGACATAGTATTGTATTGGACGCCATAGGCGGACACTGTTTCACCTGTGCTACTTTCAGCTATACAGTCCCCCTTACGGAGGAGTTTCGGGGATCTGGTAGAGACGAGGAATCCACTATACATATAAGATAGTATATAAAAAACAAAAGGTAAATGAAGGGCAAAACATGTATACACAAAAATGCACTATGATGTAAGAAAAGGATTACAAAATTTGTTAAATTTACAGAGAACAAAATGATAATTATATAATCCATATACTATAAATGGAAGCAACATACAATGAACAAAAATACGTATTCAGATGAAAAAAATTATAAGAGCAAAACGTCTAAAGACAACTTTAAAATACAGATATACTAATTTTATAAGAAAAGCTCCGGTTATATCTAGAACTTTCGATCTCAGCTCTCACAGATATAATCAATGTTGGAGCTGAGAAATTCCATCATTTTAACCTTTAGACTACGGTACAACAGTTGTACCGTATTCAGGTAGCGGAATAAAAGCGCCGTAGTGTAAAGGTTAAGGATTTTGTGATGGCAGTGCCTATTCTTGGCAGTACTTTGGCACCAATGAGAGTAGTTTTGTAGAGAAGGTTTCGCCAAATACCAGGGACTTGTGAGATGACAGCCAGAAAGGTAGTGGATAGGATCACCTTCTCGATCGCAGATGCACAGCCCACTTCTTTTTAGATGGAAACATTCTCTACGAAAGCATAGTGGTGGCCGTGTAAGGAGCACAACAGCTCAGGATGACAGATACACATATAAGTAGCGAAAAACAGAAACCGTAGTGTTGTCCAAGTAGCCGCAGACATTGCAAGAGCTACTGATACTCGTGTATCCTTCAGACCATTTCTCGTCTACTCAATCGAATTGGCTTGAATGCGCGGAAGCCTATCAGATGCATTCCGTTATCCACATGTCATCGTCAGGAAAGATTACAGTGGTGTGACCAACATCTCCATTAGGATGATTAGAACCGGAGGCTTGTGAGTTCGAATCCAACCAAAGACCGTCGTGTACAAAGGGGCTGATGCACGTTAAATCTCCCATGGCCTCAAATGTCCTCACGTTGTCGTTGTGTGTAAGTTTGGAGAGTGTGGTTCCAGCTCAGGTGTAACCTCGCCATCTGGCCGTGGTTCAAAATGACGTTGTCCTCGGATCTTGGGGTTTGGTTCCGGACCGTCGTCAATAGCCCGTTGTGTTGCTCCAGTGCCGACGTTAACTAAAATACCTACCTACCCGATAAATCCCGATCCACCGTCAATCGTGATACTGGACGTCAGTTGGTGTGGTGAGAACGGGAAACCCGTTACCATCTGTTACAAGGTTCTTGAAGGTGATCGTTTTGGCCGAGGGGTCATGGTATGGGCGAACATAATGCGTAATTGCAAAACACTTCTTTGCCAAATTCCTTTATAGCAGTACGGTACTCTGCCGAGATTCTACTGAGTTCATGTTCGTCTTATCCGAGGAGCAATGGGTCCGAACTTTTTGTTCATGGATGAAAATTCTCGCCCCCAAAGGGCAGCTGGTGTGCCTGAGATACTGAAAAGTGAACACATTGTGCACATGGCATGCATACTCTCCAGACTTGAATGATATAGTTCAGTGGTTGACAAAGGGGTCGATATAACCTTGTTAGGGGTCGATTCGGGGTCAGGTGTCGATAGAAAAATGTAAGACTAAAATCTCCAAAACTTTCTGAAGTGGTATTTCCCCTTTTGCTTGCATTTCCAAGTTCGCACATGGTTGAAACTGTTTTCAGCCATGTTAATTCCATTTTTAGAAAACAAAGAAATAAGCTGGATTGATAGAATTCAGTGGCGATTTCAGGCTGAAACTTTCTAATTTTGAACACAACACTGGTAATCTTGTCAAGAGTCACGAAACACACCCTCCACATTGACGACGTTTGTAAAGTGTATACTAAGTTAATAAAAGTCTTATTTTCATATGTATAAGGAAGATTGAATTATTGTTATTTTGTTATCTAAATAAATTTTATATTTTATATATTATTTATTAATCCTATCCAATATGTAATGTTAAGAAAGACGTCGAAAACAAAAACGTATCCCTTTGACGTTAAAACAATATAATAATATATACTAAATTTTATACATACATTAAACATTGTAGCTATAAAATAAACAATCTAAAAGCTTTCATAAGCGTTTTTTTTGCTTGTATTATAATTACGTAATAGTAAAATAAAGGGGGTCGATAAAAAGTCAAGAAACTCTTGAAGGGTTCGATGGTCAAAGAAGTTTTCCGACGCCTTCTATAGAGGGGACCCCTGGGACGTTCTTGGTAACCACGTGACGTAACGATAAACGATACCCCTCTCCACAAACTACAGGACTTGAAATTGTCTTCACAGAATGGGATACTATACCCTCTGATCTTCTCGAGAGTTTAGTGGAAACATGGCAAACGGATGCAGAACGTGCGTTAGTGTCGGATGAAGTCATACTCCCTATTCAGGTACCCACATCTGTCGTCCTTCTGATGGGAGGAAGCATTTTCCTTGACTGTTCGAAGATGCTCAAAGTAAGTTTTTTTGTCTGTTATCTTGTTTTTCCCTGTTTCGATTATCTACCATTTTGCTTAATAAGGTACCACTATACCTCTATTAAATATTTGGCAAGTTTCATTTCGTGAAACAATATCTGTCATTCGTTATTGGAAAAGATCTCTGTTTCTCTTAGCAATAGTCGAGCAGTGTACAAATAGACGGGAAAAATCAAGCAATTAAAACTTGTCAGTTAGTTCAGTTGGGAGGTATCCTTTTTAAGACTGTTAGAATTTGATGTTGAAGAAAACATAAAAATATATTTCTAACAAAATGTTAAAATTTTTTATGATTTGGTTTATTAAATTATTTAACAGTAAAAAATATAATTTTTTTAGAATTTTGTCACGAAGTGTCAGGAAAAAGTTTGCTGAATGTCAAATGACAATTAAATTCTAGAAATCAAAAGTTGAAAGTTAAATAGTATGACAATACGTCGCTTTTATTTCGGTTTTGACAAGTTAAAATAAAAATTGTTACATCAGTCGAAAACTTTGAAACCTGTATTACGACAGAAAAAAGTCGCTAAAATTTGTATTCAGTTTCCTTTTTCTCAAAGCTTCTTACAGTTTGCTATCTGGAATGATTGTACTGGGAGAAGTTTCGCTCAGGATGTTACCAGTTGACCTTTGATACTATTCGGCAGCAGTAGTGCCATCTACCGGAAGTCTTGAATCACCGCCTTTTCTTTTATAAAATTAAAAACATAGTTTTAATTCCGAAATAAGGCAACAATAATCCCTATGTTCTGACTCTGCTTTGTTCAAAACTTCGTATCTCTCGTTGAGAATCATATTTCTTGACTTCTCGGCGAAAATGGACATCGACTTTTATATTATTTTCAAAGTTTATACACAATTTGTGACAATTCTACTCGTGAATGAGATAATTAAAAGAATAAAGGTAAACTCCCAAGAATGCGGTATCGGACCATCGCCAACATGGCGACCAGAAAGGTTCGTCGCCAAACGGGTTACCGTATCCCAAAATCATCGCCGATTGGCGATGTAAAATTATTGCCAGTTGGTGATGGTACCGTTTTGGTTCCTGAGTCTAACATTCTGTGAATTTCTCCGGAATGACATGGAATATTGGGCCTATAACCTTACAGCCATTTGATCCCCGATGGAAGGGGGTGTCCTTGGACGGCCATCCGAGTCCTATGAAGAGTTAAAAAGATTTCGATGTTGAAAGGTGTACCGAGAAGGGAGGGCGTGAGAAGTGTACTTCGATGAGATTGAACAAGCATTTTAATTGAAACATATAAATTTGAGCATATACTATGATACTCGTAAAATAATAAAATGGTTCAATAAAATGCACTCCTAGAAGGATCATGGGCCCGTCGTGGCTCAGTGGGTATGTGCAATGCACCAGCAGCCTTCATGTTGTAGATCTGTCAGGTGCATTCCTCCCTGGATGTAGTCTCTCTTCTGTGTATTTAAAACTTTCATTGTGTGTATGTCTGTTACTTGATGTTGTATGTCTTGAGTCTGGAGGAGCATGGCTAAATATGACCCTTGCGCCATAAAACCCTACAGCCAACCAACCTAGAAGGATCATCTCGAGGACATTTGTACACTCAACGGCTGATTCTGTTGTCTTTCCCGCATTGACGATGACGATAGAAATTTGACTTTGGCTGGGACAAAAGATGTTTACTGATGTCGACAGACTTTATATCTTTGGTATATTGTACCTTTGGTAGGTAAGTACACTATATGGACAAAAACATTTGGACACTGCAGAAAATCGGCCTGTTTTTGCTGGTTAGGATTCGGCCCATTGCTTTATGTACCTGGTACCATGAACGCTGACGTGTACCTCGACGTTCTGGATAATTGCTTACACTATGGCAATACTACGGCGATGATGGTTGTTTCTTCCAACAGGATCGAGCTCCATTTCACACTGAAAAACGTGTGCTGGACTGGTTTCCTGAAAATGAGGTGAATTTGCTTGACTGGCCTGCTCAGAGCCCCGATCTCGATCCGATCGAGCACTTGTGGGACGAACTGGAGCGACGGGTACGACGCCGCCACGCACGCCCATCTTCACAACAATCTCTTCTCACAGCCTTGCAAGAGGCATGGCGAGCTATTCCTTCCCAGACTTATATAGAACTTGTGGAAAGTATGCCTCGACGTGTTGCAGCTGTAATACAAGCAAAAGGAGGGCCTACCCGTTACTAAATAGAATAATAAAGCACTTTTTGTGGAAAACATGCAGTGGCCCTATAGTGTACCTATTTTAATTAACGTCTCGGTGGAGCAACACAATGGGCTACGGTCCGGGATCAATCTCAAAGGGAAAGATCCAAGACAACACCACGTAATTTTGAACCACGGTCAGATGACGAGGTCGCACCACACTCTCCAAACTCCCACACCACGCAAACTCCCACACCACGCACAAACTCCCACACCCCCATGTGGGGTCACGACAGATTAAACGTGCATCGGTCCCTTTTGTGCACGACGTTCTTTGGTTGTATTCGAACTCGAAACCCTCCGGTTTCTAATCTGCTACTCTTCCAACCGGGCTACCTCGGCCTATTGTATCTTTGGAGAAAGTACCGAAAAGGCAAAAACGAAAGGCAATACCGAACCATCCCTTTTGACTGAGATACTTCCATACTATATGAAAAAGGAGCGATCCTTCAAATAATTTCGTATATATTTATCAGGTTAAGCATTACTCCAGATGTTACTGTGGTATAGATAATAGTACAGATAATTTATTTCTATAGATATATACAGTGCCCTGTTTACACTATTTACATAGTATTAACGGCCACTTCGAACCTCCGGTCTAAAATAAAACCTAAAAACTACAATTGCCTCCATTTGGTGAGGGCAGTGGTAGCCCGGTTGGAAGAGTAGCGGATTACCAACCGGAGGGTTGCGAGTTCGAATACAACCAAAGGCCGTCGTGTACAAAGGGAGTTGATACAAATTAAATCTGTCGTGACCTCACATGTCCTTACGTCGGCGTGGCGTGTACGTTTGGGGAGTGGGGTGCCAGCTAAGGGGTTGACCTTGTTATCTGAACGCAATTCCAAATTACGGATTGTTGTCCTCGAATCTCTCTCTTCGTGATTGATCCCGGACCGTCGCCAATAAACCGTTGCTCCAGTACGACGTAAATTCAACTACCTACCTTAAACGGCAATTATTCTAAAATGGGGATAAACTACATTTCAAAGTAAGCCCGATATGTATGATGCGAGAGCATTTTGGAAAAGAAAGTAAAATCTTCGCTTCCCGTTTTATAAAAATCTCTCTCTTTTTCTGGATGAGGTATCTCGTCATTAGAAAAATTTACCATGTCTCGATGGACGAGCCATCTTGTCGTTAGAAGAAAACTGACCAGACCTTAATCTGGTCAGTCACCAAATCAGTACTCGGCAGTATTTCCTCAAGTATTAGCAAGATCGGTCAGATCTAGATGGACGAGTTATCTAGTCGAAACCACTAGGCAATCGAAAAAGTAATGCTCATAACAGACTGAAACAGAAAGTTGGCGAAATGAGCTGTAGAATAGAATAGCTGCTAATACGCTTTTATCAAATGTGCTGTGTTGGAAAATCAATACTGTACCGTGGAGGATTTCAATCTTTCCTCAAATTATGAAAGGCATCGTAGCTAGAAATCTTACTGTAATTAAATTGTATGTTATAGTTTTGCCAACTAGTTATAATAGTTATAGAAATATGAGTTCCTTGCTTCTATTTACAGCAAGAGAAAACGTAACTAAGTATTAATTTCAAAGAAAAATTACGTTTGCTTCAGTTCTTACTTCACACTTTGGGCGTGTTGTAACACTAGATTCTTTCAAATATGAGTTGGGTAAATTTTCCAGAATTGATCGTGTATTGTCTATAATATTTATTTGTGCAGATATCGTCGGTGTTCTGTAAACAGGGCGAATCCAACAATTTGAAATTTTTCAGGAGAGCATTTTCAAACTTCACTTTCCCATAAAAATTAGGAACAATGTAAAACAAATTCATTTATATATATATATATATATATATATATATATATATATATATATATATATATATATATATATAGTAAGCAAGTGTAAGATGAAATGAATTTGTTTTACATTATTCCTAATTTTTATCGAAAAATGAAGTTTGAAAATGCTCTGAAAAATTTCAAATTATTGGATTCGCCCTTTTTACAGAACACCGACGATATGTGTATATATTGTGTTGCGTACAGCCTTTACGCCAACTTTGAGCATTTAGTAATTTTTCTTACGCAATGAGAAAAAATATACAAGGAATTCAATCTTGAATTCCCGAGGATGGGAAAAGTAAATAGATAAAGCTCGTTTCCGTTGAGGGGAAAGCACTCATTAGTACTGGCGTATTTTGCAGTCTTTGGTGATTTCTGACCCAGCGGTGATGTTACGTCTGATTTATTACCCACATATCGAGAGGGGGATTTTGATGGCTGACTACTTAGAATGGATTGGTTTTGTCTTTTACTGCGGGTTTACCTTTGAATGAGGGTTGATTTTGATTTGGGGGTTCTTCAGAAATTGAATTACGATACAAATAGTCTTACCCTCCAACAATCCTGGTAATTTTTTTCGAGAATACGATCATAAGAAGAGAAAGGGGCGAAGAACAGGATGACTGGCCTAAAATAATTCCCCGGCGACCTCGTGAACTACTTGGGAGAGAATCATCTCGATGAATCCGGGAACCGCGCTCTTCCATGAGTTGTGGCTGCTACCGGATTTGATGTGTCCAAAAAGGTGAAAACACCTTCTCCCTACCGACTCGATTCCATGCCTGACACCTCACCGTATTTTCCCGAGATCTTTTGTCGACAGCCGAAGTTGAGTCTATGTGTTGCCATCTCCCTTCTCCCGGACTTTTATCTTTTGTTTTGAACTGTAATTTGTAAAAATTGATTTTTTCTGTGTCTAGTCGGGACTATTTATTTAACTAGCCCTTTTATTTAACTGTTAATTGCATTTATCCTACGTTAAATTTAAAAAAATCGTCAATATCCCGTTGTGTTCCTCCAGTGCGACGATAATTAAATACCTACCAATTTTTTACAGTTCATACATTAAACGAACATTATTATAGAATCATAAAGAGTTTATATTTATGGTGTTAATGGTTACCAATTATTAAATTAGTTCAATTAGGTTTCGATCACTGGACTAACGAAATTTTGCAGCGTATTGTAGTTTCCTCGGGTTGGCATCATTAAATTAGTTGCACCGGTTTTAACATATCTCATCCAGATTACCAAAAATCATCTATATTATTTCAATAGTATAGATCCCTTTTACGCTTCCTACACGCGACGAACCTTAACAAGTGAGGTATCGAAAGAAAGAATTTCCCGCAGCACTGACGAATCCGTTCTATTTCTACAAGGTGTGCATAGGGGAGCTATAAAACAATTCGAAATATCCTTAGGAATGACATTGAGTGTAAAACGATTGCGGTACGCAACTCAGTTTGTCTTACCAGTATTGATGAAAAACAACGTTTCCAATAAAATTGTTTTACCAGCATTACTCGGAAAACCAGTTTGTTTTACCAGTATTGATGGAAAAATAACTTTTCCAATAAAATTGTTTTACCAGCATTACTCGGAAAACCAGTTTGTTTTACCAGTATTGATGGAAAAACAATTTTTCCAATAAAATTGTTTTACCAGCATTACTCGGAAAACCAGTTTGTCTTACCAGTATTGATGGAAAAAAAACTTTTCCAATAAAATTGTTTTACCAGTATTACTCGGAAAACAATTTTTTTCATCATCTATATTATTTCTATAGTATAGATCCCTTTTAGGCCTCTTACACGCGACGAATTATTTATTTATGTATTGAACTGGTTTTTCATTTCTTTCCATAATATCAATAATTTATGAATATGTAATTTGATGATATAAGGATATTTAACGACGCATGTTGCACGAGAGGTTAAGATTAAAAAAAATTCAAAATATTCAACTTAACAATTTTTGTGAATTCTAGAGAGTTAAGATAACCTTGTTCGGCCTTTTGGCGGAAGAATTACGTGCTTTACACAAATGGTTGGAACAACGCTAACAGTGATTTCAAGGTGGAAGTGTTGTAAATAGTGATTGAATAAACTTTTTGGATATTTTGGATATAAAAAAATTCGCTTACCTTTTTCATCCTTACAACGTATGGGGGGTGGAAGTGTTTATGCGAGAATTCTCGCACGGTCACGCTAGTCTATATATTGCTTCACTTACACTTTCACACGCACACACACAATACAAGATTTCTTAAGGCCTCGGTAGCCCGGTTGGAAGAGTTACGGATTAGCAACCGGAGGGTTACGAATTTGAATCCAACCAAAGACCGTCGTGTACAAAGGGAGCTGGTGCATGTTAAATCTACCGTGGCCTCAGATGTCCTCACGTTGGCTTGGTGTGGAATTTTAGAAAGTGGGGTGCCGGCTCAGGTTTGACCTCATCATCTGACCATGGTTCAAAATCACATGGCGTCGTCCTCGGATCTTTCCCTTCGGGGTTTGATCCCGGGTCGTCGCCAATAGCCCGTTGTGCTGCTCCAGTGCGACGTTAATTAAAATGCCTACTTACCTTCGCGATTTCCTAACACCAAAATTAAACAAAATTCGGCGTTTCTTATTGATATTAAAATTTAAAATGTTACCTTCGTTTCGAAACAAGCAATTGCTCACAGCAATGCGAACTTGCAAAGAAACAGTATTCATAAAACAGATTTGAGATCCGGATACATGATGTCACGATGTTCAATTTCTATGGAAAATTGTTCATATCTGGAAAAACTTATCGGAAAATCACAGCATTACCAATCTCTATTATTGCATTGATCTCTCTCTCTCTCATTGGTCAGCTACTATCAAATAACTGGTAGAAGGCAATGTCCGTTAGAAGACATAAATGATATTTACAATCATTTTTTTCTCAAAACTTATACATTAATCATGTTTGTCGCTCAAGTATTGCCTCGTCATCTGACCGTGATCCAAAATTACGTGCTGTCCTCGGATCTTTCCCATTGGGATTGATCCTGGACAGTCGTCAATGACCCGTTGTGTTGCTCCAGTGCGACGTTGATTAAAATACCCTACCCTCCTCTTGTTTGTCTTACGTTTTTTGAACTTTGGGATGGATCCGAATTTCACCGTAGTGACGAAAATTTAAATGTAGCGAAACATTTATCTGGATGAAAGCTGGAATTTTATATGGTCATATTATAAGTCCTTCTGAATTAATTTCTAACAAAACATCGAGGTTCCTATTCATAATGTTTTGAATATTAATTTAATAATTAATGTTGCAAACTAAGAGCCATTTAAAAATATAAAACATCAGGTAAAAGTCTGTTTCCTTAAGAGCAATATGGTACAAAATATTAGCTCTAAAGGAATATTATTTTCAAAAATATCAATAAAAGTCTGGGAAAATGATTTAACATCAAGAGCTCCAGACTTTCTATACTCATAATTCTAAAATGGCTGTTCCGAATGACACAAATTCGAAACTTTTGTCTCAAAATAAAGGGTTCTAATCGGGAAATATGAAGTTGGTGCTCAATTCAGGATAAAGAAGACTCTTTACGCAAATTTTATTAATATGAATTTATAGACGACGTTATTCCCTGTCGAACGCCATCTTTGAATTTGCTCTATTGTTACAATTGATCGAATGAAAAGGGATGGCTCTTCATTATTTATTAGACTTCAACTATATTTCAGCTTAAAATCTTTACTTAGTCTAGTTATTTTAACCTTTTAAAAATATAAGTAATAAGTCTTAAGCTTGAAAAGGTTTCTGAGAATAAATACTTTAGAATTTTGTTCAATGGGTAGCAACGTTTCTGTTCCAAATTTCATCCACCCTGCAGATATGAATTCCTAGCGGAGGATTGAGTAAATAATTCCAAGTTTTAATCACTTGTCTACACTTCCTGGAACGATTATTCAGAGCTCTTGAACTCGAGATAGGAAAGTCAATTTAATGATATATTGACTCAAATCAGCTCTCGCTAAATATTTACTCTGTAATGCCTTTAATGCCACGAAAGATGTTTTCAACTATCCATCATACCATTTGAAATTAAATATGAATAGAAAACTAATAATTTGAATTAAACTAAGAAATTGTGGCGAAGGTAGACTATAAAACTAATTTTTCAATGGAGTAGTGTATACAGCAAAGTAACCCGATTACTGAATTCAGGTTTTTGTGAAACAATTTTTCCAGCAATGTTCACGTAAATTTAACGTCATTTTGAGTGTAAGACAAAAGGAGAATGACAAAGCTTGAGGTAGGTATTTTAATTAACGTTGCACTGGAGCAACACAACGGGTTATTGGCCTCGTTCCGGTACCATCCAACGAAGGAAATGATCCGAGGACAACACCACGTAATTTTGAACCACGGTCAGATGACGAGGTCACACCTAAGCTGGCACCCCACTCTCCAAACTTCTATATCACACCAACGTACGGGCATTTGGGGACACGATAGATTTAATGCGCAACAGTGCCCTTTGTACGTGACGCTCTTTGGTTGGATTCGAAATCTCAACCCTCCGGTTGCTGATTCGTTACTATACCAACCGGGCTACCACAACCATCATAAGTTGACCGTATTCTGCTGTCATAGAATTTTAGCAATCTTTTTGCCACTATGAATAAATAAGACGTACAGAGTATTTAGCGATATTCCGGTACGTAGTTTTTGCTGCATACTGCATAGAATAGGTGAACTTAAATTATCCATGCCCTCTTTATATGGAATCTGATCAAATTATCACTAGAAATATACTCCCAAATTACGATATAGATAAGTATTACGTGGGAATTTTTTTTAACTAGGCGTAATAAAGTTTCGATCTCATGCTAACTTAGTAGCCCGTTATGTTGCTCCAGTGTGACGTTAATTAAAAATACCAATACCATGCTTAACGATCACTATTTTCCTTCATGAGGTCATAGACTAGCATGCATTAGTTTCTGTAATACAACACACACAAGCACACATACACACACCTCTTATGGGACACGGCCAATGAAGCTGTTGTTCATCTACTTGCTGCCTTTCTTCACTTTAGTGTGGGGCATCGGTGGCCCGGTTGGAAGAGTAACGGATTAGCAGCCAACGAGTTCGAATCCAACAAAAGACCGTCGTGTAAAAAGGGAGTTGTTACACTTTAAATCGGGCGTGGCTTCAAATGTCCTCACGTTAGCGTGGTGTGGAATTTGGAGAGTGGGGTGCCAGCTCAGGTGTGACCTCGTCATCTGACCGTGGTTCAAAATTACGTTATCCTCGGGGATTGATCCCGGACCATCGCCAATAGCCTATGTTGTTGCTGTTGTGCGACGTTAGATACCTGCCTACCTAGCTGACATTTGTCTATATAAAAATATTTTCGATTTCTGTGCCACATACGTCAGTAGATGTACGTAGAGATGTGCTTTTACACTGTTGAGTCATTGTACGGGATGCGTAGTTTACGAAAGAGCTCGATTAAGCGTCTCCTTAAACAAATTGCGAAAAGAGTTTCCAGAAGAGTATATTATCGAAATACCGATACCAATTAGGTTAAGCTTCTTGAGGTATTAAAATACGAGGGTAAGTCAAAAATTATCCGCACTTTCGCTATATAATACATGTTTAGGTTTGTCAGACTGCCTTCTGCGCATGCAAGCTTAAAGTTGATACTACTGTGGTCACCTTAACGAAATTTGACCTTGATAGCGTCATTTTTCATGCTTCTGCTTCAGTATAAACATGGCAGCTCCGCTAGCAATGTGCACCACCAATAAGGAATAAAGAGCAGTGATTCCATTTCTAGGGTCGTAAGGTGTGTCAGGGGCTTAAATTCATTGGAAGCTTACAACGCAATACAAGGACAGTGCTCTACCATGTAGAAGTGTGTATGAGTAGAGAGAGTAGCTTATAAAAGAGGCCGGACAAGCGTGATGCACGAAGAAGGAGCAGGACGCCCGTCTACCTCCACCACTGACGAGAAGATTCAGTAAGTTCGTGAAAGGTACTGGCAAACCGGCGAATTTCTATCCACCATGTAGCGTGTTCTCTGCATGCAGATTAGACGGACAAAGAAGTGGGGGATGCGGTGCATAGATGGTTGGGCAACCCACCGAAAATCTTCTTGTAGATGATACGCAAGCTTCTGGACCGCTGGACCAAGTGCATCGAAAAGGAAGGAAACCATGTAGAAAAATGACGAACTTGTTCAACCCTTAAAATGTAAAAGTAGATTTAAGAAATAAAGCGTGGATAATTTTTGACTTTTCCTCGTAATTAGTACCCATGTGATTTGATAAGCATGGAGCTCAAGAAGATTGTATCATTATTAACCATTAGTCGAAATGGCTATAGTCTTATGTGATTAAATTAATTCTCCAAAGTAAGAGAGAGAAGTTTCGCTGGATATAGAAATCTCGAAATCAATTTCAATGATGCGAATCCAGGAGAGATTATCACGGCACAGTTAAAAAATGCTTACATGCAATGAGGAATTCGTAAAAATGCCGTTAACACCTCAGAAACACATAACTGGAAGACGCTCCTTATGAGAATGGCTCGTCGCTGCTAAGATAGATGGAAATGGGGTAGTTAATTAACGTCGCACTGAAACAACACTACTGACGACGGTCCGGGATCAATCCCGATGGGAAAAATCCACGGACAACGCCACGCAATTTTGAACCATGGTCAGATGACGAGAACCGCACCTGAACTGGCACTCCACTCTCCAAACTTCCACACCACGACAACGTGAGGACATTTGAGGCCACGACGGATTTCACGTGCACCAAGCCCCGTCTAAGAATCCTGCCAGGCTAAATACTGTGGGCATGCAAAATTGGCAGCAGAGAAATATCTTCCATGATGACGGAGATAATGTGAATTCTAAAGAGTCTATTCGGTGAGAAGAATGAAACAGTTTTACTGATTATATTGTGGTGGCAGCATGTAAATAATTCGCGTTGCTTTGGCAGCGAATTATTCAAATTATCGTTTTCATTCAGTTGTGCTACTCATGGGAATAACGTTTGCTTGTGGCAATAAAAATAGAATTGAGATTGTTCTGTGATGCTGATCAAACTGCAAGTCTTCACTTTGCTGGTTGTTAATCAGCGTTATGTTATAGCTGGTTACAAGACTTTACACTGGTAGTTAATCAGCCTATGTCTATTTAATGTTTGATAATGTTTATTACAGTTACTGATTATACCTCCTTCGTCATTCCTTGAACCAGCAAAAACTTGCATGTAGGATATGAGTATTAACATCCTCTCATGCCTATAATATTTTGCTTTCTTAGTATTTGTAAGTGTTACTGGGTAAAGTTTGAAATCCGGCATTCTATAGAATACCTAGGGCATTTTATAGAATGCCGAAAACTGGCCGGCAATGTTATGAAACGATTAATATTTCACACATTTCCTAGGCATTCTATAGAATGCCAAATGACAAACCGGCAATGTATGAAATACATCTCCGATTCGTTTCGAATATCACGTGGCAAGGACTTTAAATCCTCCGCTCAGGCTCAGAATTTGCCATTTGCATTTTGCGCTTTGTTCGGGAGTGTCAAAATACGCGATTTTACTTAAATTTGTTCAACAAAAAATTAGTTTTATACTGTGCTGTATGAAAATGGAAGAGCTAGATATAGTGTTGGAGAAGGAGTCACAGTCAATAGACATGCAACAACGATTCGAAGATGAACTGTCTAAGATTCGTGTTAATGCTGCAAAAAACAGTTTATGGCCTTTCATGACCTTTTTTCATACTTTGCCTAAATGCCATTTGTCATTCTCTAGAATGCCTAGGTATTATATACAATGCCTAGGGAAAGTATATAATAATTCTCATATTTCATACTTTGCCTAAAAACGCCGGGCATTCTATAAAATGCCTAGTTATTCTATACAATGTCGGCGTTTCAAACTTTGCCGGTAACATAAGTAATAGATATGCCTTTAAAACTAATAAAGCTTCATTTCATCGGCTTACAAGTGACATACACTAAGTGGATAGACAGTTATGAGAAGGTTTGGTATTTTAATTAACGTCACACTGGAGCAACGCAACGGGGTATTGGCGGCGGTCCGGGATCAATCCCGAAGGGTAATATCCGAGGACGACGCCTCTAGGCCACGACAGATTTAACGTGCCCCAGCCCCCTTTGCACACGATGGTCTTTGGTTGGATTCGAACTCTCAACCCTCCGGTTGCTAATTCGTTACCCAGCCAACCGGGATACTGCGGCCCAACAGTTCTAAGAAAGCGACAGAGAAAAATTCTAATTTTCAAGCAATGCAAAAATTGTAATTTTATCATTTCAAAAATTATTTATTACCATATGTATTACTCAACTTATCAGTTATTCAGATACGAGTGCTTCCATTATGATTTATGTATTGCTGCAATTTATTATTAAAGTTTTAATAAATAATGTTCATTTATTCATTTTTTGCGTGTTTCTTAAGTGTGTTTCTCAAGAAGAAATCTAACATCCACGCAGAGAAAATGACATAATGGTTTTATAGAAGCTTATAAAAGCTCTTATATTTAAAAACAAGTCGTATTCAAGCTATTTAAAAAATGGAAGAATGTTGTCTCCATTGAGTATGATTCTTTTTAACTTCGAATATAAAAGCATGAAAATTATAAAATGACTTAGAATCGGATTTTGCTTGTTTTATTTTTAAACAAAAGCCCACATAAGGAAAAAATGCTATACTCTTAATAGAATCATTCTTAACTTAGGAATTAGGTTACTTTTAATTTTATTATCTGTAAGGCTTAAATCAAAGCGTTATCAAATATTCCAAAATGGACAAACTCCTGTTACTTTTTTGCGCCGCGGTAGCCTGGTTGGAAGAGTAACGGATTAGCCACCGGAGGGTTGCGAGTTCGAATCCAGCCAAAGACTTTCGTTTACAAAGGGGGTTGATACACGTTAAATCTGTCGTGGCCTCAAATGTCCTCACGTTGGCGCGCTGTGGCAGTTAAGAGAATATGGTGCCAGCTCAAGTGTTGTCTTCTTCATCTGACGATCTTTGGCTGAACCCAGTTTCGAACTCGCAACCCTCCGTTTCCCAATCCATTGCTCTTCCAACTGGGCTACTGCGGCCTCTCAAAATTACGAGTATTAGCCATGGAATTTTCCTTTAGGTATTGATCCCGCATCGTTGTAAATAGCCCGTTGTGTTTCTCCAACGCGATGTTAATTAATAAGTAGTTATGGTAGTTAACTACCATAACTACTTATCAAATGTCCTCACGTTGGCTTGGTGCGGAAAATTATAGAGTGGGCCGCCAAGAAATTACCCCTGACTAGTGATATTTTACAGAAAATAAAATAATTCAGTAAAATTTAACTCCTAAATAAGATATCTCTAATAGGTAAAATACTGGAACATATAAATACAAACAGAAACGAAATTCCATTCATTTTAAAATAAGAAGTTACGCACCTTATTTAAAAATGTTTTATTTTGTATATTTTATTTTTATGAAACAGAATTCTACAAACCATTTGCGTATTCAACCAAAGACTTCAGGAAAGTTGGTCGAAATATACATATACCGACCAGAAATTACCATTGTTCCGTAATGACGGTAGATGGCGCTCTTACGTCAATCAGTTGAACTCTAACGATGGAAGTGTAATGACGCTTAAAATCTTGGCCGCAAAATGAAGCGGAATTGTATTGTAATTTTAAATGTCACCTTATTACATTTTTTTAAGTTTTATTCTCAGTGAATTTATTGAAATGGATTCGTGAATCTTGACTCTGGGCATGAAAATTTGCAACTTGATACTTCAAACAGATATCGATTCTTGGAATCATTAGCTCTATCATCCCTCGTACAACCAAGTCTAGTGATATTTTGCAGGAAATAAATAAATCATTAAAATTTAACTCCTAAATAATATATTTGCAGTATGTAAAATACTTGAACACATAAATACAAAAAGAAACGAAATTCCGATCTTTTGGAAAAAAGGCAGAATGCTGAAAAATAAAGATATGTGCAAACTGGTCAGATTTCAACTTTCTGAATATATTCCGAAATAGAGCAATTCGAAAAAAAACTTTTGAACAATATTGATAAAGACAATAACGATTTATTTACGAAAAGAACACACATTTATAATACTTGGAAATGCTCAAATTTCACCGCAACATTTCCCTGTCAACTCATACACAAACACAGAATTCTAAATGGAATTAAAAAATTAAACATTAATTCTAGCATTGCCAGATACCGAGTAGCCATATATTCTTTTATGATCAATGAGGTTTTCGTTTGGGCTTTTCGTGTTCGATAACCGAATGTAAGTTGTGTAATTTTTTTAAAATCCATTTTTCTTCACATTCATAGATTATTTATGTTATTTACAGAAATAAAAAATCATTTCAAACATAATTAGAATTTTAAATTGTTTAAATATGTTTTGGAGAAAATTGTTTTTCGAGCAATACTGGTAAAACAATTTTATTGGAAAATTTGATTTTCCATCCATACTGGTAAAACAAACTAAGCTGCGTGCCGCAATCGTTTTATGCTCAATGTTATTCCTATATAATAGTATGTAGCCTACGTTGCCCGCAGGGTACGTAGTACAAGTATAAGTGTACCAAATTTGGATTGGTCAAGCGGTGTAGATTTGTATAGAGAACAGACAGACGCCAACTCTGCTTTATATATATAGATAAATATTTTTAATGTGAATTTAATTTTCTTAGAGTAGCAATGATAAATTTGGGTCGGCGTTGAGTGCCGCTTTGTGGCAAAAGAGTGAAAATCACGCTGTAACAAGGAATTCTCCAATCCTTATTCGGCCCAATTTCCGCTATTAGTTTTTCGTTAATGTAGATATATTATGTGGTAAAACTATTAACAAAATAGAAGAAATTTATATGTAACAGCTTCACACTTTTAATTTTAAGAGTCGTCTCCTTTCAACTGCCTGCAGTTTTGGCCTAAGATCCTTTAAGGACCAAAAAAGAACTTTTTCGCTTTCACAGTCAAGATCCCCTTCATTAGAAATTATACCAACGTCAAGGAATTCTATTGTCAAGAAATAAACTACTTTCTATACATTCTTCTTCCACAACACTCAAATCCTTCCCAGAATTACGCAAGCGCATTAATATATATTTAAACACTAAGTATCATTTCAAATATTAACTTTTATTCAAATAAATTAATGGTTTTAAATGTTTCTGCTTCAGAAATTTCTTTCATATGTTTGTTGGGAATTATTTTAACTCCATATTACAAGACATTTTGCATGCGCTTTTGAGTCACTTTGGCAGAGTTGTGATTTTAATTACGTAATTTGAGGTAAAGTAAGGCTGTCCATATGCACCGTTCCGAACGAGATAGTACTGTTTATTTTCTGTTTTCGTATTCCCCGTCGTTTTAATGAAAATGTCATTTGTGTCGCGTTTTTAATAACAACGGGCTACAAAATTCTCTCAGCAGAATCCGTTAAGAGAATTTTCAGTTATGAAAAGAATAAGAAATCTAGGTTAATTGCCCAGACGATGAGGGCTATGGAAGCTGTGTGAGCAGTTTTATGCTAAGATCTTGAAAAAGACCGAAATTTACTGCGTAAGATTACTTCACCGGGAAATTACTCATGGTACGATCGTGGTGAAATCAGTTCCTTCCATATCTACTTAAATTTTCATATGAGCTCCATCACTGAAGAATGATGGTAAGCTCGATATGTTTACGTGTTAATACTTTATTTATCGTCTTGCGTTTTCATGAGTAATGAGTATTACATAACCCTCGTCCTTTTTTCGTCATACCAATGTCTCATTTTTGTCCCAAGGAAATAAGGTCAGTCTAGATGTAGTGAAAGTCAGATCTTTCATAGAAAATGACAGAAAGACGTATAAAAAACGGATTGCAGAAACCTTATTTCCTAGATTAAATACAGTACTCTACTTCCGTCATGACCTTTAGCTATAAAAAGTAAAAGAAAATAATGAGAAATATTCACACAGTTTGTTTCATTTATAAAGGGTGTCTCAAAATTCACGCAAGATTCGAATTTTGCGCCATTTGTGCGGTAAAGTGTTGCCAACGAAAAAAAGACAGAGTGACAGCTGACAGTTCAGGGTTATTAAAAATGGAAGTTATTAAAAATGGACAGTTCAGGGTTATTAAAAATGGAAGTTATTAAAAATGGACAGTTCAGGGTTATTAAAAATGGAAGTTATTAAAAATGGACAGTTCAGGGTTATTAAAATACGGCTGGTCAGGCAATAACAGTTAATGGTGCTCGCTATCGCGACATGATAATCCAGTTTTTTGTGCTTAAATTGCAAGATATGGATGTGGACGACATGTGGTTTCAACAAGACGGTGCCACATGCCATACAGCCCGAGAAACAATTCAATGCATGAGTCATTTCCTGGTCGTGTAATTTCTCGTTTTGGTGATCAGAATTGGCCGCCCAGATCATGCGATTTAACGCCGTTGGATTTTTTTCTTTGGGGTTTTTTGAAGTCTAAGGTTTATGCCAACAAGCCCACGCCTTGAAGAAGGAAATTGAGCGCTGTATCAACGAAATTCAGCCACATTTATGCAAAACGGTCATGGAAAATTTCAACAAAAGAGTGCGTATGTGCCAGCAAAGCCGTGGAGGCCATTTACCCGATATGATATTCCATACAAAACCCTATACTGTATACTTTATGAATGAATGAAAAATTTACAATTTTTAATTATAAGCCTGTGTTTTCTATCAAAATTACTTGCGTCAATTTTGAGACGCCCTTTATAACTATATTTGTCTTTTCGCATTCATGTTTAGTTATCTGACCATTACCGAATTTGCATTTATTGGAATTTACTTCAGATTAAAGTATCTTTCTCATATCTTCTTAGATTGTAAGTATGGTAGGTATTTTAACTAACGTCGGACTGGAGCAACACAACGGACTATTGGCGACGGTCCGAGATCAAACCCGAAGGGAAATATCCGAGAAAAAACACCACGTAATATTGAACCACGGTCAGATGACGAGGTCACACCTGAGCTGGCACCCCACTCTTCGAACTTCCACACCACGACAACGTGAGGACAGTTGATGCCACGACAGATTTAACGTACACCAGCCCCCTTTGTACACGACAGTCTTTGGTTGGATTCGAACTCGAAACCCTCCGGTTGCCGTTACTCTTCCAACCAGGCTACCTTGACCCCCACTTGATTGTACCGCGGTAGCCAATTGAAGAGCAACGGATTAGCAAAGAGAGGGTTGCGAGTTCAAGACTAGGTCCAGCCAGAGACCATCATGTACACGGGGGCTGGAGCACGTTAAATCTCCCGTGGCCTCAAATGTCCTTACGTTGGCGTGGAAGTTAGGAGAGTGGGTGCCAGCTCAGGTGTTGACCTCTTCATCTTACCGCGGTTCAAAATGCCGAGGCGTTGTCCTCGGATCTTTCCCTTAGGGAGTGATCACGGACCGTCGCCAATAGCCCGTTGCTCCAGTGTGACGTTAACTAACTATCTATATTATAAATTTTTTCACAGATTAACAAATTTAGGAACTTAATAACTTTTTAAAGCATTAAGACAATTTTGCATAGTTCTTTGGGTGGTTGGTTTTGGGGTTTTATGGCGCAAGGGCCATATTTGGCCATGCTGCGCCAGACACAATATCAAGTAATTGACACAAGACATACAATGTCAAGTAACTGACCCACACAACAATTTTGTATAGAAATATATTATCTGATAATATAATTAAGTGTGCATGTTAAATTACTCTGCGCAGAAAAATCTTACATATTCTCGGAAAGCTTGTAAATATAAATTGCATTAGTTGAGGGAGTATTTTGAATAAGTTAAAACTGTTGAATAAAGTGAGAGATACTTTCAAATTAACTCAAAAATAATTTTTACCTGTTTTCAATGACCATCTAATGAATTTCTACGACTGAGTAGAAATGTCTGTCCTCGCCATCTGACCGTGGTTGAAAATGACGTGGTGTTGTCCACGGATCTTTCCTTTCAGGGGGATGATCCCGGACCTTCCCTAATAGCCCATTATGTTGCTCCAGTGCGACGTTAGTTAAATACCTTAAATACCCACCTATACGTATTCTAAACGTGACGTCAGTTGCCTCTTTTCCGAATACGATTTCAACACGTCTCCAATATAAATTCAAAAGAACAAATTTTTAATTGATATATGACAGTTGATTGGTCAACAATAATTAGATTAGACTCAAAAGCGGCAATGAACAACATTTTAAGGGAACCCATTAGAATCCATGAGAGAGCATTTGAGCAGAAGTAAAATTTTCAGAGACCATCTGGTTTGTTTACACTGAAAATCCCAATAGAGAATAACATACATGTTTCATGAGAGTAAATACTATAATCTGATTGGCTAAGATCAAACTACAAGCGTCACACGAGCAAAAGACTATTCAAACTGATGACGTGACAGTCAGATAAACACGAAACAATAAATAAATTAAATTAATAAAAACGTAGCACAAGAAATTTTAAAATAAATTTTCAGTAATTTCAATTTGTATTGAAACATTTAGTCATCAATTTATTATTTGAGATAAACTTGCAGCGTTTCAAGATCTGTATCCTAACGGCTGAAAGATCCAATACGTACAAATTTTATAATAAAGAAGTTGATCATTAGTATAGTTCTTTAAAGACAATCTTATTTTTTTAATATTGTGAATTAAAACAATTACTTACTCGATGAAGGATGGAAATGTAGGTATTTTAATTAACGTCGCACTGGAGCAACACAGCGAGCTACCGGCGACCTTATTTTATGGAAGATTAAAGAAATGCATTAGGAGGTCTCTAATATTAAAATAGGGTCACGGTAGCTCCGCTGATAGAGTAGCGAATTAGCAAGTTGCGAGTTCCAAACTTCATCCATCCTAAGACAGTCGCGTACGTAGAGGCTGGTGCACATTCAATCTGTCGTGACCTCAAATGCCGTCACGTTGGCGTGGTATGGAAGTTTGGAGAAAGAGGCGCTCGCTCAAGTGTTGTCCTCAAATGTCTGACAGTGGTTCAAAATGGCGAGTTATCCTCTGAACTTTGACATTGGGATTGATCGTGGACCATTGCCAATGCTCGTTGTGTTGCTCCAGTGCGACGTTAATTCAACTACCTACTTGCTATTAAAATTAGCTCCCTCAAATTGGCTCAAGTAATCCAATAGGCAAAAAAAATATTTTTTCGGATTTTTCGACGAACGTTTTCTTCGAAGATTCTGCCAGATTTAGGCGCAAGGAGATAAATTCCTGTTTCTGAAAAAAAAGTTGTTTTTGATATATTTGTTCGATTGTGCAAATGTAATCTTCAAACACAGTAATCTATAAAAAGGCATTGATAGATGTTTCCAGAAAGTAATTTCAGGGCGGAAATGTTTTCGGTCAAGTGTTTTCTGTAAGTGGTTTTTGTCTTTTTATTATTTACCCAACTTAAATCATTGTTCGATGTTTCGTCAGAGCCTAACTAGGCGAAGTAAATGAACGACGGATGGTCAACACAGGCAAACACTCGCTCCAAAGTATGGAACTATTTGGATTGAACATCTTTTGGTGTAATGTTAAATATATTTTCAAGAGGCATCAGTTTTACTTAACTCTCTGAACTGCTAAGCGTGTTTATAGTGTCCTTTACAGTTTGGTCAGGTAATTTGAATTACTCTGTACACGTTCAAATACGCTTAGTAATTCAAAGAATAAACTGAAACTGATGACATTAAAAAATATATTTAAAATAAAATATTGTTGTTGTTAATAATCTCCAATCAAGTTTGACGGAGTCAGACTAGATCAAGGAATCCGTTGACTTTTTTGTCAACGATTCATAGGAGGGAATGTGCAGCTTCTGTAATCCGAAGACTGGAGCAACGAGAGGTAGAAGACTGTCTTGGCTACGTGAAGTAGATGATTGCAGAGGGTATTGAAATGAAGAGCTTGAATTGTTCTTTAAGATGAAGCAAGTTGGAATACTGTAGGAGGAATTGGAGGTGTTCTATGAATTTTGGAGGAAGGCCGGACTGGTGTTCTGTTGAAGGAAATACCGGTGAAGCGTACTCCAGTGGAAGCGGATCAAAAAGATGTTCGGGTCATGAATTAAAATGAATGAAATAAAATATTAAATATACAATATAAATCAAAAGTATGGAACTATTTGGATTAAACATCTTTTGTTGTAGTGTTAAATATATTTTTAAATATCATCAGTTTTAGTTTATTCATTGAATTACTAAGCGTGTTTGAACGTGTACAGAGTAATTCAAAATTACCTGATTAAAGTTTAAAGGATAATAGAATGCATCAAAGAATCAAAATCAGATAAAAGAAATCTTGGCTAAATTCATCGATGAAAGCAGTGGTTATAACTTATTCGCAGCTGGGTCATTCCATGCAAAATGAGCAAATCGGCTGTAGCTATTTTGGGGACGCTGTAGCCCGGTTGGAAGAGTAACGGATTAGCAACCGGATGGTTGCGAGTTCGAATCCAACCAAAGACCATAGCGTACAAAGTCAGTTGGTGCACGTTAAATCTGTCGTGGTTTCAAAGGTCCTCACGTTGGCCTGGTGTGGGAGAGTGGGGTGCCAGTTCAGGTGTGACCTGGTCATCTGACCGTTATTCAAATTTGCATTGTGTTGTTCTCGGATCTTTCCCTTGGTGTTGATCCCAAACCGTCGCTAATAGCCCGTTGCGATGTTAATTAAAATACCTACCCTTTGCTTTTTTAAAAGTGAAGGGAATAAAATGCGACTTCCACAAACTTCAGCAATATTTCCATCATGCCTAGACTGTAATTGACATGAATTTCACTGATGCCGTTAAAATCCTTCAGCTCATAGAAACATTTTTATTCTGTCAAAATCGACAATTTAATTTTTTGCAACTAATTTTTGATTAAATATGATGTTTAAAACTATGATATTCAAACAAAGAAACATTTTCATATAATACGAAAATTTAAAAATATTTGTGTCTACTCTAATTAGTTTAAAGAAACAGTTTTTCGAACATGCAACATTACGAGATTTCCCAAATGCTCTTAAAAGTTGCAAGTCCTTAAAATGCTTGAAACTTCTAAAATATTTAACTTTGAACCAGATTATATATATAATTTTGGATATTTTTATTTATTCATAAACTAAACCCCTCTATCAAATTTCATGTAAATTCGTCACCATATGTCCACAGATATTTCTTATTTTTGTTCATTTCACTAGAATGGCCCAACTACGATTTATATCACAAACAAGGAGAATACGGTTTTATTGAGTACGGGCACCTGTTAGAGTTAAGCTGGGAATAGTACATTAAGTTATAGGTTTACTGGATGTTTGGTCGATGTCTAACTTTATGACGAGAGATTGTGTAGACAAATTTGGGATAAAAAAAGAACAAAATTAGTATCGTAGTGTCAGGTTCAAATGATTCATCCATGACAATAAAATAGCAAGTTCAACACTAACAAATCAAGAAAGAATTTCAAAAGAGGTTTAGAGAGAAATTGTGGTAGCTCCTAGAATTACGGATTTTACACCTGCCAAACCTTTTCAAGTTGCTACGCAGGAATTGAGAAATATTAAATTATCTGAGAACTTCAATATGCCATGTCGCATTAATTTTTTTATTAGGAGCAGATGTTTATCATGAGTGTGTATTATGTGATGCGTATTATCTACTGTCTTGCCTATCCCTCAGGCCAGCTTATTCACCATCCAGATCTGGTTCTTGAAGGCCTCGAGGCTAACTGGCTAGCATACTTGGTGTAATTTATGTCAAGTGAGACAAGGATGAAGTGACTTTCAGATTGGCACAGATATTCCAAAAAGAATATAGGTATTTTAACCCTCTTCATACGTCGGGACAGAATATCGTTTCCTTCTTTGGTTACGGCAGCCGGCCCAACGGCTTTACAGGCAACTTACTGAAACCGGCCGAAACGGCCTTTACAATGTTTTCCTCCAGGAGGAGGGGGAATATGTGTCGTCCCAATATCACCTAATGTGCCGGTTTCTATTGTCAGGTCGTGGGTATGCCTAGAAGGGACAGATTCATCCCGGGTAAACTGAAAGGGCGGTGGTGACTTTTAAAGTGTATCTCTTCATTTACTCAACCTCTCAAAGACTAGATGCTCGAGGATAAACAGTTTGCGAGGCTCCCGTAGATAACCCTGACGTCTTTGTCAATGGGGAGTTAAGGCTATACACGCTCGGGTCTCTTTGTAGCATATAAAATAGGGGATGGAAATTGCAATGGGCTTCGGCAATTCTTCAGGAGTTTGAGGTCTGAAAGAATCCGAGCCTTTCGTATCGAGGGGACTCGAAATATTCGGCCGGTTGGGCCAGTCCCCATATCCATAGGGGAGTTTTTGTCTAACAAGGCAAATTTTTAGGAAACGAAATTTTAATTTCAAAATTATGAAAAAAGTTTCAAGTGCAAAGTGTTTTTTTATTGATAAATTCCACATTGCTCTTCTTTTACCAACATTTAACAAACCTCTACCTCCTTTTAGGGACTTGTTAGCCCAGTTGGAAGAGCAACGGATTAACAATCGGAGAGCTGCGACTTCGAAGCTCGGTCCAGCCAAAGACCATCGTGTACACGGGGTTGATGCACGTTAAATCTGTCGTGGCCTCAAATGTCCTCACCTTGTAATTGAAAGTTAGGAGAATGGGGTGCCAGCTCAGATGTTCTCGTCATCTGACGGTGGTTCGAAATTGCGAGGCGTTGTGCTTGGATCTTTCCCTTCGGGATTGATCCCGGACCGTCGCTGATAGCCCATTGTGTTGCTCCAGTTGCACCTACCAACCTCCTTTTAAGAAGGAAGACACGCTACTAAATTTTTGTTTTCCGTTCGTTACATTGATGACTGGTTATCGTTATTTGTATTCACGTGTTTTATTTTTGGAATTTTTTGTTTTGTTCAGTTTAGTGATGTTTCTCCTTTCCAGTACGGTGGCAATAGTCTCCATGCATTATTTCTTGTTGTGTCGCAGTTCGTGTGGTAAACCGGAAAGCTTTGCTTTTATATTTTTGTACGTTATTATGCTGCTTACAAATCGTGAATTTTCCTTTCTTGTTCATCTTCAACTTTTGAGTTTTCGGGATGCAACTTGTGTACATTATTTGACCTCTGCCAAGTGTAGAAAAATTCAAATTATTTCTCTTTTAAAGGACTCTTCCACTTTACTCCCCATTCCTCTCTCAAAGTCCTATCCTATGGCCTCATCGTGGAGAGGATGAAACGGGTAGCACAGGCTGAATACGTCGGGAGTACATACTCTAAATAGGGCCACCCGAGGCTTGAAGGATGTGCTTCTTTACCCTGCTACCATAGAAAGCTGAACGGGTGGATAATCGGACTGCTATAGATATGGCTCCCACATCTTATGATCACTAGCAGACGCGCTTTAAAAATGTCATGAACTTCTGCAAAAACATTTCATCTCAGGGGAGGACCACCTGTCCGTATTTAAGAAGCAATTCCGCAGATCTCTCCAGTATCGTTTTATCACTGGTAAAGCACAGGGAGAGTTGCTTGCCTTCAATTAGACCCGGTAACTTTTATGCTTGCCAGACTCCGATCGGGCCATTTGAAAAAGATGATATTCTTTGATGGCCAGAAATCCTTTCCCACCTGTATAAAGTGTGGCTTATTTACCAGCCTCTCGCTCACACATCCTGAATTGCATTGGAGTAATGTTGAACTAATTAATAAAGAGGGAACAAGCTTAAACAAGTAATGAAGACGTCTTTATTTCC
This sequence comes from Meta bourneti, assembly GCA_933210815.1. Taxonomy (NCBI): domain Eukaryota; kingdom Metazoa; phylum Arthropoda; class Arachnida; order Araneae; family Tetragnathidae; genus Meta; species Meta bourneti. The sequence continues at coordinate 105,613,571 of OW119924.1, forward strand.
GAAATTTGACATCAAGCTCATTTCATAATGAAAAATCAATGAATTTCATAATAATTTCAATGAAGATCTGCAGAATTTGAAAACATGCCCATGCAAGTATTCGAAACAAAGGTTATTGCAACTTATTGCGGCAGAGATAAATTTTTAAAAGATGGATATTATGTTTTACATTAGATGTGAGATGCATCTTCTTGAAACCGTTACATCACAATATTTTTAACCAAAGAAGTTGTCAAGTACGCTGGCAGCATCATCGACGACGTCTGTAGGAAGAGAGATCGTAAGTTTGAATTTCAATGAACTCCTTTATAAGAGAGCAGTTTGCAGCAGTCAACAAAAGCACATCCAAAACATGAATTACACAGTAAAAGATACTTTTTTAAGTGTTGAGCCAAAGATAAAGTATTACTAAAGAGAAATAATTTGTCACCTATACATTTAAGTTACTTTGTGATATAAAAAGAATAACAAGCAGTTATAATACGGCAGCAATTTAGAAATAAAATATTTTATAAGAGAGCAGTTTGCAGCAGTCAACAAAAGCACATCCAAAACATGAATTACACAGTAAAAGATACTTTTTTAAGTGTTGAGCCAAAGATAAAGTATTACTAAAGAGAAATAATTTGTCACCTATACATTTAAGTTACTTTGTGATAGAAAAAGAACAACAAGCAGTTATAATACGGCAGCAATTTAGAAATAAAATATTTTCAAATGCAAACTCACTTCCATCGTGTCCTTTGTGGCCTATAAAAATATATTAAAAATGTTAGAGATATTTTTCGTCAAATCAATAGAAGAAAGTACGAAAGAGATTAGAGGCTATACGCGCTAAGGAAGTATACTGACAACCAATGAATGTAATCAGAACACGACTTTGTGTTTTGCCCATAAAAAATAAATTGCATTAACATCACCACTAAAGTAAGAAATAAAACTTTTATAACATCAATGCAGCAAAAAGTAAATTTAAAAATCAAATAGTCTAATTAAAAAATTTAATGAAACAAACATATTGTAAATGAAATTCGCTGTACTTTATTACGTCCCTTCATACCACCTAACAGGAATAATAGTTTTGTCTATCTCCCCTACCTGTAACACATGAGACCGACGCTCTTTGTCCAATTCAACATTCAACTAGTCATGTCGCTTACATTCGGATTTGCATATACATCTAAAGTTTTTTCTCTTCGGCAACCCTATGATCGCCAAATTGTTGGTCCTCTTGGTGATTTAGCGCTGATATTTCCAATGATTGCTGAATTACGCCATAAGCATTTCAACACGTAATCTCTAGAAGGCCACTTCCAATCGAAAAACTGACATTTTTCTCGGATCGGTCTTCGATAAGTAATTGCGTGGTATGATTAGTGTGTGGTCGATTCTGAGCAAACTGTGTAAGTGTTTGATGCATAACAACACTGGGATAACAGTATGATCCCTTATACCTTTATGTAGCGTATGCATACGTTTTAAACGCAGCATTTTAATAATCCTAAAAAAACTGATATTGCTTTCAACTAACACAAAACAGTGGTCCCCGTCTATGTCAAATTAGTCAGCATTTGGTGAATACTAGACTTCAAATGTCCTCAAGGTTAGGCAATACATTCATGGTCCTAATTAGAAATATATTTTCATCAATACTACACCGTTCTGCATTACATGGGACGATAGGTAAACAAATAATCAAGATATACACTCACCAGCAGCAGCTAAAAAGACAAAATCATAAGAAATTAGACCAGTATCGAGCAAGGTATCTAGATGTTAAATAGTGCATTCTAAATAAATTCAAGACATTCATAATTTTAAACAAAGAAATATATCGATATTTTTTTCCAAGAAGATTGATTTTTACGCAAAAAACGTATTGGAAATTTAATGTTTCGAAATTATTCTGAATGCCTAAGATTATTAGACTCTAAGGAGTCTGGAATTTATAATTAAGAGTGGTATGCGCGCGTTCACTGGGTTGAAATTTATCCCTAATTTCTCAATTAGGTTTAAAATATTCTACAAGTAATTAGTGAAACAAATCAAAAAACAAATTCAAGAAGCCTTAGTAACTATTTCTTAGGAATGGAAAGTATTTTCCAGTAAAATGGGGCAATCCTGGTTGGAAAGTAATTTAATAGTGTAAATTTTCCTGATTTTTATCACTGGTTAATTGATTTAATGTGTTAATTCACTATTTACCGGAGATGATATGAATAATGATTATTTGTGTCTTTTTGAATCATTTTCTTGCATATGGGTTTTCATTTTATTTCTCTTTGGCAACTTTTGTTTGCCATTCACATGTGTACAGCTCATATGTTGTACGATGTATTTACATTGCAACTAAAATGTCAAGAAGTGTTCTGGTTTGTATTCATTTGCTACAATATATCTGTGAATGGATGTTATAGGAGTATCTTCTATATATTTCGTACTAAAATGTTTCTTTTGAAATCAAATAAATACATTATTTTTATACACAGGAAAGTATACTCATTAGCGATATAATCCATCAGTTTCAAACTTTAAATCAAAATCACTTGGGTACAATATAAAAAAATAAAATTTTAATATTAGCAACGCTGAAAACAATAGGATTTTCTACTATGGAGAGCAAATCATTCCATATTCAATCATTTTATGTACATAACTCGAAGAACTTGAATTTTATTTTCGATGCACCTAGCAATTTCTTCTGGAATAATGATGTATCGCATTGCTAGAATTCAAAAGCAGTTCTGTAAGCCTTTCATAAATTAGCCGTCAACTGATAGCAACTATTTGATCTAAAATAATTATTTAAACATACTAAATATTTTACTTCAATTCCACAGTTTTCCCATCAAAACAACATTTGTCACATTCCTTACGAAAGAAATTGCATTTTCAGACGACAAATCTTGTGTTCATAAAACAACAGGCCTGAAATCTAATCTAACAAAGCTGTAAATCTAATTCTTCATTCAAATTAAGCTTACTTCTGAAAAAGGATTTGGCGAAAATTTAATAATAATGAACTCCATTTCTAAAAGAGATCATGTAAACGTCTGATGTAGTCTAAAAGATATCAGATATTGCATTAAACTAATTTCGAAGGGGTTATATACTACTGTATATCCATCAACTTTTTAAAATAAAATGCATGCAAAGTATTGGAGTATCAGTCGAGAGGGTGCAAATTTGGGGTCGTCAAATTGAAAAAAATGTTTTTGTAGAATAGTACTTCACTAGGGTAATAAAAGTGCAAAGCGACAGGACACAACGCTCAGCCGGTTTCACGAAATAACGATTTCAAAAATGCATTTGAGTATGTATTCGATGTCTCTATACGAATTCCTGTAGACTTGCATATCTCGGTAGAAAATAATCCGTCTGAAACTATTCCAACCATCTTGATTACCTTAAAGTTTAATTTCGACGTTCAGCTTAATGCAAATTAACTATTCATCTGCATAAATGAGCCTTTTTAGACCAGTTTTTAGAGTAACGGATGAGTAAATGGAGAGTTCCGAGTTCAGAACTTGGTCAAACCAAAAACCGTCGTGTACACGGAGGCTGGTGCACGTTAAATCTGTCATGGCCTCAAATGTCCTCACGTTGGCGTGGTGTGGACGTGTGGAGAGGGGGATGTCAGCTCAGGTGTGACCTCGTCATCTGACCGTGGTTCAAAATTACGTGGTTTAGTCCTTGGATCTTTTCCTTTGGGTGTGATCCCAGACCGTCGTCAAAAGTCGTTGTTTTGCTCCAGTGCGACGTTAAATAAAATACATACGTAACCTGCTGTATATGATTGAAATAAAGCACATTTCCATTTTAAAAGGATTAATTTGTTACAAAAATTATTACGAATAAATATATTCTCCTTGCATTTTCATTTCTATGGTCTGTCTCTTATGCCTGGTCCAGACAATACATCACCTGCCTGGTTCAGACAATCAAGTGCATGTTTGAAATCGATACTTTTCAAAAACGGCTAAGTTTTGCGTCTAGTGAAGTACTTTCCAACATGAAGAAACCATTTTCAGCTCGACGACCTCAAATTTGGGTCCTCTCCATGTTAGATACAATACAAGTACACAATCAAAGTTCTTTCACTTACCCATTCCCAAAAGGGAGACCAAAGCGACGAGTACTTGCATTGGAGACATGGTAGCAAATTGATCGTTCTTCTGACTTTTCAATTCATGCCGTTTCAGCATTCGTATTCCGCTTATATAGAGATGGGGATGTTTTCCCAACTTGCAGCTGGGTTTTCGGTGATTGAAAAATCCTTTTAAGCAGCAGTAAAAATGTTTTGAACCTACTTAATGCAGTTTAAATGTGTAATTGATAAGCAGTATAATTGTTATTACTTTCGTTTTATTAATTAATATTTCAAATGTAACTACGAGAGGGATGTAACTGTAAACAAATTAAATGGTAGCTTATCTTTTCTTCTGCTGTCCAAATACTCTCGTGAAGTACCTTTCTGTGTTTACTTATCAACCGCCACATATAAAATCGGGATTTAATTTTTTTGCAATTTTTATTGTGGAAGAGCTGAAATCATATTCGGAAAATAGGCCATGTGACTTCCCATTCAGAAATCAAACAGGAAACACGTAGTCGCAGAAAAGAAACCAAAGAAACGTACCTAATGTTTTACTTTTAAATTGTTTTTAGTTTGCATTATTAATAACTAAATTACAATTCGAAAAATTATGAATAGAAAATTTGATATGTTTTGATAGAAATCGATTCAGGACTTTTTATGTGACCCATTAAAATTCAAGCTTTTACTCCCGGATAGTTTTTGCTGCACTTGAGTTTCTTTCCCTAGGTGATTTTACGAGGCATCCATGCATAAGTTGATAAAACTTATTACAAACTTGAGGAATGGGTAAATTTTGGAAGGTAGATATTTTAATAAACGTGTCGCACTGTAGGGGTAAATTTTGAACAAATGTTTGTTAATATCATTTATGTAAACTAGCTGGACATTGGTCACTTTTGGTATGGCGTTCCTATGATCAATTTAATAATAGTTGTACGGCAAAACTGTTATTTTACGCAATAGCGAAAATGGAAATAGTCGATTTTGATTAAACTAAAAAAGGTTTCTATGCGTTAAAGGAATCGTTGAAATTCATGCCAGATACAGTGCTGGGTATGATGAAACTACTGCAAGAGTTTGGAAGTCGGCTTTTATTTCCTTAATCTTGCCAACATCATAGGAAAATTATAAAATGACGGTTTTTCACTTAAAATAGGCACATAAAATGAAATGAAGGACAGCTCTGACGGAAACTCTATTTTGGAAAAATGTAGTGTATTATTAACTGATGGAAACACTCCTTCGATTAAGGAAAAACGACAAAAAGGAATTTCATGTGAAATTTTGCACGTGCACCATAATAATACTTATTTCAATCTTTTATCACATTTTTTAGAATATCGAAGGTTATAACTCATTATTAGCTGCGATGAAAAATAAAATTTACATCTAGTTAAAAATTTCCTGAGACAAAAATAATCAAATTACAATTATGAAAATTTCAGGATATATAGACATCTTGCTCTTTTACGTTGAAAAGTTTTGGTGTTTTCGGAGCACTCCCTCACGATGAAATATGCATTATCAAAACGAAAAAACGAATTTTTCCATGATTTTACTTTTAAATGTTTTTTTTTACTTTATAAAGGAGTAGAAATACAATCACCAAATCGCGCCACACTATTTGTTAGGAAAGGCTCTTCATTAAAAATAATTTTAATATTGTCTTTCCATTTTTAGAGATACCAGATGAATTTGAAATTTGTAGCAAATAGCAAAATTTCTATTTTCGTCGATCTCTCAAATTCAGCAATGATGGCTATCAAATTATATTCTTATGGTTCCTAAGAGATATTTTTCTGAAGACTGTGACTATATAAAAATTTTAAATTTGTGTCATTAACTTATTGAAATTTAGGGTCGCAAACAGGCCACTTTTAGTACTAGATAATCTAAATTTTTGTGACCTCGAACTTTAAAAGTCAATAATTAACAAACTTTAGGTTTCTGAAATCTAATATTATGCAATTGCTCAATACTATATGTGACCTATTTAAAAATTTATTCTCAATAAAATCGGTGATATGTCAAGCATAGTCGATTTGCTGATTTTGCATGGAATGAACCAGATATGAAACAAAGAATTTGAGAAATAAAACTATTGCAATCACGCTTTTTTATCAATTAATATTTTCCTGCTCAAAATATTACATCTTTCAGTAAATCAGAACATAAGAGATGATTTTACAATTCATCGTTCTTTTCCATGTCTAGTAATGAAGGGTATTTTAGTGCCCTGTTACCACGAATGCAGTCTTTTATTGAATTTATATCATTTTACACTGTCGCGATATCGTGTATACTTGATGGCTCTGAAAGTTTAAGTTGGAATTTAATACTCATTTCCTCTTCCCCTACTTATTACTTCCTTATTGCCTGACGTCCTCCTACGCATTACGTCATTACCGTCTGACATCACTAAGCACTTGCATCATCCTCAGTTGCTGCTGAGTTCTTATCAGAGGGAGTCCATAACAATAGGCGCTCCCTGATTCCATGTTCGTTATGCATGTATTGTTTTATTGATAATTATGCGTGTAAATAAAAGTAATGTTTCCTATCTATTTCCACGTACTCTCTTAACCCAACACTCGACGAGAATTGCTTTTCAGAGTGTGTTCAAAACTAGACTCCATCCACAAACGTCAAAATCCATATTCCGAATTCTTCGAAAATATTTTTGCTATGAATCGGAAATATTGTCTTAAATCCAAGAGATCCTTTATTGTTATTGCATTATCTTTTCTACATATGATTGATTATACAGAGGATTTGAAATACCCTGGCAAACTTTAAAAGGTTTAATTGTACTGGGTACGACCACCTTGCTGCCCACCTGCACAGGATCCACGCGTTGCCCTCCACAGAATGCTCGCTGTGTGGTCAGGGTGTCTTGGATGCTGCCCACCAGCATCAGTACCCGGCCTTGGACCAAGAACCGGACACCGAGGACGATGAGACGCGGAAGCTTTCCCGTCTCTAGTGGTCGGCGCGCCACCAAATGGCTCAACAGCATAGGGCTAGCAAGCACCAAAATCAACATTTTTTGTCAAAGGATGTGTGTCCGAAATTGTTGCGCATTGGTGCTAAGGGGCTCTTTTTGGCGTGTTTGCAATCCGTTCTTTTTTAAACCAGTCATTCACATTTCGGATTCCGTACCTGTTGGAGCGTTTCAAGAATTCCGACATGTCGATCACGCATACGATGAAGGATGCTGGTCAATGGGAACGGAAAGAGCTGCTTGAAGATTGTATTGTTCTTGTCCCAAGATTTATTACTATTTGACAGTAAAAATTTTCATTTTGAGGGTACCTCCATCACTAATTCAAGTTTGTTATTGAATTATCCATTACCTAATCTGCTTTCTTATGCCAAACATTACCTGACAAAAGAAGCTGCCTCGGGGGTACATCTTTAGATGTGTAAGGGATTCAGGAACCCTATGTACCCAAGTGATCTATTCTTTTCCCATGGGATTTTTAATGCCTCTGGAAGACATGAGGATCGCGACCAGAGGATTCCCCAGAGATCTTTCTCTACTTTCTTCACTCTGTCTCGTGCCGCGATAGCCCGGTATGACGAGTAACGGATTAGCAACCGCAGGGTTGCAAGTTCAAATCCAACCAAAAACCGTTATGTACAAAGGGGACTGGTGCACGTTAAATCTTTCGTTTCCTAAAATGTCTTCAAGTTGGCGAGGTGTGGAAGTTTAGAGAGGGGTGCCAGTTCAGGTATGACCTCGTAATCTGACCGTGGTTCAATATGACGCTGTGTTGTCCTTGAATCTTTCCCTTGGGGGTTGATCGCGAAACGTCGCCAATAGCCCGTTGTGTTGCTCCAGTACGACGTCAATTAAACCTACCTACTGTTTTGTGTTTGGTGACACTTTTCCAAATATGGCCCTTGAACCCCAAAACAACCAACCGACCAACCCGGCAAAAGAAAGCAAAAGACGAAATCCAAACTTCTTTCGCCAATGCAATGGCTTCCTCTGAAACTACAAATAAGTAAAAAGCAAGCACTGTGATAAAAAAACACTTGGAATGTTCCAATAAAAAGGTTTGCTTTTGTAAAATACCGTCGAAATCTTTAATAAGAAGGTAATAGAAAATCCAATGCAGTTTACATATATTTAATTGTCAAATGAAATGTTGAACTAATTAATAAAGAGAGAACATGTTTAAACAAGTAATGGAGCCGTCTTTATTGCCAAGTCTTACATCAAGCTCATTTAATTGCAATACGATCTGCAGAATGTGAACGTTGAAAACATGTCCATGCAAGTGTTCGAAACAAAGGTTATTGTAACTTATTGCGGTAAATATAAATTTTTAAAAGAGATACATTATGTTTAAAATTAGATGTGAGATGCATTTTCTTGAAAGCGTTACATCCCAATATTTTTAACCAAAGAAGTTGTCAAGTACGCTGGCAGCATCATCGGCGAGGTCTGTAGGAAGAGAACATAAACATGAATTTCAATAAATTTCTTTATAGGACAGCAGCTTTTAACAGTTAACAAAATCACATCCAAAACATGAATGACATAGTAATAGATACTTGTTTAAGTGTTAAGCCAAAGATAAAGTATTACTAAAGAGACATACTTTATCACCTATACATTTAAGTTACTTCGTGATATAAAAAAAAACTGTTATAATATGGCAGCAATTTATAAATAAATATTTTCAAATGCAAACGCACTTCCATCGGGTCCTTTGTGGCCTGTAAAAATGTATTAAAAATGTTAGTGAGACATTTTCCGTTAAATCAATAGTAGAAAGTACGAAAGAGATTAGAGATGCAAAGGAAGTACACTGATAACCAAATAATATAATCAGAACACCGCGTTTAGCCTGTAACAAAATAAATTGCATCAACATATCACAAAATAAGAAATAAAACTTTTGTAACTTCAATGCAACAAAAAGTACATTTAAAAATCTCATATCGTCTAATTAATAAATTGAATGAAACAAACATATTGGGGAAATGAAATTGGCTGTACTTTTTCAATTGATGCCACCTAATACCACCTAACAGGAATAATAGTTTTGTGTATATCGCCTACCTGTAACACAGGAGACCGACGCTATTTGTCCAATTTTCAACATTCATCTAGTCATGACGCATACATTCGGATTTGTGTTCGGACATCTAATGTTTTTTTGTCTTCGGCAAAATCACTAAAATGTTTGTCTACTTGGTGTTTTAGTGCTGATATTTCCAATGATTGCTGAATTACGCCTTAAACCTTTCGACACGTAATCTCTAGAATGCCACTTCCAATCGAAAAACAGACATCTTTATGGGATTGGTCTTCGATAAGTAATTGCGTGGTATGATTAGTGTGTGATCTATTCTGACCATACTGTGTAAGTATCTGATACTTAACAACACTGGGAAAACGGTACGATCACTCATACTTTTATCTAGCGTATGCACTGTTAATAATACGACTAGTACGTTTGCAAGCGTTATAAGTCATCAGATACTTTTATACGCAGCATTTTAACAATCCTAAAGACGAAAATTTCTCTTATTGCTTTCGACTAACACAGCAGAACACTCATCCACGTCTAAGCCAAATTAGCACATTTGATGAAAACTAGATTTCAAATGTAATGTCCTCAAGATTATGCAATACATACATGGGCCTAATTAAAAATATTTTCATCAATACTACACCATTCTGTATTACACTGCTGGCCACCGTAAATGCAACACCCTGAAGGAAGCATGCAAATAATATGAAATTTACAACATGCATTAGCGGAGGTGAGATATGCAAATGATTAGAATTTCAGCGCAGACGCACATCACGCGCGCCTGTGGCGCCACTTCAAAGCGCTATATAAGGCTTGAGATTTCGACGATTTCAAGTACGGCAATTGTGTTTTTCTTGTGGTTTTTTTTTTAAAAAAACGATCAATTATGCCTCGTAGAAAACAGCGATCATCTTTTGATCAAGTATCCGAGTTCGACAGAGGAACGATAGTGGCCTACCGAGATTGTGGATTATCTTTCAGGGAAATCGGTAGTCGTGTTGGACGAAACCAAACAACTGTAATGCAGATATGTGATCGTTGGATGCAGGAGGGTACGACGGACCGACGTGTTCGATCGCATCCACCTCAGTGCACCACTTCACGCGATGACAGGCATATTGTGCGTATGGCAGTGACGGATCGCTCAGCCACATCACGAACCATAGCACAGCACATTCAGTCTGTACCGCATCATCCAGTGTCTGCGCGTACCATTCGACGCCGTTTACAGCAGAGTGGTCTGTCCGCAAGACGTCCATTGCTTCGTCTACTCTTGACGCAGAACCACAGACGTTTCCGCCGCCAATAGTGCGATGAAAGAAGGATGTGGACGGCAGAATGGAATGAAATTGTCTTTACTGACGAGTCACGCTTCTGTCTGCAACACCACGATGGTCGGATTCGAGTCTGGAGACACCGTGGAGAGAGGATGCTGAACAACTGCGTTATGCACCGCCACTCTGGTCCTGCACCGGGTATTATGGTATGGGGCGGTATTGGATATCACTCTCGCACTCCTCTAGTACGCATTGCCGGTACTTTAAACAGCCAGCGCTACATCTCCGAGGTGTTGGAGCCAGTTGTCCTTCCTTACCTTCAGGGCTAGCCCACAGCCATATTTCAACAGGATAATGCGCGACCACACGTGGCACGCATTGTCCAAGGGTTCTTCGTCAATCGCCAGATTGAATTGCTTCCCTGGCCAGCTCGCTCTCCGGATCTTTCGCCGATAGAAAACATGTGGTCCATGGTTGCTCAACGATTGACCCAGAATACATCCCCAGCTGCCACACCAGATCAACTTTGGCAACGTGTGGAAGCTGCTTGGTCTGCTGTACCCCAAGAACACATCCAAAGTCTCTTTGAATCAATGCCGAGGCGTGTAGCAACGGTGATCTCCAACAATGGCGGCTACTCTGGCTACTGATTTTGGCAGGAACCACACTTCACAGAAGTCTGTAAATTCAATCATTTGATACTTGGTCAACATGTTATCTACAAAATAAATTTTGTTGTGATACCTCTTGTCTTTCTTGGTGTTGCAATTTGGGTGGCCAGCAGTGTACATGGGATGATAAGTAAACAGGTCATCAAGATATACACTCTCCAGCAGCAGCTAAAAAAACGAAATCATAAGAAATTAGACCTGTATTGAACAAAGTATCCACATGTTAATTAGAGTATTCTAAATTCAAGACACATTCATAATTTTAAACACAGAAATATTTCGATATTTTTTCCCAAAAGATTGATTTTATGCAAAAAACGTATTGTAAATTTAATATATTTTTAAGTTATTCTTAATGCGTAATATTATCCGACTCACAAGACAGTCTGGAATTTATAATTAAGCGTGGTATGCTTTCACTGGGTTGAAATTTATCCCTGATTTCTGAATGAGGTTTAAAACATTCTTCAAATATTAATGAAACAAAGCAAAACAAATACACGAAGCCTTAGTAACTATTTCTTAGGAATGGGAAGTATTTTCCTGTAAAATGATGCAACCGTGGTTGAATCGTAATTTAATAGTGCAAATTGCCTGATTTTAATCATTGGTTAACTGTTTGAATGTGTACATTCACTGTTTACCGGTGCTTACGTACATAAAGATTCTCCCTGTGTGAGTGTCTTGTTGAATCATTTTCTTGCATATGGGTTTTCATTTTATTTCTCTTTTGCAACTTTTGTTGGTGATACACATATATGTAGGTCATATGTTGTACGATGTCTTAACATTGAAACTAAAATGTCAATAAGTGTGTATGTTGTGGCTTATATTTATTAGCTACAATACATATCGGAATGGATGTTATAGGAGTATCTTTTAATAATTTTATACAGAAAAATATGTTTTTAAATCTAACAAATACATTATACATAGGAAAGTATAAACATTATCGATATTGTCCATCAATTTCAAACTTTAAATCGAAATACCTTTGATGCAATTTAAAAAGGAAATAAAAGTGTTTAATATTAACAAAGCTGATTATTTAATTGGATTTTCTATTATGGAGAGCAAATTATTCCATATTCAATCATTCTATATACGAGTACTCGAAGGAGTTAAATTTTATTTTCTATACAACTAGCAATTTCTTCTGGAATAATGATATATCGTATTACCGGAATTCAAAACCAATTCTGTAAAGCGTTTGTTAATAAGTCAACTAATATAGCAACAATTTGTTTTAAAAAAATTATTTAAATATACTAAATGTTTAACTTATATTCCACATTTTTCCCATCAAAACAACATTTGTCCCAAACCTCGTAAAACGAATCGCGTTTTTATAAAACAAATCGCATTTTCAGACGACAAATCTTGTGTTTATAAAATAACAGGCCTAAGTAGGGCTGTAAATCTAATTCTTCAAGCTGACTTCATTCAAAATAAGCTTACTTCTGAAAAAGGAATTGACGAACATTTAATATTAGGGAACTTCATTTCTCTCCATTTCTAAAAGAGATCCTGTAAACTTCTGAAGTTGTCTAAGAGATATCAGATATTCCATTAAACTAGTTTCGAAGGGGCCATTCACTACTGTAACTAACGTATCCATCAATTTTTGCAAATAAAATGCATGCAAAGTATTGGAGTTTCTGTCGAGAGAAAGCGAATTTGGGGCCGTCGAATTTTAAAAAATGTTTTAGTACTCCACTACAGGAATACAAATGTTTTTCCTATTAAAAGAACATTTGTCCAAAACCTCGTAAAACGAATCGTGTTTTAATAAAACAAATCGCATTTTCAGACGACAAATCTTGTGTTTATAAAATAACAGGCCTAAGTAGGGCTGTAAATCTAATTCTTCAAGCTGATTTCATTCAAATTAAGTTTACTTCTAAAAAAGGAATTGGCGAACATTTAACAATAGGAAACTTCATGTTTCTCCATTTTTAAAAGAGATCCTGTAGACTTCTGAAGTTGTCTAAAAGATATCATATATTCCATTAAACTAGTTTCTAAGGGGCCATATACTACTGTAACTAAGGAGTCCATCAAGTTTTGCAAATACAATTCATGCAAATTATTGAATTTTCTGTCGAGAGGGCGCGAATTTGGGGTCGTCGAATTGAAAAAATATTTCTGTCTGTCTGTTTGTTCTCTATACAAATCTACACCGTTTGACCAATCTGCACCAAATTTAGTACACTTTGGAACCCTGTGGGTAAAGTAGGCTACATATTAACCCCCGGTCTATTTGTCTTGGGTGTGCAGAGGGGTGTAACATCCCGTCATCCTTACAGAGCACTTGCTAGGGGGCGCTCTCTCTCGGTCTGGCTGTGCAGATGACGTCGGAGTTAACATCTACAGGAGTCGCCTCTAAATTTAACCTTGGAGGGTTTTTGGAATCTTAGAGCATGGTGCAATCGTGCGGTTGCACTGAAAATCACTCAGTATCGTATCGTTCATGTATCCCGTCTGTAAATTGTAAACTGTAGCTTTATTATTGGAATGTAAATTTTTAGCATAATATAAGATTATTTTTGTAGAATTTTTTTATCGTCGATATGGTACAGAGGGCTAAAGACAATTCGAAATCCTCATAGGAATAACATTGCGTGTTTATTCTATCAATGTCAGACCAAATCACACTAAAATTGGTACATTCATCCTGTAGAATTCTGCGGGACACATAGGCTATATATTAACCCCGTTCGATTTTCCATGGGTCTGCAGGGGGCTAAAAACAATTCGAAATTTTCATAGAAATAATATTGAGCAATATTTCGATGAATCATGAACAATTCAACCCGAAAGACGCCGGGTAATTCAGCTTGTATGGTAAATAGAAACAGGAGTTGAGCATATGAGTTACAATTTTAAGCACTATCTTTTAGTAAAAAAATGACTCGTGTGTGGGCCCAATTCGAAGACGTGTCAGTTTGACATCCCTAGCATTGAAGACACTAGAGACTGATGATGAATTAATGGTGTGATGAACGCAATTCGTTGGTGACTTACAGATTCCTAGGCTCTGGTCCCAGAGAGTGAAGAGTTGCTTGTCGGAGCTGTAATGTAATGTCCTCAACCCTCCAATTGCTATCCCGTGACTCTACCTACTGGGATAACATAGCCCTTCTTCCGCCGAAGCACATGTAGGCAATATGGAACACCTCCATTTTACGCAATGTGAAACATGTTTCATATCCGTATATGGAACATGTTTCATAACCATATATGGAACATGCTTTACATTGCATGCATTTTACTTACTATGAATATCAGAATTTTCACAATGCTATTGTGAAACATTCGCTATGAGATAGTACTGTTTTCAATTAATTGAAAATTAATAAATCAGTCTTTTCCACGGATTAGTAACGGATTAGCAACTGGAGGGTTGAGAGTTCGAATCCAACCCAAAACCGTCGTGTACAAAAGGGGATGGTACACGTTAAATCTGTCGTGGCCACAAATTTCCTCACGTTGGCATGGTGTGTAAGTTTGGAGAGTAGGGTGCCAGCTCAGGTGTTGCCTCGTCATCTGACAGTGATTCAAAATTACGCGGTGGTGCTCAAGGATCGGGTTTGATCCCGGACCGTCGCCAATAGCCCGTTGTGTTGCTCCAGTGCGACGTTAATTAAATACCTACATACTTACCAACCACGTTTGGAGAAATTAGTTTGGCTAAATACTGTACCCACTGAAATTCCAAGACTCCGTCAAAAACGTTTTCAGTAAACTCCGCATCACAAACATGCATTATCTTTAATATTGATTCTACTGATCGTTATACCGATTTGTAATATATTTTGTAGTTTAGTGTTGATTATTCTTTACACTTTGGAAGACCAAGTTACAGTTGTAAAACGAAAGTGATGAGACGAAGTATGTTTGAGGGTGGCTTAGATAGGACGGAGAAATCGAAGAACCAAAATTGGTAAATACGCTATTCGGTAGAAAACGTACATTACCTGAGATTTTAGAAGGAAAGCTGGGTCATGAAAAACAGTTTTGTGGTTTGAGGACGAAAGATTTATAATGAGAATGACATACTGAAAATATTCCGAATCTTTTATAATGACTAAATGATGTTGAATGCAGTTAAACGTAAATACAAAACCATGAATGTTTTTTCGTACTTCAGAACTAACTAAATATACATTTTTTACATTTAAAAACTTATGGGTTTTTATTTTTTTTTGCTTGAGCACATATGAAGCTATCAAAGCAAGAGTGGCATAACTACCAACATACCCGATGGAGATAAATTCGATTTTCTTGTCATCACGTTTTATGTTTTTATTTATCCACAATGTGATTTGAGGAGGGTTAAAATCTATATCGCAAACGCATTAAATGTCAAGAGAGTGAGTGCACTGTAGGTGCCAAAAATAATTATTTCCCCACTCTTGCTCTGATAGCCTTATACATTTTTATATACGTGGAAATTTAAGCCTTTTTGCGTTTGTGGCAAATTCTTAAGTTCCGTATTAGATTCCATTTGTTTTAAAAGGACTATTTGGGGAGGGGCTTTTAACTTTAACTCAAAATTTTTTTTAATTAGAAAAATTATTTATTCACATGAATCTTAATTAATTTTGTCATGATTTGACGTCTGATGAATTAAAAAAAATACATTTCCCTACTGTTGACAATCTTTTAAAACCAAATGTTTCATATTAAGTGCCTTGACTGTATGCCAATGCTTGAACACATTAGATATGAACGCATGAAAAAAACATGTATGGTCATAAAAAATCTATCGCAGTCTCACTATCTTTGAGATAAATATGTTTCGACCAAAAATATTTATCTACCAGCGAAACAGACACGAGACATGAATTTTCATATTCATATCTAAGTCAACAATACCCTACAAAGTAGTAATTTCCTATGATCCTTTTTTTATAGCTGTCGATATCTAAAAGCTATATCTTTTTAATGCCTATTGCCATGTATAGAACACCGTATCGGATTTATGTCAGTTCGCATGATCGCGATATCGTGTCTGAAACTGTGATTCGTAGGTGTTATTTGCAAATCGTTCCTTTTTAAGACTGCTATTTACAAATAGTGCTTTTTATTATTCCATTATCTATTATATGGATTATTATACAAGGCGTATCAAAATTCCCCAACCCAACGTGAGGACATTTGAGGCCACGACAGATTTAAAGTGCACCAGCCCCCTTTTGTACACGACGGTCTTTGGTTGGATTCGAACTCGCAACCCTCACGTTGCTAGTCCATTCCTTTTCCAATCAGGTTACCAGGGCCCTGTATTGTTAAGAATACGTTATGAGACTCACCATGCACAAAGAGAAAAATAATGCCAGTTCACGATCTTGCTTGCAACAATGGCTTAACCTGTATCATTATTTTTATACTTATATACTTGTTCCATAACGCTTTCTTAGGGCTAAGAGTTTTAAGTATCCTTTTGATATTAACGTACCGACGAAAGTGAGCGAAAGAGGTTAAGCAAACTCTTTTAAACAAAACAAAAGCTTATTCAGCCAATTGTGTGTTAAGTAATTTATTCAGAAAGGAAACAAGCTTAAAGCTCATAATTAAAGTGTTTGCTTTTTGTTTTATTCAATCTAATTTAGAAACGAGAAGCTAATAAAAAGCAAGTGCAACTTACATGTATTTAATTTTTAAATGGAATGTTCACAAATGTGACTTTTAAATTACTTAGCCAATTGTGTGTTAAATAATTTATTTATTCAGAAAGGAAACAAGCTTAAACGTGTAAGGAAATCAACTTTATTGCATATATTATACATTATCCAAAATGTTATTCAAATATTTGGAATGTCCCAATTGAAATGTTTATATTTTTATTTAATTCAATCTAATTCACAGAAACGAGAAGCTAATAGAAAAGCAAGTGCAGCTTACATATATTTAATTTTAAAATGGAATTATCACAAATGAGACTTTTCACTTATTGTGTTAGTAAATGGTGTGTTGAATAATTTATTCTGAAAGAAAACAAGCTTAAACATTTAATAAAGGCCTCTTTATTGCATATATTTTACATCAAGCTCTTTCCTGACGGAAAGGTCTGCAGTATTTGAACATTGAAAACATGTCGATGCAAGTCTTCGAAGATAAGGTTATTGTAGTATATTCAGGCGAAGATAAATATTTAAAAGATGGACATTATGCTAAAGTAGATGTGAGATGCATCGTCTCATGAAAACATTATATTTGAATATATTTCAAGCAAAGCCTGCGTCAAATATTTTGGAAGGATGATGGGGAGGGTCTGTAGGAAGATAGAACATAGTATTCAAATTTGATAAGCTTTTTATAGGAGAGCAGTTGTTTTTAACAATCAAAAGGAAACGCAAAACATGAATTACATAGAAATCGATACGTGTTTAAGTGTTAAACCAAATATTAAGTGCATGCATACACTAAAATTGACCTGAATATCGATTTAGTTTTTATTGATTCAAAATATTTCCCAATTTCTGAGATTTTAAACGATACCAAGATCTTGTAAACATTCGGAATACTTTTCTTGTTACAAGGGTTTTTCGTCAGATGCTGTCACCAGTACAAACATGTTTCCAAAACTTTAAACTCAATTTCTGAAGAACTGTGTTTTGCAATACGATGCTTTGTTCAAACGGTGATAACACAACGATGAATTAATCTATTAATAATTATTTTCGTATCATTTTAATTTATATAATACAGTGGATGTCCTGAACCTCAATCTAAGTTCTTAGCTAAGAAATGAATTTTTAGCTGATTTTTAAATGTTAAAATTCATGAAAAAAATTTTGATCCTTTTAGCCTTCCTTGGTAAAAAAATTGTATGAAGAAACCTATATCTTCCACCTTTATTAGATAATTAATAATTATTAATTATCTAATTTACGATTTTTTATCACTGAAATTATTTTAAGCACAACCAATGACTTGTCGGATAAGAGAACTCGATTTTCAAAATCAAAATTAAAAAATTCTTCCAGTGTATACGTACAGCTTAAATCGATACAATTTGCGATATATTCATTTAAATTCCATAATACTGATTTAGAAAGAACAACCTAGTCAAAATATTTTCGCAATTTAAGAATATATGTTCAAATTCAAATTCAGGTTCATTGTATCCAATAAAAATATAATAAAAAATGCTATTGAAACATTTTTCGTTTTTGAAATGCAATGTAATATATTATATTCATCTGTCCGAACATTACAACCGAATGATATTTACATAAAATCAATAGTTAAAAGTGCGAAAGCAATTAAAGACTATGCAAAGATAAGTACACTGGCCACTAACTTAATGTAATCAGTACTCTGTGTTAAGCCCATAAAAATTAAAATTGCATTAACATCACCACTAAAGTAAAAAATAAAACTTTTATTACTTCATTGCAACGAAACGTAAATTTCGAAACCCCAATCTTTTAATTAATAAGCCTAAAGAAATAAAGTAAATTTTAAATATGATTCGATCTACTTCCTTCCAAGCCCCTTTATTAGACATTAACATTTTGTCTCCCTCATCCACCTGTACCTCTAGAAGTTCGGCCCTAAAATCCAAGAGCGTATTTTTCCAATTCAACATTCATCCATTAATGTCAAGGTTTACCTTCAGATGAAACTACGTACAACTGAACTTCACTCTGTCTTTGCACCATGCACCTCCCTCCGAAAGTGTTCTAAATCAACTGAATAGTTCCAGTGGACGGATTTTCGGATTTTACACAAAATTGGACTCCTCACAGGATCACTGGAAATTGTATGGCCTCACAGAATATTCTCTCACTCAAGAATAGCTAGCAGTTAATGTATTAGTCCAACGGTTTCGTGATTTTGCACGCATGTGCTTTTATGTCCTCGCTCCACGGCTGCAAAGTTAATCAATGCCGCACAAACAATTCTTGTTAGATTCTAGAACCGTTCTACAAAAGTAGAACCATACTCGTTCAGATTTACGATGGTGGTATACTTTCCGGACAGACGTCTTAAGTTGCTGTTTTGTCTTAGAGTAAGTCAACTAATTGAATGGACTGTACTTTATTTACAAATCGGATCAAAGTTCCCAAGAAAAGAAATTCGTCCCATGATGCGTCTAGAGAATAATACCTAGAGTTCAAATACCAAGTGCGAAGTAACTTATTTTTACAGGAGAGCGTATTGCACAGATACACGAGCATGCGCAGTAGAGATGCATCAAAAGGTCGCCAAGGCACATGTATCGAAATGTCGCCAAGGCGCCAACAGTAGCAAATGCCAAACAACACTGGGATAACAGTATGATCACTCATACTTTTATCTAGAGTATTAACTCATACTGTTAGTACGTTTGCAAGTGTTATAAAGCGTCAGATACTTTCATGCGCAGAATTTTAACAATCCCAAAGACGAAACTTCTTGGTATTGCTTTCTATTTACACAGAATATTCGTCCCCATCAAAGCCAAATGAATCAGTACTTGATGAATACCAAACTTCAAATGTAATATCCTCACACTGCAGTGTTTATGGGGATAGTTAGAATATATTCTCATAAATGCTATGTCGCGTCACATTACATTGGATGTTAGACGTATAATAATCTGGATAGACACTCACCAAAAATAGCTGAAAAAACGAAAAAAGTGTTAGAATTGTATCAAACTATACAAAAAATTGAATATAATATTCTTAATTCAACAAATTAAAAATTAAAATCAAAGCATTTCCAGCAAGTTTTCCGATTTAAAAACAAAAAAATCTCTTTGCAATTTACTATATTACAGAATTAAACAGAGCTTTTAGTTAAGAATCGACTTTACAGCTGATTTTTAAACGTTAAAATTTATAAAAAAGAAACATAATCAGTATTTCATGAATACCAAACTTGACATGTGGACGTATAATAATCAGGATAGATACTCACGAGAAGCTGTTGGAAAAAACGAAAGAATGTTAGAATTTTATCAAACTATACAAAAAATTAAATATAATATTCTTAATTCAACATATTAAAAATTAAAATCAAAGCATTTCCAGCACGTTTTCTGATTTTAAAAGGAAAAGCTCTGGAATTTACTATACTATTGAATAAATCAGAGTTCTTAGTTAAGAAATGAATTATTAGCTGATTTTTAAATGATTAAAATTCATGAAAATAATCTTGATTTCTTTTAGACTTACTTGGTGAAAACAATTGTATAAAAAACCTATTCGTATCAGCAACTTTATGGAGGGTCAAAACACGAATAATATTAGGAATAATTTAAAACAGGAATTGTCTTTCTGAACAAGTTAGAACTTGAGATATCACTGTTCAAAAAACATGCCAATTAGCTGATATCTAAATTAGATAATCAATAATTATTAATTATCAGATTTACAATTTTTCTCACTGAAATGTTTTTAAGCATAAGCCAATGACTTGTTGGATAAGAACTGGATTTTTAAAGTCAAAATTAAAAAATGTCTTCCATTGTAAACGTTCATCTCAAATAGAAATAATTTGCCACCTAATCATTTAAATTACTTAATACTACTTTAGAAAGAACAACTAGTCAAAATATTATCGCAATTTCAGAATATATGTGCAAATTCATACTCACGCCCATGGTATCCTATAAAAATATAATAAAGAATGTTATTCAAATATTTTTCGTTTTTGAAATGCATAGTAATATATAATATTCATCTGTCTGACCATTACAACCGAATGATATTGATATAAAATCAATAGTTGAAAGTACGAAAGCAGTTAAAGGTTATGCAAAGGTAAGTACACTGGCCATTAATTTAATGTAATCAGTATTGTGTCAAGCCCATAAAATTAAAATTGCATTAACATCACAATTTAAGTATAAAATAAAGCATTTGTTACTGCAGAGCAACGAAACGTAAATTTCGAAATCCCAGTCTTCTAAATAATAAGATCAAAGAAATAAAGTATATTGTAAACCTGATTCGCTCTATTTCCTTTCATGCCCCTTTGTTTCACAGTAACATTTTCTCTCCCTCACCCACCTGTACCTATGGAAGCTCGGCCCATAAAATCCAAGAACGTATTTTTCCAATTCAACATTTATCCATTAATGTCAACGTTTACCTTCAGATGGCACTACCTACAACTGCACTTCACGGTCACGCATCGAAAGGTTGCCAAGGCACATACAACGAAAGGCCGCCAAGGTGCCAACAGTAGCAAATGCCAAACAACATTGAGATATCAGTATGATCACTCATACCTTTATCCAGAGTATTAACTCATACTTTTAGTATGTTTGCAAGTGTTATAAAGCGTCAGATGCTTTCATGCGCAGCATTTTAACATTCATAGATACGAAACTTCTTGGTATTGCTTTCTATTAACACAGTATATTGGTCCCCATCAAAGCCAAATGAACATTATATCAGTATTTGATGAATACCAAAGTTCAAATGTAATGTCCTCGCACTGCAGCGTTTATTGGGATTGTTAGATTATATATTATCATAAATCCTATATCGATTCACTTTACATTGGATATTAGTCGTATAATAATCTGGAGAGACACTCACCAGGAGCACCTGAAAAAAAACCCAAAGAGTATTAGAATTTTATCAAACTATACAAATATTAAATATAATATTCTTAATTCACCAGATTAAAAATTAAAATCATAGTATTTCCAGCAAGTTTTGTGATTTTAAAACAAAAAGTTTCTTTGGAATTTACTATACTACAGAATGAATCCGAGTTTTTAGTTCAGAAATGAATTTTTAGCTGATTTTGAAATGTTAAAATTCATGAAAAAAAATCTTGATTTTTTTAGACTTTCTTTGTGAAAACAATTGTATAAAAAACCTATTCCTTTCAGCAACTTGATGGAGGGTAAAAACATGAATATTAGGAATAATTTAAAACAGGAATTGTCTTTATGAACAAGTTAGAATTTGAGGTAACACTGTTCAAAAACATGCTAACAAGCCAATTATATATAAATTAGATACATTGTTAAGTATCTAATTTACGATATTTTTTCACTGATATGATTTTACGCAAAAGCCAATGACTTGTTGGATAAGAACTGGATTTTTTATGTCAAAATTAAAAGTCTTCCATTGAATACGTACACCTTAAATCGACATAATTTGCCACCTATTCATTTAAATTCCTTAATACTGATTTAGAAAGAACAACCTTGTCAAAGTATTATCTCAATTTTAGAATATATGTTCAAATATTTACGTCCAGTGTATCGTAGAAAAATATAAAAACAAATGTTATTGAAACATTTTTCGTTTTTGAAATGCATTGTTACATATAATATCCATCTGTCTGACCATTACAACCTAATGATATTGACATAAAATCAATAGTTGAAAGTACGAAAGTAGTTAAAGACTATACGATAGTAAGTACACTGGCCACTAATTTAATACAATCAATACTCTGTGTTAAGCCCCAAAAATTAAAATTGCATTAACATCACCACTAAAGTATAAATTAAAATTTTGTTATTTGAGTTCAGCGAAACGTAAATTTCGTAATCCCAATCTTCTAGTTAATAAGCTCAAAGAAATAAAGTATATTGTAAATATGATTCGCTCTACTTCCTTCCATGCCCCTTTATTCGACATTTACATTTTCTCTCCCTCACCCACCTGTACCTCTGGAAGCTCAGCCCATAAAATCCAAGAACGTATTTTTCCAATTGAACATTCATCCATTAATGTCACAGGAACATTGCAAATGGTATGGTCTCACAGAACATTGTCTCACTCAAGGGCAGCTAGCAGTTAATGGATTAGTCCAACGGTTTCGTGATTTTGTACGCATGTGCTTTTATGTCCTCGCTCCTTGGTTGTACAGTTACTTCAATGTCGTAAAAACAATTCTTGTTCCCTTCTAGAACCGTTCTAGAAAAGTAGAACCGTTCTCGTTCGGTTTAACGATGGTTGTATAATTTCCGGACAGACTTCTTAAGTAGCTGTTTTGTCCAAGAGTAAGTCAACTAATTAAATAGACTGTACTTTATTTATAAATCGGATTAAAGTTCCCAAACAAAAGAAATTCGTCCCACGATGCGTCTAGAGAACAACTAGAGTTCCATTACCAAGTTCGAAGTAACTTATTTTTCAGGAGAGCGTATTGCACAGATACGCTAACATGAGCAGTGGCGATGCATCAAAAGTTCTCCAAAGCGCATGCATCGAAAGGTTGCCAAGGCTAATGCAACAAAAGGTCGCCAAGGCACATGCATCAAAATTTCACCAAGGCATTTGCAACGAAAAGTCGCCAATGCGAACGTATCGAAAGGTCGCCAAGGCACATGCATGGGCATTGGCACCGCAGGTGACCACTTACCTCCCGACATGAATCAGGTTTAAGTGGTGTCTAGGTTACCTACGGGAATCTGAATAAGGCACATGCATCGAAAGGTCACCAAGGCACATGCATCGAAAGTCCGCCAAAGCGTATGTATCGACAGGTCGCCAAGGCGTATGCATCGAAAGGTCGCCAAGGCACATGCATGGAAAGGCCCCAAGGCGCCAACAACACTGCGATAACAGTATGATCGCTCATACATTTAACTAGAGTATTAACTCATACTTTTAGTACGTTTAAAAGCGTTATAAAGCGTCATATGCTTTCAGCAGCATTTTAACAATCCTAGAGAAGAAACTTCTTCGTATTGCGTTCTATTAACCCAGAATATTCGTCTTCATCAAAGCGAAATGAATATTAAATCAGTATTTGATGAATACAAAATTTCAAATGTAATGTCCTCACACTGCAGCTTTTATGGGGATAGTTAGAATATATTCCCATAAATCCTATATCGTTTCACATTACATTGGATGTTAGACGTATAATAATCTGGATAGATACTCACCAGCAGCAGCTGAAAAAAATTGAAAGAACGTTAGAATTTTATCAAACTATATAAATATTAATTAAAAATTAAAATCAAAGCGTTTCCAGCAAGTTATCTGATTTTAAACAAAAAAGCTCTCTTTGAAATTTACTATACTGCCGAATGAATTTGAGTGGGTAGAATTATTTGACATTCAGGACAGTTCATGTGTGAACTGTGTTCACATAGTTGAAAAACTTCCGGGGTTTTAAAATGAGGTTTCTAAAATTTGACCGATGCATTCTTGAAATATTCAATATAATGAAGCAAAGATTGTGGATACGAAACCTTAGTAATACCTTTTTATAGATGGGAATTATTTTGCGATAAAATCAAGTGATACTTAGCCTGGGCTTGATTCAATAATGTAAATTGCCTGTTCTCTAATTATTATTAAACTGGGGGCTTCAGCCCCCTGCTCGGTTTAGCTCGCCAACCCCTAGGAACTGCTAACGCAGTTCCTTTCGGATCGCACCGCGATTCAAGCTCGCTTCGCTCGCCTCACCGTGTACTAAACCATTTTAGTCTAGTAGATGGCTAGTTTTTCTGTTTGTGGCAGATTCTTGACAATATAAATAAGCAACTTGAAAAGTAAATTGTCTAAGAGATGCAAATTTCAATAAATGACCATGTAAAGCAGTTTATAATTTTTTACACGATTTATCATTTAATAAGTATGGATGACCAACTCCCTAATTTCAGGAAACTTCTACATTTTCAACCTCTAATGCATCTGGACATGACATGGATTGTTGATAACATATAAAAAAGAATTGTCTGAAAGCATGCATATACATATTTAAAAAAATAGCAAAAAATATACCTGACAATCAATCACAGAAAACTTCATAAACACAATTAAATATTTCACATTTGGGAGCTACTACAGAAACTGATTCAAAAGATCGTGCTCTTGATAAACCAACATAGAATTGTCCATGACTAAAAACAGGTTCATTGAGCACCAAACATATCTTTTCAAAAGTTTGCCCTTCCGACTTATTAATTGTCATGGAAAAGGCTAAACGAATGGGAAATTGCACACGTTTAAATTTGAAAGGTATGTTACTCTGAGATGGAATAAAAGGGATTCGAGGAATGAGAAATGTCTCTGTACCATCAATGGATTTTGCCTGAATAATGTTTTGCTGTAATTTTGTGACAATTAGACGTGTGTCATTGCATAATCCTTTAGAGGGAACTAAATTTCTCAACAGCATTATAATGCAACCCGTTTTCAACTTTAACTCATATGGAGGTATACCTGTTGGTATCAAAGAATTTAAAAATTCTTCAGGAAATGTCAATTGATCTTGACGATCTTCACTGATGACCATATCAACTGCTTTGTAAACAGTTTCATTTCCCGGCATAAATTCCAGCATTTTATTATTGATTTCCATGGATCGCTCATTGGTAACAGTAAGGATGGCTCGAACTTTAAGCTCCTGTGGGATCACACTGGAAAAATCTATGTCACTGTACGATTGCTGTATAGTGTGTTTTATTGCAAAGGTAGCTTAATCGTTGAGCCCCTTTTTTTCTCTCCAATGTACAACAACCAAGCACCAACATCCCTTTCAGATTCAAGGGCACGCATATTTTTTGTCAGGTATAACTTGTGGAATTTCAACTAAAGAGAGTGATTTTTAAGGACCTGGCAACAGTCACTGTTCTTGAACCTCTTAAAATAACAGGAAGAACTTGGCGAAAATCTCCACCCAATTGCATGACTTTGCCCCCAAAGGTTCTTTACAATTTGTGAGATCTTGTAAAAGTTTGTCAACAGCTAAGAAAGCATGGACATGTTTCATGGGTACATCCCACACAATTAACTTGGTTTTCAGCAACATGTCTGCTTCTTTTGTATTTGGCTTCAAATTGCAAATGGATGTTGCATTTAAATCAAATGGAATTTAAAAACAGAATGAGCTGTTCTTCCTCCTATTAATAGAGTTGCAGCAATACCTGTATATGCAACAGGAATAACATCATCACCTCTACCACGTATTGTGTGAAGGAAAGTTGAATAAAGGAAAGTTTTTCCAGTTCCGGCAGGACCATCTAAAAATAATACTTGGGTGTATCTGGAGAGTTGCACTTAATAGGATACACTGCACTTAATAGGATTTCAACAACATTCTGCTGTTCACTATTTAACTTTGCAGTATAATTGTTAGCTTTAGTCTGCTCCTCCACAACATCAAAATTAGTTTTTCAAAACACATGCTGGTAAATCTACAGTTGGTAGATGCAGTTTTTGGAGACTTAAATTATAGGATGTAGGCAGTTCCTCAATATCTGCAAGTGCATAGTGAGGTCCAGTCTCTTCAGAATAACGATGCACAAAGTCCTCACAAAGTGAAACTTGATGCTGCACCCATTGATCAGGAACATTCTCCACTTCTCCAAAGCCACAAATCATTGCGAACAGCATACGCAATTGTCTCGGCGATTGAAATTGAGCGGCTTCACTCAAAGCATCATGCCACTGCTGGTCACCCCGAAGTCCATACTCCTGACATGCTTGTTGAAATGCAATGCATCTCAATCCATTTACCTTCAAAATATCTTCAAAACTGACTGCTCCTGACTAACGTAATAGTACATAGTGTCCTAAAAGTTCCCGTACTGACGATTCGTGAATTTATTATACAAAAACAACAATTTTTAAAGCAATTATTTTTATGCTAATGGTGAAAAGCACTTTTAACATAATGTAGGGAAACAAATTTAACTCACATTTATAATAAATGTTCAAAATGTCCGCCCCTTACTTGGAGGCAAAGCTGAAGTTTGCGCATATTTTTAGAAACGCGTTTCCAAGATGCTGGGAGTGACTTCTTGTATCCTTTGAGTAATGGCAATTTTCAGATCATCTATTGTTTGGGGATTATCTTCATAAACTTTGTTCTTTAAATATCCCCACAGAAAAAAGTCAGGGATGCTCAAATCAGGGGAACGAGGTGGCCGAATACTTCTTGAGATGAGTCGATCGATAAAAAATCTTGAGGCCTACCCATGGTTTCATAACTTGTATGGCAGGTTGCACCGTATGTTGGAAGCAATATTTTAGTTCATTCACTTCTAATAATGCAACAAATTGTTGGATAAGTTCTCTGTATACAGTGCCATCAACAGTTGACTTGAAAAACAGAGGCCCAGCAATCCTTTTGCGTGATACGGCACACCAAACGCCAATTTTTTGAGAATGTAAAGGTTTTTGCATTAATGAATGGGGATTTGTCGTCGCCCAAATGCGGGAGCTTTGCGCGTTCACATAACCGCTTAGATGAAATCATGCCTCATCGGAGAAAAATGTTTTGTCCAAAATGTTGATGTTACGAATAAATCTCCGGAACCATCGGTAATAATAAAGCCACTTCTCATTGTCCGGTGGCTTTAGCTCCTGTAACATTTTTACACGATAAACACGAAAATGCAAAGCTCTTAAAGCCTTATGTGTCGATCCACGTGTTGTGCCCATTTGTTGCGACAAACGCCTCACGGATTGATGACGAGATTGCAATATCATTCGTTTTCTTGCACAAAGTCTGGTGTAACGACTTTCGGTCTTCCACTCCTGTGTTTGTCTTCAACCGAACCTGTCTCACGAAATCACCGAACGAGTTGATATAGCGTACTTTACTCGGTATTGCATCATCTGGATATTTATGTCGCCAAAATACTTTACATCTTTCATATGATTTACATCAAAATAAGCCTCAAGCAGCGCAATTCTCTCAATGCGTGATAAACTCATTTTGCAATGAAGAACAAAATGACATGGAACTTTATTATCGCACAACTTGAGCGAGAAGAAAACCAAAGGATAAAAATTAAAGAATCCACAAAATTATAAGCATACGATAAAATTCAGTAATTAAAAAAACACGGGCAAATGATTTTTTAAAGTTGGAGTACGGGAACTTTTAGGACACTCCGTAGTATCCGCAAATAGTACCTCTCAGTATCCTGTATACTAACTACTGGCAATCTCCCAATAACTTTTTGTCCACCACGTTGTCATCTCTTCCAATTTGTGGTACTCTTATCAAACAGATAATATTGTGGAATATCTCAGTAAGAAATGTTGTGAGCTTCAGGATCATCTTTTTTCAGTTCAAATCATGATGTGAGTGTTTTTCTTAAAGCAGCTCTTTCAATTGCTTGCGCTTCTTAACCGTCTTGATACACAATCGGCTGTTGCTCTGGAAAATGCACAGCTAAGCGCACTACAGTGTGGGATTTATCTGACAAACTGAATTCATTTAAAAGCCACATGGCTTCAGGTGCACTTATATATCTACCTTCAACAAAACTTAAAATTTCATCATGATCAAGAGCACCTTCTTTTTGTATTTTTACTGAGGTATGAAGATTGTATTGAATATACTACATTTATCTAATTCATTTTACTTGGAGT
This sequence comes from Meta bourneti, assembly GCA_933210815.1. Lineage (NCBI taxonomy): Eukaryota > Metazoa > Arthropoda > Arachnida > Araneae > Tetragnathidae > Meta > Meta bourneti. The sequence goes on from OW119924.1 coordinate 105,641,972, forward strand.
GAAGGAAATAATCCAAACGCAAATTTTCATTAAAATTAATTTCTTATAAAAAATATTACTAATAAATATATTCTCCTTTCATCTTTCTTTCAGGGTCTATCTCTTATGCCAGGTATTGGCAATACGTATATCAGTGTGTCTTTATAAGTATATTTTTAAAATAGATATTTTTCGGAAACGGCTGAGCTTTGCGTCCTGTCAATTTCACCTCTATTCCTTTAGAGGAGTATAATCCCACACGAAGAAACATTTTCAGTTCGGCGACCCCAAGTTTTAGTCCTCTCCGTGTTAGGTACAAAACAAGTATACAATCGACGTTTTTTCACTTACCCATTCCCAAAAGGGAGACCAAGGCGATGAGTACTTGCATTGGAGACATGGTAGCAAATTGATAGTTCGGAATTTTCAATTCAAGCCGTTTCAGCATTGATATTCCGTTTATATAGAGATGGAGATGTTTTCCCAACTAGCAGCTGCTTTTCCTATGATTGAAAATTACCGTTCAGCAGCAGTAAAAATATTTTGAATGCAGTTTAAATGTGCAATGAGGAGCAGTAAAATTGTTATTACTTTTGTGTTATTGAAAGCTATTAAATTGACTGTGAGAGTGGTTTTCAGTGTAAGCAAACCTACTAGTTTGTCGGTGGAGATTCTTGTTTTTGTTTCGCATTTGCAAATGTATTCGCTGTCGCATCTGGGTTTCCTCAAGTTCTAGTTCATCGCTGTTTCGGCAACGTTTGACGTTAACAGGACAAAAATGGGGGTTCTACGCCAGGGGATTCGGGGATCCGGAAGTGATGTCATGATAAGGGAATGGGAAGTGACCTCATGACAGGAAATTACATCGTGAAAGGAAGTGATGTCACGACAGGAAGGACGTTATAACTGGAAATGACGCCATTACCGGAAGTTGAGTTTTTTACCGGAAGTGACGTCGTAACAGGAAGTTGAGTTTAGTTGTTTTCTATTCCTTCTGCCACCGGAAGTGACGGTTTAACGAGTTGAGTTGTTTTCTCTTCCTCTTTTTACCGGAAGTATCGTCGTGATCGGAAGGTCGAGTTGAGTTGTTTACATCTGGAGGTTGAGTTGTTTGTGTGCAGCTTGTTTTTATTTTGAACTTACCTAAAGGGTGGTTAGGGTTACCATGTGGCAACACTTGAAATAGGCTACTGGTAGCGCCATCTAAAGGAGAAATTCAGAATAAAAATATTTCTTTTAAATTGATAGTAATTTTTTCCCTCAGGGGGATTCGAACCCTCGACAAAATGTTTCGCGGCACACCTAGTGTTGATGCTTTTACCAGTTGTGCCATACTAAATGCATTAAAGGAAGGAGCAGCAATTAATTTTGTAGCCCTCTGAATTATTTGCGTTGAATGATCCTTTCGGTAAAAGCTCTTATCACACTTAGAAAATGAAAATTATTTTTCTAGGGAATGTTCTTCCATGTGTCGATGTAAATTATTCTTTAAAGTAAAAGACTTTCCACACATTGCAAATCTGCAAAATCAGAAAGAGAAGGAAATCTCTATTAATTTAAGGCTGAATTGAAGCTATTAACACAACACGCGTAAAGCTCTAAAAAATTATTTAACACAATTTATTTTAACAAAAAAGGAAAATAATTTTAAATAGAGTGATTCCTCATTGCAATTTTTTTAAACACGTAATTGTAATACAAGATAGAGTACTCACGTCCCTACACTAGGATCAACCTGTTGTTCATTAGAAGGTAACGAATGTGTTTGCCCAACCCCAAATACTAGAAGGAGCACTTAATGGTGTGGACTAGAAATGAAAAGGAGGGAAATGATAAATATCTAATATATATTGTAAAACAAGATAATGACTGTGAACTATGAAACGCTTAACATATCCTTTTATATTTTTGTTTTGAAAAAAATCAAAAGTTAATACGCATAACATTAAAATGATTACCTCTGACGTAGTAGGAAACATCTCATCAACGTTCAACCTTCGAGTTGAAATCTATAATGATAATGGTTAAATCGAATAGTAAAATGCCCTACATTATCGCAAATCTTAACGATTAGCCGATCACGTAACCCTAGCAACTAATCCTTTGTTATCGAAGGTTCTACGACTTAAATCATGCATTTGGTAAAGCAATCTGTTGTCAGATAACTTGTAAATCCGTAATATGCCATCTTAATTATGCAACTCGAGGGGTACTCTGAGATATGAATATAACAAAATGCATAAAGGTGTGTGATCGGATAACATTCCATTTTCGGTAAACAACATGCTTTCTACCAAAGAGTTTATAGTACACATATTATATGCAATGGTAAAGTATCAGATTGATAATCTAGAAGCCTTTGGAACTTGGGATAATATGACTAAGGAGTTTGTTTTGCACGTGTATATTAATTCAGTAGTAAGATAACAGAAGGCACGAAGTTAAAACACAGATTCACAGAATAACGGTGAAAATGACTCAAAAGAGATTAAAGCTTAGTTTAAACAACCACTGTACACGAATTGAGAGGCTTTTAAAAGCAAAGTTGTACAAACTTCTATTTTCTTGGTCATACAATTGCGTTACTTTTGGATTTTTTGTCTTTTTTACTGGTTTTTATTACATCATGCTAGTGATATTAGATCTGTAAAGAAAATGCGTGCAAAGAACAGTGTTTACAGAAATATCTACACATTTGAAGAAGTGAAAAATAGTATTGAAAACCACTTGTCCTTAGAAGTTATAAATTAAACTTTCTTTTCCATGTTTTTGTGAACCACACATTTTACTAATTATAAACTTCATTTTATTTATTTGTAACCTTATATATATTGTACAGTTCAAATTGAAGAGCAAAATACCAATCCTGTACGAAGTTAAGTATTTTAAAAGATACTTGATATTGTTCTCTTAATTTTACATACAATGCATTGCTACGTTAAAGGTTTTCTATTTTGAAAATAACGTGTACATTTTTGTACTGCTAAGCAAATTAACTTTTAATCTTTCATGAAAGTCAATGCATAATCTAAAGAATTACTCACCAATAGCACAGTTTTACATATAACATGTAAAAAGAATAGTAACTGAAAATTTCAAATGTTAGTGAACTTAAAAACGAACAAATAATGGATTAAATATCTGAATTCTATACATTCTAAAAAATCCGAACTCTTCATTGAACTCCAAAAACACGCACACTTCTAAAATCAGATAAAAAGAAGCCAGATGTAAACAAAGTAAATTAGAATAATTTAAAAAGAAAAAGAAACATAATTTGAATCATATTTTAGAAAATAATGCTTTGTTTTGAAAGAGAAAAATAATTCATTTTTCTACATACTTGCATTTTTAATGATACGTACGAGTATTTCCCACGAGTCAGTTTTTTAAAAGCCGTTACCTCGACTTATGGACAATGTAAATTGCATTTGTGATGTGTGTGATCGCAGTTTTATTTTTTAGTTAATTTCATTTCTATTTTGAACACTTAATGCATCGAAATGAATGTAAGCATTTCTTCTCCACACAACTACCTTTGCAAGCAACTAGGTACTGATATTCTTGGTCTACTTGTACAATTCTAAAAGCTTAGAGAGAGAACTTGTAAACAAGAGGCACAAGGAACTGGACTTTGTAACACACCATACACTTACTAATCATATTAATCAATAAATTATATTTGTGAGTAACTATAAATGTATAAGTGAAGAGTGTACTCAGAAAATGTGATAATTCACCAAATAAAAAATTGTGTTGTAATGCAAGGAGTTTTTAACAAAAGGATATAATACTTGAATGTGAGTGTAATTTTTCTTTTTACTCTACCACGTTGATGCGTTGAATGCAGTTTAATTCTACGACTAAACTTGAGGAAGAAAAATATATATATATGTAATTTATCAGAGAAACGTATATTTACTTTCTTCAGAGTGAGAATTTTAAAGTGTACTGAATTTTTTGATTCTGAAGTTTTAATTTTGTAAAGTTACATCATCAAATTGAACTACTTATTTGTGGGCATAAGTCTGTCTTTGTTGAAAGAAAACTAGTATCTTTGACAAATATCAGATTTCGAAGAGAGAGTCTTTTCATGGGATTTAACTCAATCTACACTATAATTTGACATTTAAGAGTAACAGAACATGATATAGTTTTAAGGAAAATTAATAACTATTGTATAATGCCAAAAGTTCCAACCATGTCTACACTGTCATGATGTCACCACGGAATTTCTCTCATGTGATAACCATATGATGTAGAACGACTTTACCTCTTGGTTCGTTTCAGCTATTCGTTGAAAAAGTGTACTTCAAAGTTCTGAAAATGATGAGTTTTACAAATCAACTCAAAGCGTGTAAAAGAATGCGTTTTGACGATCAGGCGTTTCCAGAGGAAATATTAAATTTAACAATGTAATCACTTCCTGACAATATGTTACAACTTGGCGACTATTTATTCGTGCTAATTAACTCCAACGATACGTGTCCACATACGTAGACTTTCTTTGGGTAAAGACAATGTCTTGCAACCAACGAAGGGATGTGTTTCTCTGCATCCGAAAGCACGGTACGTTCTGATGGAAAAACTAAGCACATTTTTTCGCTTTTGCAACTACCTCCAACATTAAAATTATAGAGAAGGAAGTCTGTTTGTCTAAAGGATTTGATTCGAGGGAAATGGAAGTTTTACAAAGTGTATTTCAGAAAAGAGACTATACCTTTCAATTATCGCCTTGACCTCGTCCGAGGACCCGTATAATACAATCCGTTTTCAGCCAGGTCTCTAATGGCAACGTCGATCTCTGAACGTAGATAGGGGTTTATTGAGTATAGACATGCTTGGAACTTTTGGCATCAAATTTACACTATGGTTATTAATTTTCCTTAAAACTACAATATATCAAGTTCTGTTACTCTTAAGTGTTAAATTATAGTGTAGATTGAGTTAAATCCCATGAAAAGACTCTCTCTTCGAAATCTGATATTTGTCAAAGATACTAGTTTTCTTTCAACAAAGACAGACTTATGCCCACAAATAAGTAGTTTAATTTGATGATGTAACTTTACAAAATTAAAACTTCAGAATCAAAAAATTCAGTACACTTTAAAATTCTCACTCTGAAGAAAGTAAATATACGTTTCTCTGATAAATTACATATATATATATTTTTCTTCCTCAAGTTTAGTCGTAGAATTAAACTGCATTCAACGCATCAACGTGGTAGAGTAAAAAGAAAAATTACACTCACATTCAAGTATTATATCCTTTTGTTAAAAACTCCTTGCATTACAACACAATTTTTTATTTGGTGAATTATCACATTTTCTGAGTACACTCTTCACTTATACATTTATAGTTACTCACAAAGATAAGTTTTAACTTTACTGATTAGTGTGATTAGTAAGTGTATGGTGTGTTATAAAGTCCAGTTCCTTGTGCCTCTTGTTTACAAGTTCTCTTTCTAAGTTTTTAGAATTGTACAAGCAGACAAGAGTACCTCTCAGTACCTAGTTGCTTGCAAAGGTAATGGTGTGGAGAGGAAGCGATTATATTCACTTCGTTGCACTAAGTGTTCTAAGTAGTAATAAAAAGATAATAAAAAATTATAAAACTGTTGTCACACACATCACAAATGCAATTAAATTGTCCAAAAGTCGAGGCTTTTAAAAACTGACTCGTGGGAAGTACTTATCTTTTAAAAATGCTTGTAGAAAAATGAATTCTTTTTCTCTTTCTCTACAATGTATATTTTTCTAAAATACGATTCAAATTATGCTTCTTTTTCTTTTTAAAATTTTTCTAATGTACTTGATTTCCATCTGTCTTCTTTTTATCTGTTTTTAGAGTTAAATGAGGGGTTCAGATTTTTAAGAATGTATAGAATTCATATATTTAACATATTATTTGTTCTTTTTAAGTTACTAACATTTGAAATTTTAAGTTACTATTATTTTTACATGTTATATGTAAAACTATATACCATTGGTGAGTAATTCTTCAGATTATGAATTAACTTTCATGAAAGCCTAAAAGTTAATTTCCTTAGCAGCACAAAAATATACACGTTATTTACAAAGCAGAAAACCCTTTAACGTCGCAATGAATTATATGTAAAATTAAGAGAACAATATCAAATATTTTGAAAAATGCTTAACTTCCTACAGGATTGGTATTTTGCTCTTCAATTTGAAATGCACAACATATACGTATAAGGTTCCAAATAAATAAAAGGAAGTTTATAATTAGTAAAATGTGTGGTTCACAAAAACATTGAAAAAAAGTTTAATTTATAACTTCCAAGGACAAGTGGTTTTCAACTCTATTTTTCACTTTTTCGGATGTGCAAGGAAACATGTTCATAGTATGGGTCATGTAAAGTTTCAAATGTATAAAATATTTTATTCTTACAGGTTTTTTTAATTGTTTTAACTTTTTACTATACGTAGAACAATTTAAGAATCATATTTATAAAATGTCTTGATTGAAAAAAAATGTGTGTCAATATTTCTGTAAACACTGTTCTTTGCACGCATTTTCTTTGCAAATCTAATATCACTAGCATGATGTATTTAAAACCAGTAAAAAATTCTAAAGTAATATAATTGTAAGACCAAGAAAATAGAAGTTCGTGCTTTAACTTTGCTTTCAAAAGCCTCTCAATTCGTGTACATTGGTTGTTTAAACTAATCTTTAATCTCTTTTGAGTCATTTTCACCGTTATTCTGTGAATCTGTGTTTTAACTTCGTTCCTTCTGTTATCTTACTACTGAATTAATATACTAGATTATCAATCTGATACTTTACCATTGCATATAATATGTGTACTATAAACTCTGGTAGAAAGCATGTTGTTTACCGAAAATGGAATGTTATCCGATCACACACCTTTATGCATTTTGTCACATTCATATCTCAGAGTACCCTCGAGTTGCATAATTAAGATGGCATATCACAGATTTACAAGTTATCTGGCAAGAGATTGCTTTACCAAATGCATGATTTAAGTCGTAGAACCTTCTAGATAACAAAGGATTAATTGCTAAGGTTACGTGATCGGCTAATCGTTAAGATTTGTGATAATATATTCTATTTAACTATTCTCATTATAGATTTCAACTCGAAAGTTGAACGTTGATGAGATGTTTCCTACTACGTCAGAGGTAATCATTTTAATGTTATGCGTATTAACTTTTGATTTTTTTCAAAACAAAAATATAAAAGGATGTGTTAAGAATTTCATAGTTCAAAGTCATTATCTTATTTTAAAATATATTAGTTAGATATTTATCATTTTCTCCCTCCCTTTCATTTCTAGTCCACACCATTAAATAGCACGAAATTTTAAATAAACAATAATTAGGACTTAATGCTTATAGAAATGGTTAAGTAATCTCAGGCTAAAAACAATTTCATATTAGCTTAAAAGATATTTGAAATGTCGAATTCATAAAATTCTAGGTCACAAAATAGAATACACAACCAGGGTATTTCGAACAGAAACATAATAGAAACGTAAAACAAATTTATGTAGTATATGTTTTAGCAAGTAGAGCAACTTCTAATTCGCGGGACACTGAATTATGAAAGGTGGGTGTTATTTTACTCTTTTGCCCTCTTTTCTGATACCGATATTCTTAAGTTAAGGGCTCTGAATATAGGGATTTAACCACATTTTCCTACAGGGACAATAAACTTTCGTGCCTATCGGAATACTGCGATAATGGTGAGGTCTATAGTTGTTGTTTATGGTGGTTTCCGAACACATTCCTGCGTGGACAGGGTGAAAACTTCTGAGGAAGCAGTGCACTTTTAGTGTTCTGATAAGCCTTTATTCTCAGCTTACGCGACGTTACTCGTTTAATATAAGTGGCGTTGAACAACCAACTATCAAAAATAAACTCCGAATTCATTTGTGGGATTTTGTAGCATCGACTGACTTCGTGTTTGAAAGTAGAGCCAAGTGACGTCGCTTTCGGTTTCATGCAGGAAACATGAATGGCCGCAGAAACACTAACGCCACCTACATTTATCTTAGCAGAAAATCACTATCAGTCTTTTAGTTTAAAAGTTCTTGTAATGTTTCTTTGTAAAATTAATATTCAGAATAGAATTTAGTGTATCCGAATTGTTGTATACCTTCTTATGTTTTTCCGTTGCATTATTTTATTATAAAGCATTCCATCAGGGCTTAGTATATGTAGAGGATTTTTCATTGTATGTTTCATAAGCTCTAAGATGGTTTGGAATCGACATCATATATATTAACAATAACCTTGTATTTCTGTGTAGTGATTGCTTGAATTTTTTTTCACAGTCTTGTACACAGACGATAGGCTATACAAATCAAAATTGATCTATTGAGAGGGCAGAAAAATTTTGATAGTTCTTTTCCAAACATTTATTTAGATTTTTTCGCAAGTGCAATATTCTGTCATTTATATTTTTCTGATAAAAAAAGAATCATTATTTTCCTTTGACCACTTTTTAGAGTCTGTATTGTTTTTGTTGTGTCTGTTACTGAATATTTTATGTGATGCACTTTTTAATTTCAATCATACTTCGTAGACAATATCATCAGAGATCAACAGTTTTTACTCTATGTATAAAAAGGGCTCGACATAGAACAAATGTAATTATTATGAAAGCATTCACAACGAAAACAACCAACTGGAACTTAAAACAAGTTCACATACTGGTTACATTAGTTAACAAATGTTTTACATAAATAAGGTGATTTTTTCAGTTCACATGCGAAAAAGTTTTCAGATATAAAATGTTGATATCTAATACAACTAGAATATTTTGCTTTCAATTGCAGAGAAAAATCAATTGGTCTTGGAAATCACACAATAAATATCAAACAGCTAACGCTGTGACGGAAATCTCAAAATATGTTTTTATATCCATAAGAAATAACTCAACCTGTCAACTTTCGTTGCAATGATAACGAAGCTGGACAGACAGGATGCGATAATAAGGTTGGCATTGTATTTGGTTCATAGTAAGATGAAGAATGTTATATTCTATTAGAGTGACGCCTCTGTACGGGTATCTACATACTCTTTGGTTCTGATTAGTGAATGCAAGCTGTCAGAGGAATTATAAAACTAAATATCTTAAGAGCAGAATAAATCTGACTTAAAACTCAAACACAAAAAACTGTAACACTAAGAGGCATATTCTGCCCAGCTAAATATTGGTGGTGAAAGTGAGTATGCGACACAACGTACGTGTTTCCTGTTAGTATTCTGAACATGATATCACTTGGCTTATTTTTGGAATTCTATTAAAACTATTCGTCAATACAATTCCAAAGGATAAATTCCAATTGGATTTGTGATTGATCATAGGGCTCTGATATGATTTCAAACATTTGGAAATAAATCAAAAGTAATACCTATTTAACTGCTTTTCAATTTCTTCAGAGTGGGATTTTACTGCAGAGTGGGTTTTTAACATTTTTATTACTGTTAAACAGGAATTTTCAATAACCGAAGAAACAGCTGCCAAGTTGGGAAAACGTCAACATTTCTATATAAGCGGAATACGAATGCTGAAACGGCATGAATTCAAAAGTCAGAGGAACGATCAATTTGCTACCATGTCTCCAAAGCAAGTACACTCGTCGCTTTGGACTCCCTTTTGGGAATGGGTAAGTTAAGAACTTTGATTGTATACTTGTTTTGTTTCTAACATGGAGAGGACCCAAATTTGAGGTCGCCGAACTGAAAATGTTTCCTTCTTGTGGGATGGGTACTCTACCGGATGCAAGGCTCAGCCGTTTTTGAAAAGTATCAATTTTAAACATGCACTTCATTATACAGGGTGAGTCTAAATTGTTTTTACAAAATGAGAGGGGTGATAGTACTCATCCAGATGAGCAAAAATTACCATGGAACATAGGGCCACATTCCATTCCGAGAGGTAGAAAAGAGTAAAGTCGAAACGCGTCGAGCATGAACAAGTCATCGTCTCTGACGTCGCACATTTTTCCAGCACGGTCCGGCACTCCTTGAATGCCACATATCCCGCACGATGGATCGGACGTAGCGGACCTGTGGCTTGGCCTCCTCGCTCACCGGACCTCAACCCACTGGACTTTTTCTTCTGGGGGCACATGAAATCTTTAGTGTACCAGACGCCTGTGGACTCGGCTGAAGATCTCGTAGCGAGAATCGGTGTTGCCGCAGACAAAATTAACACAACACCAGGAATCTTCGAGAGCCAGTCACTCCTTCGCCGGTGTGAACTGTGCAACGACACGCCACTTTGAGCACTTGCTGTGAGGTTTTCTCTGATCAATCAATCAGATTGTGCTACTTTTGGTATCGTTCATTCGCTTTCCCAACACTGTTGTAAGTTCATGTTCAAATTCGAATTTGACTCTTTTCTGCCTCTCAGAGTGGAATGCGACCCTATGTTCCATGCTAATTATTGCTCGTCTGGATGAGTACTATCACCCCTCTTATTTTGTAAAAACAATTTAGACTCACCCTGTATATGTATTGTGTAAATCAGGCATACGAGACAGACCTTAGAAATGAAAATGGAAGAATATATTTATTCGCTATAATTTTTTGTAATAAATTAATACTTTTTAAATGGAAATTTGTTTTATTTGCATCACCTAAAGAAGAGTGTGTATGTATTTTAATTAACGTCACCCTGGAGCAACACAACGGGCCATTGGTGACGGTCCACGATCATACCCAAAGGGAAAGATTCGAGGTCAACACTACGTCATTTTGAACCATGAACAGATGACGAGGTCACACCTGAGTGGCATCCCAATCTAAAAACTTTCACGCCAATGAAGACAGTTGAGGACGTTACAGATTTAACGTGCACCAGCCCTCTTTGTACACGACGGTCTTTGGTTGGATTTGAACTCGTAATCCGTTACTCTTCCAACCGGGCTTCCGCGGTACCTTCAATATTTGGTCAGATTTTTGTAGTAACCAAGCGCAAAATTTCCATTAAAAAGGGTTAATTTATTACAAAAATTATTGCGAATAAATATATTCTCCTTCCATTTTCATATCTAGGATCTGTCTGTTATGACTGGCCCAGACAATACATTTAAAATCAACTGTATGTTTAAAATCGGAACTTTTCAAAAACGGCTGTTTTGCGTCTGGTGGAGTTCTATAGCACACGAAAAAACATTTTCAGCTCATCGATTGCAAATTCGTTTAGCCGTCCCCATGTTAGATACAAAACAAGTATACAAACCAAAGATCTTTCACTTACCCGTTCCCAAAAGGGAGACCAAAGCGACGAGAACTTGCATTGGAGACATGGTAGCAAATTGATCGTTCTTCTGACTTTTCAATTCATGCCGTTTCAGCATTCGTATTCCGCTTATATAGAAATGGTGAAGTTTTCCCAACTTTTAGCAGCTGTTTCTTCGGTGATTGAAAATTCCCTTTCAGCAGCAGTAAAAAGTTTTTGAACCTACTTAATGAGTTTAAATGTGTAATTGATAAGCAGTAAAATTGTTATTCCTTTCGTGTTATTAATTAATGTTTTAAATGTAACTACGAGCGGTATTTTTACTGTAAATAGACTAAATTTTAGCTTATTTTTTCTTCTGCTGACCAAATGCTCTCGCGAAGAACCAATCTGTGTTTAAATATCAGTAGCTACTTATAAAATCGGGATTTATTATTTTTGGGGGGAATTTTTATTGTGGAAGAGCTCAAATCCTATTCGGAAAATAGGCCAAGTGACGTCCAGTTCAGCAATGGAACAGGAAAAACGTAGTCACGAAAATGATGTCACCAACTATATTTAGACATAATTGGCAGAAAATGCCTCTCAGGAATACTGCTTTTTGTGTTTATTTTACGTCCGAAAATTGTGCTACATTTCAGTGTTCTTTGTTTCTATTTCTTCTTTTATTAAGATATTTATTTTTTTAATTCCTCTGTCAGCTTCCATTCACTACCTCAATGACGCCGCGGTTCCCCAGTTGGCTGGTAGGTAGGTATTTAACGTCGTTTAAGGTAATCAACGTCGCACTAGAGCAACACAACAGACTATTGGCGACGTTTCGGGATCAACCCGAAGGGAAAGATACGAGGACAGCCCCACGTGATTTTGTACCGTTGTCTAGTTTGAGTAGCAACCGGATTGGATTGGTTGTTTGGGTATTATAGCGCAAGGTTCAAAAGCGGACAAGCTGCGCCATATTATCAAGCGGAGGATTGCGAATTCGGAACTAGGTCCAGCCAAAGACCGTCTGGTTTTTAACAGTCAAACGACGGGGGCTGGTGAACGTTAAATATGTCGTGACCTCAACGCTCCTCACGTTGGCGGGTTTGGAAATTTGGAGAGTGGGGTGCCAGCTCAAGTGTTGACCTCGTCATCTGACCGTGGCTCAAAATTACATGGTGTTGTAATCATAGACGTTAAATATAAGTTGACTGAGCATAGCTATTGAAAAGAGCTTCAAAAAGTCGGACCAACATGTTGTTAGTAGTCACGTGACCTTTACGCGAAAATTCAGCTTGGTTGATTGATTCGGCTTTTTATTGTCTTTCTGGGCGACATCATTTTTTTATTAAAAGTTAGCGATGCGAATGTGTCTAATACTGAATATTTCTTGAATTTGAGTTACATTTTAATATTCTTAGCGATGCGAATTTTCAAACCACTGAATATTTCTTGAATTTGTTTTACTTTTTAATTTTTTTTGAGCTATTTGAATTGTTGGATATTTAGCTGAAGTACTCGTTGGGATTACGTTTAACTATAACGTATACAAAAACCGTATAGGTAAGATAAATATGTTGTAGGGAATAGATTGATCTCAGGTCCGGAGTCCAGATACGGCATACCAAATATTTTTTATCAGTCCCGCCGTTTGGAATGATACGTTTCCCAGACTTTCATTGATGTCTTCCTAAATAATATTCATATAGCGCTGCTATTTTCTACTCTAGGTAGGTATTCTAATTAACGTCACACTGGAGCAACACAACAGGCTCCGGGATGAATCCCAAAGTTCGAGGACACCATGCAATTTTGAACCACGATCAGATGACGAGTTATTTTGAACGATATTGATATCAAAGGAATATATCTTACGTTTTATTTTTAAATAGTTTTTAGTTTGCATTTTTAATAATTATATTAATATTAGAAAAATTATGAATAGATAACTCGATATGTTTTGACAAAAACCGATTCAGAAGGACTTTTGATGTGACCACATAAAATTCCAGATCTTTCCTCGGGATAGTCTTTCGCTACACTTAAATATTTATCACCACTGTGATTTTAGGGGCATCTCTCCATAATTTGAAAATCGTATTACACACACAAACCTGAGGACAGGGTAAATTTTGGAAAACTGTTTGTAAATATCACTTATGTAAACTAGCCGGACATTGTCTTGTAGCAGTCACTTGTGGTATGGCGGACCAATGATTAATCTAATAATAGATATACGGCAAAACTGATTTTACGCTAACACTCTTAACGGCTATTGCTTGCGATAATACTTATTACTAACCGACATGATAGACATCTTTAATAGTTAATTACTGAAATTAACTGTTGGGAATAAGTTTAACAATTATGAACTGTTAAAAAGGATGAAATTAAACAGTTGATATGGAACCCCAAACAAACAAACAACCTGACAAAAGAAGGCAAAAGACGAAAAGCAAACTTCTTTCGACAAAGCAACAGCATCCTGTGCAACTGTAAATAAGTAAAAAGTAAGCACTGTGGCAAAGCATTTGGAATGCCCTAATAAAAAGGTTTCTTTTTGTAAAATTCAGTCAAAATCTATAATCAGAAGATAATATAATATCCAATGTAGCTTACAGGTATTTAGTTGACAAATGAACTGTTGAACTGATTAATTCAAAGAAAACAAGCTTAAACAAGTAATGAAGACGTCTTTATTGCCAATATTTTACATCAAGCGCATTTCATAATGCTAAGATCTGCAGAATTTGAACGTTGAAAACATATCCATGCAAGTATTCGAAACAAAGGTTATTGTAACATATTGCGGCAAAGATAAATTTTTAAAAGATGGACATTATGTTTTATATTAGATGGAGATGCATTTTCTTGAAAGAGTTACAGTACAGTATTTTTAACCAAAGAAGTTGTCAAGTACGCTGGCAGCATCATCGGCGATGTCTGTAGGAAGTGAACATAAACAGAATTTCAATAAACTTCTTTATAAGACAGCAGTTTTTAACAGTTAAAAAAATCACATCCAAAACATGAATGACATAGTAATAGATATTTGTTTAAGTCTTAAGCCAAAGATAAAATATAACTAAAGACACATAATTTGTCACCTATCCATTTAAGTAACTTAGTGATTTAAAAAGAACAATATGCAGTAATAATATGGAGGAAATTTAGGAATATAATATTTTTAAATCCATACTCACTTCCATCATGGCCTTTGTGACCTATAAAAATATGTAAAGAATATTAGTGAATCATTTTTCGTTTTTGAAATGCGTTGCAATATGTTACGTTCAACATCTGACTATTACAATTGAGTAATATTTGAATTGAATAATATTGAGAAATTTTGTTATTGAGGCTATATGCAAAGGACGTTCACTGACAACCAATTAATGTAATCAGAACACTGTGTTTAGCCCATAAAAAATTTATTACATTAACATCGCCACTAAAGTAAGAAATAAAACTTTTATAACTTTAATGCGGCAAAAAATAACTTTAAAAATCAAATCATCTAATTAATAAATTTGGTGAAACAAGCATACTATAAATGAAATTGGCTGTACTTTTTTCATGGCACTTTATACCACCTAACAGGAATAACAATTTCTCTATCTCTCCTACAAGTAACACAGGAGAACGACGCTTTTTGTCCAATTCAACATTCAAATAGCCATGTCGCTTACATTGGGATTAGCATATACATCTAATGTATTTTTGTCTTCGGCAACCCTAAGATCGCCAAAAGGTTTGTCATCTTGGTGTCTTTAGTGCTGATATTTCGAATGATTGCTGAATTACGACATAAACCTCGAAAAACAGACATTTTTATCGGATTGGTCTTCGATAAGTAATTGCGTGGAATGATTAGGTTAGGGCGTGGTCGATTATGGCCAAATTCAGCACTCGTCCCCATCTAGGCCAAATTAGCACATTAAATCAGCACTTGATGAATGCTATACTTCAAATGCAATGTCCTCAAGATTAAGCAATACATTCATTGGCTAATTAGAAATATATTTTCATCAAAACTACACCGTTCTGCGTTACATGGGATGATAGACAGGCAATCAAGATATACTCACCAGCAGCAGCTAAAAAAACGAAATGATGATAAGAAATTAGCATGTATCCAACACAGTATCTTAATAATTTTAAACATAGAAATATTTCGATAAGATTTTTTCCCAGAAGATTGATTTTTACAAAAATATACGTATTAAAAATTTAATGCGTTTTTCAAAAATATTCTGAGTGCCTAAGATTATCCTACTATCAGGACAGTCTGGAATTTATAATTAAGCGTGGTATGCGTTCACTGGGTTGAAATTTATGCCTGATTTCTGAATGAAGTTTAAAACATTCTTCAAAAATTAATGCAGAAAAGCAAAAAACAAATACCCGAAGCCTTAGTTACGATTTCGTAGGTATGGGAAGTATTTTCCGGTAAAATTGTGCAATCGTGGTTGGACCTTAATTTAATAGTGTAAATTTGTACTGATTTTAATCTTTGGTTAACTGATTTAATGTGTACATTCATTGTTTACCGGTGCTTACATATATACTGATTCTCCTGTTTGAGTGTCTTGTTGAATCATTTTCTTGCATATGGGTTTTCATTTTATTCCTCTTTGGCATCTTTTGTTTGCCATACACATGTGTGTAGCTCATATGTTGTACAATGTCTCAACATTGAAACTAAAATGTCAATAAGTGTGTGTTATGGGTTGTATTTATTTTCTCCAATATCTCTCTGAATGGATGTTATACGAGTATCTTTTAATTATTTTATACAGAAAATATGTTTTGAAATCTAATAAATACATTTAAGTAGGAAAGTTTAAACATTATAGATATCATCCATCATTTTCTAACTTTAAATCGAAATCACTTGGATGCAATTTAAAAAAGAAATAAAAGTTTAATATTAGCGACGTTGATTATTTAATATGATTTTCTACTATGGAGAGCAAATGATTCCATATTCAATCATTTTATATATATAACTCGAAGATAAATTTTATTTTTTACACTCCTAGCAATTTCTTCTGGAATAATGATGTATCGTAAATCAGGAATTCCAAAACATTTATGTAAGCCATTTGTCAATAAGCCAACTAATATAGTAACAATTTGATCTAAAAGAATTATTTAAATAAACTACATGTTTACCTTATATTCCACATTTTTCCCATCAAAACAATATTTGTCCCAAACCTCGTAAAACGAATCGCGTTTTTATAAAACAAATCGCATTTTCAGACGACAAATCTTGTGTTTATAAAACAACAGGCCTGATTAGAGCTGTAAATCTAACACTTCAAGCTGACCATTCAAATTAAGCTTACTTCTGAAAAAGGAATTGGAAAACATTTAATAATAGGGAACTTCATTTTTCTCCATTTCTAAAAGAGATCCTGTAAACTTCTGAAGTTGTCTAAGAGATATCAGATATTCCATTAAACTAGTTTCTAAGGGGCCATTCACTACTTTAACTAACGTATCCATCAATTTTTGAAAATAAAATGCATGCAAAGTATTGGAGTTTCTGTCGAGAGGGGGCGAATTTAGGATCGCCTAATTGAAAAAATGTTTATGTAGAATACTACTCCACCAGGGGAAAACAAATGTAAAATGACAGGACACAACGCTCAGCCGGTTTCGCGAAATAACGTTTTCAAAAATGTATTTGAGTATGTATTGGATGTATTTATACGAATTCCTGTAGACCTGCATATCTTGGTAGCTCATCATCCGGCTGAATCATTTCCAACTGTCCCGATTTTTAAATTTTAATTTAGACGTTTAGGTTAATGCAAATTAACTACTCATCTATATAAATGGGCCGCGGTTGACCCGTTGTAAAAGTAACTAATTAGCGACCGGAGAGTTGCGAGTTCGAAACTAGGTCCAACTAAAAACCTTCGTGTTCACAGGGGCTGGTGCACGGTAAATCTGTCGTGGCCTCAAATGTCCTCACGTTGGCGTGGTGTGGAAGTTTGGAGAGTGGGGTGCCAGCTCAGGTGCGACCTCGACATCTGACAGCAGTGGTTTAAAATTACGAGGTGATGTTCCCTTCAGGATTGTTTTCGGACCATTGCCAATAGCCCATTGTCTTGTTCCAGTGCGACGTTAATTAAAATAAATAATGTACCCTACTGTAGATAAGGCAAATAAACCAAATTTCCATTTAAAAAGGATTAATTTATTACAAAAATTATTGCCAATAAATATATTATTCCATTTTCATTTCTATGGTCTGTCTGGTATGACTGCCTCAGACCATACATTTATAATCAAGTGCATGTTTAAAATCAATACTTTTCAAAAACGGCTAAGTTTTGCGTCTGGTTGAGTTCTACAGCACGCGAAGAAAATATTTTCAGCCGGCGACCGCAAATTCCGTTCCCTCCATGTTAGATGCAAAACAAGTTCACAATCAAAGTTCTTTCACTTACCCATTCCCACAAGGGAAACCAAGGCGACGAGAACTTGCATTGGAGACATGGCAGCAAATTGATCGTTCTTCTGACTTTTCAATTCATGCCGTTTCAGCATTCGTATTCAGTTTATATAGAGATGGGGATGTTTTCCCAACTTGCAGCTGGTTTTTCGGTGATTGAAATTTCACTTTTAGCAGCAGTAAAAATGTTTTGAACCTACTTAATACATTTTAAATGTGTAATTGATAAGTAGTAAAATTTTTATTACTTAATTAATGTTTTAAATGTAACTACGAGCGGGTTTTTTACTGTAAACAAACTAAATTTTAGCTTAATTTTTTCTTCTGCTGTCTAAATACTCTCGCGAAGTACCTAACCGTGTTTACATATCGACTGCCACTTATAAAAGCGGGATTTATTAATATTGGTTTTTTTTAGTTTTTATTGTGACAGCTGGAATCCTATTCGGAAAATAGGCCAAGTGATGTCCCATTCAGCAATCGAACAGGGAATACGCAGTCACGGAGATGATGTCGCCAACTGTATTTAGACATTAGTAGCAGAAAATACCTCTCAGGAATACTGCTTTTTGTGGTTCTTTTACGTCCGAAAATTGTGCTACATTTCAGTGATCTTTGTTTCTATTTCTTCTGTTAGTAAGATATTTATTTTTTTAATACCTCTGTCAGCTTCCAATCACTGCCTCAATGAGGCCGCGGTTCCCCATTTGGATGGTAGGTAGGTATTTAATTGACGGTGCACTGGAGCAAAGCAACAGGCAAGTGGTGACGTTCCGGGAACAAAGCCGAAGGGGAAGATACGAGGGCAACACCACGTAATTTTGAACCGTTGTCCAGTTTGATTAGCAACCGGATTAGATTGGATGTTTGGGTTTTATCGCGCAAGTTTCAAAAGAGGACAAGTTGCGCCAGATTATCAAGCGGAGGATTGCGAATTCGGAACTCTGTCCAGCCAAAGACCGTCTGGTTTTTAACGGTCAAACGGTGGAGGCTGGTGAACGTTAAATCTGTCGTGACTTCAACTGTCCTCATGTTGGCGGGTTTGGAAATTTGGAGAGTGGGATGCCAGTTCAGGTGTTGACCTCGTTATCTGACCGTGGCTCAAAATTGCATGGTGTTGTAATCATAGACATTAAATGTAAGTAGATTGAGCATAGCTATTGAGAAAAGCTTCAAAAAGTGGGACCAACATGTTGTTAGTAATCACGTGACTGTTACGCGAAAATTTGGCTTGGTTGATTGATTGAATCGGCTTTTTATCGCATTTCTCGGCGACGTAACATTTTTTTTATTAAATGTTAGCGATGTGAATGTGTCTGATACTAAATATTTCTTGAATTTGAGTTACGTTTTAACATTGTTAGCGATGCGAATTTTCAAACCATTGAATATTTCTTGAATTTGTGTTACTTTTTATTGTTTTGAGCTATTTGAGTTGTTAGATAATTAGTTGAAGTACTCGTTGGGATCAAGTTTAACTATCACGTATACAAAAACCGTACACGTAAAATAAATAGGTTGTAGTGAATAGATTGATCTCAAGCCCGGTGTCCGGATACGGCCTACGAAATATTTTTATCAGTCCCGCAGACCAGGCCGGGCCCTCTAGATCAGTTTAACCAAGTTCAGATACGGTCTTGCGTACAGATTTGGACCTGGTTTCTGGTGTGCAGTGCTGGAACCGGCCTGCGATGCGTCCCCCCAAATTTTTATCAGGACCGTAGTTCAGATACGGACAGGTTTACCCGGACCACAGTTCATATACGGTCATTCAAATATTTTTATTAGGACAGCAAACCAGAAATACCGGAAATATTTAACCTGCCCGCTATCTTAATAGAGTCCTCCAAAAATTTTTATCCGACCAGGCCTTCCAAATCAGTTGAACTAGCTGCTGTTCAGATACGGTCCTCCGCACAGGTTTACCGGGACCGCAGTTGAGATCGGCTCAGTTGTACCGGTGTGATTTTTCGCTCGACTATTACCTTTTCTGTTGTTTATCAAGAGCGCGTGTCAAAGGGGTTAGGGGATGTTCACAAGTATTTCACTAGTTAAAATTTTGTAAAAGATAGCTGTCCCGAACCTAACGTTCTTTAATTAATTCAATATATTATATATTTTTTCTTTAACTTCAATTAGGTGTTGGGGAAATTATCTTAAAGTAATAGCAGAAAATAATTGGAACTTCCTTGTTTAAATCTAATGAGGTTAACACAAGTTGGAATAAATTGAAAAATTAATGCACATGTTTGGAAATGACTGCTTCAATCAATAATTTACTGAAGCATAAAATAAAAATAGTGAAAACAGATAAAATTTCGTGCTCAAAGCAAGTCCAGATCACCACTGAAAACTTTCATTAATATTATGGATCCTTAATTGCTTATGTTTTCGTAAACGCAGATTTATTTTACGACAGTTAAGCATAAAAATATTAACATAAAAATTATACATATAATCTTTACAAGATGGAAGGTAACTTTTAAACCATATATATTTGAAGTTAGCTATTTTGCCAATTTTAAATTTCTGGTTCAAAACTAAATACGTTACACCCCCGTGTGCTATATCTAGATTTTAAATTTATCAAAGTGATCATGTAAGTAACTCTTGACAATTTTTTATGGTTTTAAGTGTGTGCAAAAGTACTGCGCAGGATTTTTAATGTTAAATTTCTATTATTTACTGTGTGTGGAATCGATATTTTATAAATAAGGAAGATAAATAAGAAACAGTAGACTTATTAAATTTATTGTCACATTCGTCATATTTTAAATCCACTGAATAAAACTCATGTAAAAACATGTAGCCATTTACTAGCATCTTCTTTCTTCATCTTTGGGAAAACTAATAAATGGAATAAAATAGTAATATTAAATATATAAGAACTGAGAGAGAGAGAGAGAAAATGAAAATAAATTTTAGCAGGTGCACACATCAGTACCAGTTTTATTACAAGTAAATATAAATTGCTTTACTTATAGTTATAAAAAACATAAATACAAATTATGTTTATAGTTTGAAGGGCAATACCATACGAGTTTGAGTTATCACAAATGTAATGCTTTTGAAAAAAGTCTTTTTTCAGCTTAAAAGATTGTAGGAAATAAATGTTTCTCTCGATTGAGGAGCATGTTTCATGTGTGCATAAATTTTCACAAATATATTTAATTCGCTCAAATACTCTACTTAGAGAGTAGAAATCAAAAAGTGTCCCCTGTTCAGGTAGCAAACAAAAAAGTGAAGGATTTCATTTCGCTGTGGAATGTGTTTTTGTCACACTGAGCTTATTTATCGAGTTAAAGAACGATATAAACATTTAAATGTTCACAAATATTGTTCGAAACAGTCTAATTCAGTACGATTTATCTCAAGATTAAAGCATATAAAGAAGAAAGATGAAACTGGTTTAAAAGTGGAAAATATTTAAATTTTTTAATGTTAGGTTTATTTAAACTCTAAGCAAAAGAAAATCAGGGTGTCAAGCAGATGTTTTCACAGAAGGAACTTTTCCAGCTGCACGGATTGTTTGGAATTAGGTTTCATTTCGTTCTCTAATTTTTTGCTTTCCCAATTTACTATATTGTATGCTTCATTAACAAGAATAAAAATACGCCAAAACTGCTACAGTATTTCAATTTCCTTTCAAGCACTATTTTTGTTTTTCACATAAGAGAACGGCAATTTATTTATCGCCATTCCAGTAGAAAGTTATATTAAGAATTCCAAAATTAGAACCATCTATTGTTATACAGCAAATACTGAATAACACAAAAAACAAATGTGAAATACAAGTAAATCGCTCATGTGTGAAATGTAATGTTTCTACCTTTAATAAATTTGGAATTTCATCCATATGCACAGCACGATAGAACAGTGTTAGCTTTCACTTTCAATGCATTTCTATGTCAGAAGGAATACGCAAACTGTATGCGCGTGGGAGATAAGAGTCTAAGGATAACGTGACTACTGTTTTTGGGCACATGATCATAGCAACATAAAAAGGTTATCATACCTCATTCTACTTTTATATCTCCTCTATGGTTGGATCTTTCCCTTCGGGATTGATCTCGAACCGTGCCAACAGCCCGTTATGTTGGTCCAGTGTGAAGTTAATTAACTACCGACCTTCCATAACGTCAATGATCATTTTAACCAGAGCCGCAGATTTTATAGCTACCTATGCAGAGGCGTCACTGTCGTAGATTGTTACAGTACTATATCTTACTGTGTACAATCGCGTATAAAAGCGAACCACCTCTCTTCATTCCAGCAATTTTAACAGTAGAGAAAATTCAACAATGGCTTACGACAAGAAATAATGTCTTTTATAAATTCTAATGCATAAAATTTGCATAAGCATATCAAATTCAACATCAACTTCATTATTTCCAATATTTTGAATCTTTATCACAATTTAATTTCAGATACCATGTTTCATGTCATTCAATCTATTCGTTTGGAATTATAAGTTTCCCAGAATTTCATTAATGTCTTCCTTAATAATATTCCTATAGCGTTGTTACTTTGTACTGTAGGTAGGTGTTTTAATTAACGTCACACTGGAGCAACACAATAGGCTCCGGGGTGAATCCCAAAGGGAAAGATCGAGGACACCATGTAATTTTGAATCACGATAATTTGACGAGTTATTTTCAACGATGTTCATATCAAGGAAATAAAGAAATATACCTTACCTTTTATTTTTAAATAGTTTTTAGTTTGCAATATTAATTATTAAATTAATATTCGAAAAAATTATGAATAGATACCTCGATATGTTTTGATAAAAATTGATTCATAAGGAGTTTTGATGTGACCATATAAAATTCCAGGTCATTCCTCGGGATAGCCTTTTATAGCTAAAAGACTATCCCGAGGAAATACTTAAATATTTATCACCACTGTGATTTTATGGGGAATCCATCCAAAACGTGAAAAAACTTAACTCGATTGCTACACTTAAATATTTATCACGACTGTAATTTTAGGGGGCATCTATCCAAATTTGAAAAACATATTACACACACGAACCTGAGGACGGGGTAAATTTTGAAAAAGTGTTTGTAAATATCACTTATGTAAACTAGCCGGACATTGGCTTCTACCAGTCACTTGTGGTATGGCGGACCAATGATCAATCTAATAATAGATATATGGCAAAACTGTGATTTTACGCTAACACTCTTAACGGCTATTACTGGCGATAATACACTGCTGGCCACCCAAATTGCAACACCAAGAAAGACAAGAGATATCACAACAAAATTTATTTTGTAGATAACATGTTGACCAAGTATCAAATGATTAAATTTATAGACTTCTGTGAAGTGTGGTACTGCCAAAATCAGTAGTAAGAGTAGCCGCCATTGTTGGAGATCACCGCTGCCACACGCCTCGGCATTGATTCAAAGAGACTTTGGATGTGTTCTTGGGGTACAGCAGACCAAGTAGCTTCCACACGTTGCCAAAGTTGATCTGGTGTGGCAGCTGGGGATGTATTCTGGGTCAATCGTTGAGCAACCATGGACCACATGTTTTCTATCGGCGAAAGATCCGGAGAGTGAGCTGGCCAGGGAAGCAATTCAATCTGGCGATTGACGAAGAACCCTTGGACAATGCGTGCCACGTGTGGTCGCGCATTATCCTGTTGAAATATGGCTGTGGGCAAGCCCTGAAGGTAAGGAAGGACAACTGGCTCCAACACCTCGGAGATGTAGCGCTGGCTGTTTAAAGTACCGGCAATGCGTACTAGAGGAGTGCGAGAGTGATATCCAATACCGCCCCATACCATAATACCCGGTGCAGGACCAGTGTGGCGGTGCATAACGCAGCTGTTCAGCATCCTCTCTCCACGGTGTCTCCAGACTCGAATCCGACCATCGTGGTGTTGCAGACAGAAGCGTGACTCGTCAGTAAAGACAATTTCATTCCATTCTGCCGTCCACATCCTTCTTTCATCGCACCATTGGCGGCGGAAACGTCTGTGGTTCTGCGTCAAGGGTAGACGAAGCAATGGACGTCTTGCGGATAGACCACTCTGCTGTAAACGGCGTCGAATGGTACGCACAGACACTGGATGATGCGGTACAGACTGAATGTGCTGTGCTATGGTTCGTGATGTGGCTGAGCGATCCGTCACTGCCATACGCACAATATGCCTGTCATCACGTGAAGTGGTGCACTGAGGTGGATGCGATCGAACACGTCGGTCCGTCGTACCCTCCTGCATCCAACGATCACATATCCGCATTACAGTTGTTTGGTTTCGTCCAACACGACTACCGATTTCCCTGAAAGATAATCCACAATCTCGGTAGGCCACTATCCTTCCTCTGTCGAACTCGGATACTTGATCAAAAGATGATCGCTGTTTTCTACGAGGCATAATTGATCGTTTTTTTGAAAAAACCACAAGAAAAATACAATTGCCGTACTTGAAATCGTCGAAATCTCCAAGCCTTAAATAGCGCTTTGAAGTGGCGCCACAGGCGCGCGTGATGTGCGTCTGCGCTGAAATTCTAATCATTTGCATATCTCACCTCCGCTAATGCATGTTGTAAATTTCATATTATTTGCATGCTTCCTTCAGGGTGTTGCATTTACGGTGGCCAGCAGTGTACTTATTACTAACCGACATGATAGACATCTTTTTTAATAGTTAATTACTGAAATTAACTGTTGGGAATAAGTTTAACAATTATTATTAACTGTTAAAAAGGGTGAAATTAAACAGTTGATATTGATATTGTTTGTTGCTCCAGTGTGACGTAAATTAAAATACCTACTTCTCTACTCTGTCTTCTTGTGTTTGGGGCATCTTTGCCAAATATGGGCCTTCATGCATAAAATCCCAACCAACCAACCAACCTGACAAAAGAAGGCAAAAGACGAAAAGCAAACTTCTTTCGACAAAGCAACAGCATCCTGTGCAACTGTAAATAAGTAAAAAGTAAGCACTGTGGCAAAGCATTTGGAATGCCCTAATAAAAAGGTTTCTTTTTGTAAAATAAATTCAGTCAAAATCTATAATCAGAAGATAATATAATATCCAATGTAACTTACAGATATTTAATTGTCAAATGAAATGTTGAACTAAATAATTGAAAGAAAACAAGCTTAAAAAGTTATGAAGACGTCTTTATTGCCAAGATTTTACATCAAGCACATTTTATAAGATCTGCAGAATTTGAACATTGAAAAGATGTCCATGGAAGTATTCGAATCAAAGGTTATTGTAACATATTACGGCAAAGATAAATTTTTAAATGATGGACATTATGTTTTATATTAGATGAAGATGCATTTTCTTGAAAGAGTTACAGTACAGTATTTTTAACCAAAGAAGTTGTCAAGTACGCTGGCAGCATCATCGGCGATGTCTGTAGGAAGAGAACATCAACAGAATTTCAATAAACTTCTTTATAGGACAGCAGTTTTTAACAGTCAAAAAAATCACATCCAAAACATGAATGGCATAGTAATAGATATTTGTTTAAGTGTTAAGCCAAAGATAAAATATAACTAAAGACACATAATTTGTCACCTATCCATTTAAGTAACTTAGTGATTTAAAAAGAACAACATGCAGTAATAATATGGAGACAATTTAGGAATATAATATTTTCAAATCCATACTCACTTCCATCGTGGCCTTTGTGACCTATAAAAATATATTAAAAATATTAGTGAATCATTTTTTGTTTTTGAAATGCGTTGCAATATGTTACGTCCAACATCTGACTATTACAATTGAGTAATATTTACATGACATCAATAGTTGAAAGTACGAAAGAGGTTAAATGCTATATGCAAAGGACGTTCACTGACAACCAATTAATGTAATCAGAACACTGTGTTTAGCCCATAGAAAATTTATTACATTAACATGCCTAAAATAAAAAATAAAACTTTTATAACTTCACTGAAGCAAAAAATAAATTTAAAAATCAAATAATCTAATTAATAAATTTGGAGAAACAAGCATTGTAAATTAAATTCGCTGTTCTTTTTTCATGGCCCTTTACACCACCTAACAGGAATAACAATTTTGTGTATCTCTCCTACATGTAACACTGGATAACGACGCTATTTGTACAATTCAACATTCATCTAGTCACGTCGCTTACATTCGGATTTGCATATACATCTAATGTTTTTGTCTTCGGCAATCCTAAGATCTCCAAAAGGTTTGTCATCTTGGTGTTTTTAAAATGCTGATATTTCGAATGATTACTGAATCACGCCATAAACCTTTTGACACGTAATCTCTAGAATGCCACTTTCAATCGAAAAACAGACATCTTTATCGGATTGGTCTTCGATAAGTAATTGCGTGGTATGATTAGGTTAGGGTGTGGTCGATTATGGCCAAATTGTGTAAGTAACCGATACTTAACAACACTGGGATAACGGTATGATCACTCATACTTTGAAGTACCGTATGCACTCATAATGTTTGTACGTTTGCAAGCGTTATAAACACCAGATACTTTTATACGCAGCATTTCAACAATCCTAAAGACGAAAACTGATATTGATTTCGATTAACACAGTAGAACACTCGTCCCGATTTAAGCCAAATTAGCACATTAAAGGAGCACTTGATGAATACTAGACTTCACATGTAAAGTCCGCAAGATTAAGCAATACATTCATGGGCCTAATTAGAAATTTATTTTCTTCAACGTTCTGCGTTACATGGAATGATAGACAGGTAATCAAGATATACACTCACCAGCAGCAGCTAAAAAAACGAAATGATAAGAAATTAGACCGTATCGAACAAAGTAACTTCATACTTTTAAGGAAAGAAATATTTCGTTAATATTTTTTCACCAGAAGATTGATTTTTACGTAAAAAACGTATTAAAAATTTAATATATTTCGAAATTATTCTGAATGCGTAAGATACACCTACTCTCAGGACAGTCTGGAATTTATAATTAAGCGCGGTATGCGTTCACTGGGTTGAAATTTATCCCTGATTTCTGAATGAGGTTTAAAACATTCTTCAAATATTAATGAAACAAAGCAAAACAAATACACGAAGCCCTAGTAACAATTTCTTAGGAATGGGAAGTATTTTCTTGTAAAATGGGTCAACCGTGGTTGGACCGTAATTTAATAGTGTAAATTGCCTGATTTTAATCATCGGTTAACTGATTGTATGTGTACATTCAATGTTTACCGGTGCTTAAGTACATAATTATTCTCCCTGTGTGAGTGTCTTGTTGAATCATTTTCTTGCATATGGGTTTTCATTTTATTTCTCTTTGGCAACTTTTGTTGGCCATACACATACTATGTGTAGGTCATATTTTGTGCGATGTCTTTACATCGAAACTAAAATGTCAAGATGTGTTGTGGTTTGATTTATTTGCTACAATATATCTCTGAATGGATGTTATAGGAGTATCTCTTATATGTTTCGTACAGAAAAATATGTTTTGAAATCTAATAAATACATTAATTTTGTACATAGGAAAGTATAATCATTATCGATATTATCCATCATTTTCAAACTTTAAATCAAAACACTTCGATGCAATTTAAAAAGGAAATAAAAGTTTAATATTAACAAAGCTGATTATTTATTGGTATTTTCTATCATAGAGTTCAAATCATTCCATATTCAATCATTCTATATATATTACTCGAAGGAGTTAAATTTTATTTTTTCTATACACCTAGCAATTTCTTCTGAAATAATGATGTATCGTAAACCAGTAATTCCAAATCAGTTCTGTAAGCCATTTGGTAATTCGCCGTCAGCCAATATAGCAACAATTTGCCCTAAAAGAATTATTTAAACATGCTAAATGTTTATCATCAATTTCACATTTTTCCCATCAAAACAACATTTCTCTCTAACCTCGTAAAACGAATCGCGTTTTAATAAAACAAATCGCATTTTCAGACGACAAATCTTGTGTTTATAAAACAACAGGCCTGAGTTGGGCTGTAAATCTAATTCTTCAAGCTGACTTCATACAAATTAAGCTTACTTCTGAAAAAGGAATTGGCGAACATTTAATATTAGGGAACTTCATTTTTCTCCATTTTTAAAAGAGATCCTATAAACTTCTGAAGTTGTCTAAAAATCATATATTCCATTAAACTAGTTTCGAAGGGGCCATATACTACTGTAACTATGGTATTCATCAAGTTTTGCAAATAAAATTCATGCAAATTATTGGAGTTTCTGTTGACAGGGCGCGAATTTGAGGTCGTCGAATTGAAAATAATGTTTATGTACGTAGTATAGTACTCCACTAGGGGAATAAAATTGCAAATAGAAAGGACACAACGCTCAACCGAATAAATACGTTCTCTTTTCATTTTTATTTCTACTGTCTGTCTCATATTCCTGGTTCAGACCATACATTTATAATCAAGTGCATGTTTAAAATCGATACTTTTCAAAAACGGCTGTTTTGCGTCTGGTGGAGTTCTATAGCACACGAAGAAAATATTTTCAGCTCAGTGACCTAAAATTCGGGTCGTCCCCATGTTAGATACAAAACAAGTATACAATCAAAGTTCTTTCACTTACCCATTCCCAAAAGGGAGACCAAAGCGACGAGTACTTGCATTGGAGACATGATGGCAAATTGATTGTTCTTCTGACTTTTCAATTCATGTCGTTTCAGCATTCGTATTCCTCTTATATAGAGATGGTGATGTTTTCCCAACTTTTGCAGCTGCTTTTTCGGTGATTGGAAATTCTCCGTTGAATAATAAAAATGTTTTGAATCCACATTGTTGTTTAAATTAGAAATTCATATGCAGTAAAATTGTTATTACTTTTGTTTTATGAATTAATGTTTCAAATGTAAGTGCAAGAGAGATTCTAAACGTAAACAGATTAAATGGAAGCTCATTTTTTTCTTCTGCAGTCCAAATACTCTCGTTCAGTACCTATCTGTTTTTATATGAACTGCCACGTTTAAAATCGGTATTTTTTTTTATTTTTTTGACGAAAAGCTGCAATCCTATTCGGAAAATAGGCCTTGTGACGTCCCATTCAGAAATCTAACAGGAAACACTTAGCAACGGAAATGATACCACCAACTATATTTAGACATTTTCAGAAAATACCTCTCAAGAATACAGTTTTTTGTGTTTGAGTTTTACGTCAAAATATTGTTCTATAATTTCAGTGATTGTTGTTCGTATCTGTTCTGTTATTAAGACGTTTATTTTTTTAAATTCCTGTCAACTTCAAATCACTACCTCAATGAGGTTCCGTTGGAAGAGCAAGGATTAGCAACTGGATTGGATTGGATTTTTGGGTTTTATGGCGCAAGGTTCAATAACGGACAAACTGGGCCAGATTAGCAACAGGAGGATTGAGAATTCGAAAATTGGATCAATCAAAGACCGTCTGGTTTTGTGCACTCAGACACTGGTGCACATTAAATCTGTCGTTGGCTCAAATATGTTGGCGGGTGTAGAAATTTGGAGAGTGGGGTGCCAGCTCAGATGTGGCCTCGTCATCTGACCATGGTTCAAAATTACGTGGTGTTGTAACCCAATTTTTTCCTTGGGGTATTGTTATCGGACCGTCGCCAATAGCACGTTGTGTCGCTGTAGTGCGACGTTAATTAAAATACCTCTCTACATAAATAATATTACTATAGCGCTGTTATATTGTACGATGTTGATATCAAGTAAATAAAGAAATATATCTAATGTTTTATTTTCAAATAGTTTTTAGTTTGCAATATTAATTATAAAATTAATATTCAAAAAATGTGAATAGAAACCTCGATATGATTTGATAAAACTCGATTCAGGACTTTTGATGTGGCCATATAAAATTCCAGCTTTTTTCCTCGGGATAGTTTATCGCTACACTTAAATTTTTGTCGCTTCGGTGATTTTAGGAGGATTCCATACAAAAGTTGAAAAAACGTATGACAAACCTGAGGAATGGATAAATTTTGGAAAATAGTGTAAAAATCATTTATGTAAACTAGCGGGACATTGGCTATTTTCAGTCACTTGTGCTATTGGGGACCAATGATCAATCTAATAATGGATATATGGGAAAACTGTGATTTTACACTAACCCTCTTAACAGCTATTGCTAACTAGCGATTACAGTTATTATTAACCGTTATGGTGAACAGCTTCTTTAATAGTTAATTACTGAAATTAACTGTTGGCGAATAAATTTAATAAATAAATTTAACAATTATTGTTAACTGTTAAAAACGGTAAAATTAACCGTTTATATTGATTATTCAAAATTTGTAAAAAAATTGTATGTTAATATATTTGTGATTGCTGTTTCTAAGTAACCATTTGTAGTTGTAGTTGTTTTTACCATTGTAAGAAAAACAGTGCATTTCTAATCGAAAATGTTTCGCTAAATGTTATTAGGATACCAGTGAAACAGACGACTCTGCTGTTGCAGTGCACAGTCCAAAAGGTTATAATTTTAAGCAGAGGCATACACAACTTCCCGCGGTAGCCCGGTTGGAAGAGTAGCAGATTAGCAACTTGAGGGTTGTGAGTTCGAATCCAAAGACCGTCGTGTACAAAGGGGGGGGGGCTGATGCATGTTAAATCCGTCGTGGTTTCAAATGTCCTGACGATGGTATGGACGAATGTTTTTGTTGAATCTGATCTGCTTTACTTATCATTTGTTACGTTCATCAAATCTTATCATTTTAGTTAAATTTTAAATTCCACTGTTTCTTGAATAAATCAACTTACTTCCGTAAGCCCCATGTCGTACTTCTGTGGTGCACGGGGAGTTTGCTTTCAATAAAAAAGAAGAGTGAAAATTTTTACTTATTTCGATCGAGTCGGAAGGGCCTAGCTCCAGTAGACAAATGAATCCAAATACTAAAAAGGCAGAGGTCTTTGAAACTTCACTCTAAATCATTTCTTCACCAGAGAAAATTAGAAAGTTTCTTATTGTTAAAATAATGATACATATATTAATTTCCTTCATAGCAAATTTGAAAATTAACAAAGCACCAAATTCGTTTCATTGGACCTCAAGCGCTTGCTCTAAGAGCTTTTATTAGAAATATCGTGACCACGTAAGCAACAGTTCTTTCTTCATTTCAAGCAAATAGCTCAATATTAATAAGGTTCAACTTCTACTACAATATTTAGAAGCGGAAACTTCGAAGTATCATTCGTAAAGCGGCGTTTTATCACCGTGAAGATTTCTGAAAAATTGTGGTGGATAAATCATTGAAAATTTAATATTAGTAGGATCAAATTAAAATTGTTTTTTCACAGAACAGTTTCTTCTGAAAAATACCTAACAGAATTTTTCCCGAGAACGTGACTGGGGGTATAAGCTTGGTAGGCGGGTAGGTATTTCAATTAACGTCGCACTGGAACTACACAACGGGCTATTGGCGGACAGTCCGGGATCAAACCCGAAGGGAAAGAACCGAGAACATCTTGTAATATTGAACCACGGTCAGATGACGAGGTCACACCTGAGCTGGCACCCCAATCTCCAAACTTCCACACCACGCCAATGTGAGGACATTTGAGGCCACAGCAGATTTAACGTGCATCAGGCTCCTTTGTACATGACGGTCTGTGGTTGAATTCGAACTAGCAACCTTCCGGTTGCTAATCTGTTACTCTTCCAACCGGGCTACCGCGACCCAGGGGGTATAAGGATTATCTTTGATTGTAGTTAAGTCGAAGTTTTGATTATGCTGTCTTTGGAATTATTCTAGCCACTACTAATATTTGGAATTCCCTCTCCTAGAAGTAACTTATATGATAGGCTACTCGAGATCAAACGCAGACACAAAGTAAAATTTATTTACTCGTATGGTATTAATTTAGTTGCATCAGGATTATTGTTTTATCTCAGTTACACTTTCATTTGTTTTTGTTATAGAGATTGCGTTCAGAATTCGGGTTGAACTACTACCCCTTCCACAACAATTCTGCAGTGGCAGCATTGTTTAAAGAACAATTTATCATGGTATTATCCTGGCTCATCAGTTCTGTAGACCTAAAAACATATGGACTCAGTGGAAAACTAATTAATTTCGAGGGAATCTATACAGTTCTGCTCCAAGATCCCGCTATCGTCAATCGGCACTTGGAATCCATCCCATGTAGAGGTTATTGATAAGGACGGAAGTTACGCATCCTGTTAAATATTTTTTTTAAATATAACTATTGTTTAATATATTTTAGAAAAATGTATACTCTGATCGATATTTCAATAAATCCCAGATATGTTTAATTCAGATGTCATATTTTAAAATTGCAGTACATATAGCCGTTCTCTTTTATTGCAATTCCTCTTAAATAAAAATGGTTTCAAAATGTAAAATTATCTATCATATTTTTGGCAAAAATGAGTTTCTTTAATTATGATAATGAAAATGCTGCACAGAACTACAATAAGCTATATGTAATCTTTAAATGACCATGTAGCATGTTTTCAAAATTTTTAGGTACTTTAATGCTAAAATTGATTTATTTATGAATTAGTTTTTCACTTATTAGTTTTAGGGTAAATATTTTTTCATAGCCAACTGAAGTTTCTCAGATTGGCAAAGCTTATTGTACGATAACCGTGTTAATTGTTATTGCTAATTTGCGATAGAGTTATTCTTAGCTGTTATTCTGAGAAGTTTTGTTATCAGCAAGTAGCATAACACAAGTTAACAACTAAACAGCAAATGCTATTAACTTATAAATTGAATAAACAGTTATTATTAGCTGTTTAAATTAATTTGCTTTACTCCTATCGCAATAATAGTTGCCGCTAACCAGTAATATTTCTGATAGAAGTTGTTAACTGTTAAGCGTTTCGATAACAGTTGCTGTTATTTTGTGTTGTCCGACATTGTTATTTAACTGTTGTCGGAATAACAGCAAATCTCTGAATTGTTTGTGTTTGAAAAGGATTATTATGTTTTGAACGAACCTTTCTTTGAAGGTTCTATGTAGTGTTCTTTCTTTAGTCGAGCATCAAATGATTAATGTAGTTAACAGTTTCTGATTAACTACAAATAATCTCGATCTACGAATAGCTACTTTCTTTGTGGATATGATCCCTAAAATCGACAACTGCTTTAACGTTGAATATTTCCGGATATAACAATAGTAAATACATAAAATGTCTTATTTTGGCTAACTTGACGATGTATTCGGTTGATACAAAAGTTCGTCCCGTTTTCTTGGCAAAAATTGAAGAAAAATTTTATTTACTACAAATGACATTGAATGAATATAGTATGTGCCGTTCTGTTCGATGACCTTTCTCCATCTCTCCTATAGCTGCATAATCCCGCGCTCATAGAAGTTCTGAGGTTTCTGGCTAAAGATCTGATCCAGGTGACGAAACTTCCTGAACCTCTTAAGGCACGTGGAATCGTCAACGGCACCCTTCACCATACACAATACATATCTTCTTTTGCGTCTGCGAAGCATTCTTGCATTTTCGGAAATGAAAAAACATCATTATCATCATAAATTCTTTAGTGCCTAGGGGCACATAAGGCCTTCACTCTAGATCGCCAAAGTTTGCTGTCCGATGCACAAGTCATACCAGTTCGCCCATCCAGCCTCACTTCTATCGTTCCATCATACGTCGCCAGGCCAAACGTCCACGCTTTCACTTTCCATCAGGGGTCCAGGTCAATGCTGTATTAGGAATACTGTCCCTGTTCATCCTAAAATGTGTCCTGTAAACTTCCAACGTCTCAATTTGATTTCATTTCCTATTTCATTAAATTGCGCTTAATTTAATAATTCTTCATTTGAAATGCAGCGTGGCCAAAAAATCTTTAAGATAATTCTTAAACATTTATTTTGAAAATCATTTAGTTTATTGCACTGTGATTTGGTAATTTTTCATGTTTCAGAATCGTATAACAGAACTGAAAGTGCTAGCGATTTGTAAGGATTTAATTTGGTTTTTACATGTATGTTAGTTCCACAGTTTATTAAGATTCATAAAAGAGTTGCGAGCTTTTGAAATTCTAAGATCAATATCTTCATCAGTACCACCATATTTGTTTATTGTTGTTCCCAGATATGAAAAGGTACTTACATCTTCTATTGAGTTATTTTGCACCTTGATGGGAGTGCTAGATTAATAAAAAAGCATAATACGTCCAAAATGCTAGTTATGTTCTGCCATTTTTAATTCTTAACAAAATTTAAAAACACA
Organism: Meta bourneti; assembly: GCA_933210815.1. Lineage (NCBI taxonomy): Eukaryota > Metazoa > Arthropoda > Arachnida > Araneae > Tetragnathidae > Meta > Meta bourneti. The sequence goes on from OW119924.1 coordinate 105,675,808, forward strand.
ACCAAATAACACAATCCTTTTCCCAAATACTCGCTGAAATTCCTTCTTTCAAACAACATCAAACTTTACACGTGTGAGTAGATAACATTTCGATTTTGCGATGCAATGCCAGTTAGCGCCAAACACGGGACGAACTTTTGCATCGACACAATAGAATTCGATTAATGTTTCAAGACATGGTGCTACATTGAAAATTTTGTTGTTTCTGCAAAATTTGATATGAAGACGGCGTCTTATTCAATTTTTTAGCATATGTAGAGTACATTATTCCCTATTGAATGGTACCTTTGGATTCGCTCTACTATGAATAGTGCTCGAAAAATGGCGTGGTGGTTCCTTTTTTCCCCGATTGTACCCAATAAAATGTCAACATTAATATGGCATCCTGTCCGTCCAGTTTTCTTATCATTGCAACAGATAGGTAGGTATTTTAATTAACGTCACCCTGGAGCAACACCACGGGCTATTGCCGACGGTCCGGGATCAAATCCGAAGGGAAAGAACTTATCACAACACGTCATTTTGAAGCACGGTCGGATGACGAGGTCACACTTGAGCTGACACCGCACTCTTTCACACCACTTCAACGTAATATTGCAACAAAAGTTGACAGATTGCGTTTTTCTAATGAAAATAAAAACAGAATTTGAGATTTAAAAAACACAGTGTCAGCTGTTTGTTTACTCTGTGCTTTGCAAAATTATTTGCTGTTTTCCCTTCAGTTAAAAGCAAGTTATAAACTTTTTAAATCTGAACATTTTTCGAATATGTCTTCTACACTTAAAACGCATCTTATTTATGTAAATTAATGCAATCAGTACGTGAATTTGTTTCTTTAGTTCAATAGATTGCTTCTTTTAGTAAATGCTTTCTAAAAAACACAAATGTTGCAAGACGAGCTCTTTTGATATGTTAGTTGTAAAACTGTTGATCTCTGATGATACTGTCAATGAAACGTGATTGAAATTGAAAAGTACGTAATAAAGATATTTTATTCATGTAATAACAGATCACAATACAGACTACACAAGTGTTCAAGCAAAAATAGATCGTGATTTTCTGTTATCAGAAAAAACATTTATGCCAGAATATCAAACCTGTGAGCGAAGTAGAGATAAAGTAATGTTTGAAAAACAACTATCAAAATTTTTCTTCAATCCCAAAGGATAAATTTTCATTTTTATACTCTATAACCTGTGTGCGTATCACTTTGAAGTTAGAAAACTCAAACGTTCACTACACAGAAAAATAAGTCTACTGTTATAAATTAATTGTGATGTCGATAAATCGTGTCAATAGAAAATCATCTTAGCTCTTATTAGGTAGGTAGGTATTTTAATTAACGGCGCACTGAAGCAACACACCGGGCTAGTTGGCAACGTTCCGGGATCAGTCCCGAAGGGAAAGATTGAGGACAACACCACGTAATTTTGAACCACGCTCAGATGATGAGGTCACATCTGAGCTGGCATCCCACTCCCCAAACTTCTCACCACGCTAGCGTGAGGATATTTGAGGCCACGACAGATTTAACATGCACCAGCCCTCGTTATACACGGCGGTCTTTGGTTGAATTCGAGTTCTTATAAGAAAACCTCTACAAATACTTTGTGCTAATTAAACATTTACAAAAATCTATTGTAGGATTCTAATTCTATTCTAAATATTACTTGCGGTTACAAGAACTTTTAAAGATAACACTATGATATGCATGTTCTATTGAGCTAAGTGTAGGTGGTACGAATTTTAATTAACGTCGCACTGGAGCAACACACCGGGCTAGTTGGCGACGGTCCGAGATCAAACCCGAAGGAAAAGATGCGAGGACAACGTACTTTCGAACCACGGTCAGATGACGAGGCAACACCTGAGCTGGCACTCCACTCTCCAAACTTCCACACCACGCCAACATGAGAACATATGAGGCCACGACAGTTTTAACGTGCACCATCCCCCTTTTTACACGACGGTCTTTGGTTGGATTTGAACTCGCAACCCTCCGGTTGCTATTCCGTTACTCTTGCCTCCGCGGCCCTTGTCCCCGTAGGAAAATGAGGTTAAAAATCACCATATATTAAGTCCAGAATAAAAAAGTATTTGAGAGAAATGGGGCAAAAATAATCAGAAAAACCACACAAACTTATTAAGTCAGTACCAGAATTAGGAGATCGACATGCAAAAATATTTGTTCATTTAAAACTTATCTCAAAAGCAAATATGAAATTGCTTTAAGCCCTATTATGTTTCTAAATGTTCACCCTTTTAAAATTTAGTTTGAATTAATTTAGTCAAATTAATATTTAATTCAGAGATTTGGGCTTTTAAAAAATCTCTTCATGGTGTATACTCTACTTTTCTAGCCACTGCACTTGTAGAAGGAATACAAGTAAACCCAATTCCTTTAATAATCCGTAGACACTTTCTAAGAGTTGCCATGCATCTGCAGCTAACCATTTAAGTATATTCACACTAGAAGTTTTTTAAATTTTGACTTCAAAACTACAATTTTTTTCTTACTCATTTCAATGTGAAAAATTCAGATTAAGCTTTGTGAAGCATTAATTATCTAATTTAGATATAATTAGCTAATTAGCATGTTTTTTGAACAGTGATATCTCAAATTCTAATTTGTTTCTGTTCGAAATTATTCTCAATATTATTCATGTTTTGAATCTCCATCAAGATGCTAGAGGGAATATGGTTTTTTGACAGTTTTTTTCACCAAGGAAGTCTAAGAAATCAAGATTTTTTTTCATGAATTTCAACTTTTAGAAATTCATTTCTCAACTAAGAAGTTTGACTGAGAGTCAAAACATCCACTGTATTATATAGATTAAAATTATACAAAAATAATTATAATAGATTAATTCATCGTTGAGTTATCACCGTTTGAACAAAGCATCGTATTGCAAAACAGAGTTCTTCAGAAATTGAGTGTAAAGGTTTTGGAAACATGTTTGTATATGGTGACAGTACTTAACAAAACCCCTTATAATTAGAAAACTATTTCGAATATTTACAAGATCTTGAAAGCTAAGGAGTTGGCAAATATTTTGAATTAATAAATAATTGATATTCGGATCGATTTTCGTGATTTCTATCGTATGCATGCACCTTAAGCAATATTATGTATGACTTTATTTGAAATTCTTTGCTGCACGTTAGACGGTGAAATGTTTTGTCTCCAAAAGTCAGCCACAGAAACATGATGTCCCATTAATTACAAATAAATAATAAGTGAGCAATGATTTCTTCGCAAATTAATCTATTTCTTAATGACCTTTCATGTTTTTTTCACAATCAAGAAATGCTTTTTGAGAGCTGTTTTTACTAATCATTGGGCAGTGGTAGCCGATTTGGAAAAGTACCGGATTAGCAACCGAAGGATTGTGAGTACGAAACTCAATCCAACGAAAGACCATCGTGTACTTGGGAGCAGGAGCACGTTAATTCTGTTGTTGCTTCAAATGTACTCACGTTGACGTGGTGTTGAAGCTTGAACAGTAGGATGCCAGCTCAAGCGTAACTTATTGATCTGACTATGGTTCAAAATTACGAGATGTCCTCAAATCTTTCCTTTCGGGTCTGATCCCGGACCGTTGCCAATAGCCCGGTGTGTTTCTCCAGTTAATTCAACTACCTGCTTCTAATCATCATTTCCTTCATTGAATAGGTATTTACTTGTATTATTACCAGGGCATCGTTTATGATTATAATGATTATCTATCCTTTACATTAAAGTACGTTATTCTACTGCCTTTCTATCCCACTATCGGTTTCCGTTTTCAATACGCATAGTTATATCTGTCCCCGTGGACACAGCACTCAAACGAAAAACGTCCCATAGATTGCAGAAAACAGGCCACAGAAGTGATGGTTGAGGAATTTATTCGAGACACGGGAAATATAATGAGGGCTTGAATGTAAATTCAAGGTAGATTTCGGGCAACACCTGCAAGAACTTCTATTGACATATCGGCATAAATTTCGCTGAGCAAAAGTGTTTTCTGGATATAGGTGTGGCATTTTATGGTGGAAAGTCGAAAAGAGAACAAGATATTCCAGACACGATATTTAAAAAATTGAAAATTTCCAAGTGTAATCCTAAAGTCTATGAATGACCAAACCATGAGTTGAAGCAGAAGCCCTCGGGATTTAATTTAGATGCATAGCATTTTAGGAAAATGTTAAATTACAAAAAGGATTCTGAAATTTTTGAAAAAGGGGAATTATGTGACATTTTGGATTTAAAAAAATATTTGGAATAATATAAATCTAAGACGATCACGATTTAAAACAGGACAGGAAATCAAAATCTATACATATAAAGCAGAGTTGTCATCTATCTGTCTTTCTGTCTGTCTGTATGTTCTCTATACAAATCTACACCTTTTGACCAATCTATACCAAATTTAGTTCTCTTAATCTTTGGAACCCTGTGGGTAACGTACGCTACATATTTATCCCCGTTCTATTTGTATTGGGTGTGCAGAGGGGTGTAACGGTCCGACATCCTGGACAGAGCACAAAGTCGTGTACAAAGGGGAATGGTACACGTTAAATCAGTCGTGACCACAAATTTCCTCACGTTGTCTTGGTGTGGAAGTTTGGAGAGTAGGGTGCCAGCTCAGATGTTGCCTCGTCATCTGACAGTGGTTCAAAATTACGTGGTGGTGCTCAAGGATAGGGTTTGATCCAAGACAGTCGTCGATAACCCGTTGTGTTGCTCCAGCGCGACGTTAATTAAATACCTACATACCTACCAACCACGTTTGGAGAATTTAGTTTGGCTAAATACTATACCCACTGAAATTCCAAGACTCCGCCAAAAATGCTTTCGGTAAACTCCACATCACATTATCTTCAATATTGATTCCACTGAGCCGTATACCGAATTGTAATATGCTTTGTAGTTTAGTGTTGATTATTCTTTACAGTTTGGAAGACCAAGTTACAGTTGTAAGACGAAAGTGATGAGACGAAGTATGATTGATAGTGGCTAAGATCGGACGGAGAAATTGGAGAATCAAAATTGGTATATACTCTATTAGGTAGAAAACGTACATTACATGAGATTTTAGAAGGAAAGCTGGGTAGATATGCATTCATATGAAAAACAGTTTGAGGACGAAAGATTTATAATGAGAATGACAAACTGAAAATATTCCGAAACTTTAATAGTAACTAAAAGATGTTGAATGCAGTTAAACGTAAATATAAAACTATGAATGTTTTTCTTTGTACTTCTGCACTAACTAAATATACATTTTTTACATTTAAAAACATATAGGTTTTTATTTTTTTTGCTTGAGCGCATATGAAGCTATCAAAGCAAGAGTGGCATAACCCACTCTTGCTTTGACCACAACTTGCACTCCAACATACCCGATGGAGATGAATTCGATTTTCTTGTCACCACTTTTTATGCTTTTACTTATCCACAATATGATTTGAGGAGGGTTAAAATCTATATCGCAAACGCATTAAATTCCAAGATAGTGCACTGTATGTGCCAAAAACAATTTTTTCCCACTCTTGCTCTGATAGCCTTATACATTTTTATATACGTAGAAAGTTAAGTCTTGTGTTTGTGGAAAATTCTTAAATTCCATATTAGATACCATTTGTTTCAAAAGGACTATTTGGGGAGGGACCATTTTACTTCAATAAGAAATTTTTTAAGTTTGAAAAATTATTTATTCACATGAATCTTAATTAATTTTGTCATGATTTGGAGTCTGATGAATTAAAAAAATACATTTCTCTACTGTTGACAATCTTTTAAAACCAACTGTTTCATATTAAGTGCCTTGACTGTATGTCAATGCTTGAGCACGTTAGATATGAACACATGAAAAAAACATGTATGGCCATCATAAAAATCTATCGCAGTCTCACTATCTTTGAGATAAATATGTTTCGACCAAAATATTTATATACCAGCAAAACAGACACAATACCCTACAAAGTAGTAATTTCCTATGATCCTTCTTTTTTATAGCTGTCGATATCTAAAAGCTATATCTTTTTAATGCCCATTGCCATGTATGGAATACCGTATCGGATTTATGTCAGTTCGCATGATTGCGATATCGTGTCTACTTGATTGCTGTAAAACATTTCGATACTCAATTAGAATAATCTTTCGAAAATAGGTGTATTAAGAAAATGTACTGCATCCATTGTCGTCATAATTCAAATTCCGGATAGTAAGATTCAGTTACAAGAATAATCACTTTCCTCTTTCGTAGAAAAATGCCAAATCATTTAAGTGTGAGTAAAATATATTTTTAGCACTTTTTCGACATTTTAGTAATTTCTACAACCTATTTTGGACACAAATCCTATACATGCATATGTATTCTATTTAAAGCGGCATGTAAGTTAGAATAAAGCAAATTTTAAGTGGAATTTTACCATTAATGAAAGAATGTTAATGTTAAAAAATCCGAACTAGGACTTTTGGAGTTTTAAAAGTTCTTTGGTAGAAGGTCAAGGTGGTTTATTTTACGAGTTGAAGCCATTCCTATGCAACTTTTCTATCTCGAAAATTCATTACATACATGGATTTTCTTTTATAAAAACGCTGTAAAATTGACCTTCGATTAACTTTGCAATTAATTTTCAAGAAAAAAATGTATTCATTTTTTTTAAATTTGTCATGAACATATCAAATTATTTAGACATCTTTCTCTTACCAATGGCGATATTTGGAAATATCGAATTCATGGTGAGAGAATGTCACGTCAAAAAATATGTGTAAAAAGACCTATGAGTGGAGAGGGGATTAGAGTGTTAGATGTAAAGTCGTTTCCTCCCATCAGAAGGATGTGGGTACCTCAATAGGGAGTGTGACTTCATCCGACAACTAACGCATGTTCTGCATCTGTTTGCCATGCTTCCACTAAACTCTCGAGATCAGAGGGTATAGTATCCCATTCTGTGAAGACAATTTCAAGTCCTGTAGAGTTTGGGAAGGGGTAATCGTTACGCCACGTGGTTACCAAGAGTATCCCAGGCATGCTCTATAGCAGGGGTTGGAAAACTTCTTTGACCGTCGAACCCTTCAAGAGTTTCTTGACTTTTTATCGACCCCCCTATTTTATGTTACGTAATTATAATAGAACAAGCAAAAAAGACTCTTATGAGAGTTTTTAGATTGTTTATTTTATAGCTATTATTTATTTTATTTATAAAATACAGTATATATTATATTGGTTTAAGGTCAAAGGGATACGTTTTTGTTTTCGACGTATTTCTTAACATTGCATATTGGATAGGATTAATAAATAATATATAAAATATAAAATTTATTTAGATAACAAAATAACAATAATACAATCTTCCTTATACATATGAAAATAAGACTTTTATTAACTTAGTATACACTTTACAAACGTCGTCAATGTGGAGGGTGTGTTTCGAGACTCTTGACAAGATTACCAGTGTTGTGTTCAAAATTAGAAAGTTTCATCCTTAAATCTCTACTGAATTCTATCAATCTAGCTTATTTCTTTGCTTTCTTAAAATGGAATTAACATGGCTGAAAACAGTTTCAACCATGAGCGAACTTGGAAATGCAAGCAAAAGGGGGAATACCACTTAAGAAAGTTTTGGAGATTTTTGTCTTGCATTTTTCTATCGACCCCTGAGCCCGAATCGACCCCTAACAAAGTTATATCGACCCCTTTGTCCATCACTGCTCTATATTATTCAAGTCTGGAGAGTATACAGGCCATGCCATGCGCTCAATGTGTTCACTTTCCAGTATCTCAGGAACACCAGATGCCCTTTGTGGTCGAGCATTTTCATCCATGAACTAAAAGTCCTGACCCATCGCTAATCGGAAAAGACAAACATGAACCCAGTAGAATCTCGGCAGAATACCACACTGCTGTAAAGGAATATGGCAAAAAGATATTCTGTCATTATGCATTATGTTCGCCCATACCATGACCCCTCGGCCAAAACGACCACCTTCACGGACTTTGTAACGGATGGTAACGGGTTCCCCGTTCTCACCACACCAGCTGACGTCCAGTATCACGATTGACGGTGGATCGGGATTTATCGGGTAGGTAGGTATTTTAGTTAACGTCGGCACTGGAGCAACACAACGGGCTATTGACGACGGTCCGGAACCAAACCCCAAGATCCGAGGACAACGTCATTTTGAACCACGGCCAGATGGCGAGGTTACACCTGAGCTGGCACCCCACTCTCCAAACTTCCACACCACAACGTGAGGATATTTGAGGCCGCGGCAGATTTAACGCGCACCAGCCACCTTTGCACACGACGGTCTTTGGTTGGATTCAAACTCGCAACCTTCCGGTTCTAATCCGTTACTCATCCTAATGGAGATGCTCGTTACACCACTGCAATCTTTCCTGACGATGACGTGTGGATAACGGAATGCATCTGACAGGATTCCGTGCATTCAAGCCAACTTGATTGAGCAGACGAAAAAGTAAGACACGAGTGCCATTAGCACTGGCAATGTCAGCGACTACTTGGACAATACTACGGTTTCTGTTGCTCTTCGCTACAAGGGATATCTGCCATCATGATCTCTTGTGCTCCTTACACTGCCACCACCATGCTTTCGCAGAGAAGTTTACCATCTAAAAACAAGTGCGCTGTGCATCTGCGACCAGGGTGATCCCATCCACTACCTCTTTGACTATGATCTCACAAGACACTTGGCGAAACCTTCTCTGCAAAGCTACTCTCATTGGTGCCAAAGTACTGCCAAGAACAGGCACTGCCACCACAAAATCCTTAAAATGATGGAATTTTTCAGCTCCAACATTGATTATATGAGCTGAGAAAGTCGAAAGTTGTCGATTAGAGAGCTGAGAAGTCGAAAGTTGTCGAAATAACCGGAGCTTTTCTTACTAAATTAGTATACCTGTATTTTAAACCTGTCTTTTTAGACGTTTTGCCCTTATAATTTTTTTTACTTCCTATTACACATCCTTCTTCATTGTATGTTGCTTCCGTTTATAGTATATGGATTACATAATTATCATTGTGTTCTCTGTAAATTTAACAAATTTTGTGATCCTTTTCTAACGTCATGGTGTATTTTTGTATATACATGTTTTGCCTTTCACTTACCTTTTGTTTTTTATGTACTATCTTATATGTACGCAATCAAATGATGTTTTAGAGACATTCTGCAAACAATATTTGCCACGAAAATACAAAATTTACAGCATAATCTTCAAAAACTTGTAACGTGATTTCTCCTTCAAACTTCACTGCTTTGAACTTGGAGGGCCGTGGTAGCTCGGTTGGAAGAGTAACGGATTAGCAACCGGAGGGTTGCGAGTTCGAATCCAACCAAATACCGCCGTGTACAAACCGGGCTGGTGCACATAAAATGTCAATCCGTTAGCGTGGTGTGGAAGTTCGGAGAGTGGGGTGCCAGCTCAGGTGTGGCCTCGTCATCTGACTGTGATTCAAATTTACGAGATGTTGTACTCGGATCTATTCGGGATGGATCCCGCTCCGTCGCCAATAGCCCCTTTCGTTGCTCCAGTGCGATGTAAATTCAACTACCTACCTACCATATCTATAAATCGCAATCGCGTTTTATTTATAAATTATAGATTATATTTTTTCTGTTATATAGGTCATTTAAAAATTAATAAATTCGTATAAATCGTGTAATGGTTTTTAATGCATCGATATTGGTGGTTATTATTGTAACGTAAAAAAGGAAAAAGCAGCAACAAAGTACGAAATTACGGCCACATCGTGCAAAGTAACAGAAACAATGCACGATGTGGCCGTAAAACAATGGAAGTTAATATTTCTCAGAAGAAACAATTTTGTTTGGTGAACATATTCCATTGTTGCTCTGATATTATTTAACAGAACTCATTGCAACAAATGCTTATTTCATTCGAAAAAAGTTATCAAAAAGCTTGTACGTAATTTGGAAAACTGCTATAATTGTATATTGAAACAACTATCCTTAAGACTTCTAACATCCTTTAGGTTCATTTTAAAGGGCCAAATCGCTTCTTCCAATTATTGATCATCTCTAATTTCTACTGAGGTAAAAGAAGAAATGTCTAGCAACATCATCGACTGGATTGGTAAAAAGATGTAAGTTCAATTTTACTCGTGTTTCGTTTTCTACTACAAAAATTTATTATATTGACTTTTCAGAACTTGATTCAATTGGTTCTTTCAGGAAATAATTATTATATTTAATTAAAGTGAAATTTCATACACATAACTCAAATTTCAATCATAAATCTTGTCCAATATCAAATAACTTTTAGCTTTCAATTATTTAAAGATAAGTATATGAAATAGAGAGAAATTAACGTACAATTGTAGTTAAAAACAAAGTGTTAAGAAAATATATAAATTTTTCTTGAAACCAAACATTCTGCTTTGAAATGCAAGTATCAATATTATAGAACCATTAAACCAAAAAATTTGAAATTTTTTTAAAACATCTAAAATTTAACAGAATATGTTTCATCAATTACTTAAAATCAAAAATAAATATTTGTGTTTTTAAAGTATAAATGTTTTTCATGCAGACTTCGATTCTATAATGTATATTTTTAATATAAAATAATTTTTGAAATAAATTTTTATTTGTATTTGAATCTTTAACCGCTTTTAATTAGTAGGTTTTATCTTTTTAGAAACAAGTTCAAACAAAAACGAAACAAAAAGAAAAATATGAAAAAGAACGCTGATACAAAATTAAAGAACATCTCGAGTGATTTCGTGGCAAAGTATTCACAGAATGTTATAGACCCTATTGATTCTGACGACATGAATCCGAAGATCTACTGTTTAGCAAAAAACATGTTCATTAATGAAGCCTTTGAAGATGATTCACCAGAACAGGTTGAAATAAATGACATATACAAAGTGTCTAAAGAGCTGGAAGTGAATGGAGCTTGGGCAGTCATGAAACCGAAGATCAAGTATTTTTCAGAAAATATGTTCATTAATGGTGGTAAAAAAATTAATACAAAAAATCCACCATATGAAGATGCTTCACGAAAACAGTTTGAAACAAATAAGATACATAAACTTTGTTGCGATGTTGTGGCGATTCTAAAAAAGATGTCCAATGGATCTAACCGCGGTCAAGCACAATCAAAGCAAGGAATCTCAAATATAGAACAAGAACTGAATGGTGCTTGGGTAGGTCAAAATCACCGCCATCAAGCCAAAATCACCGAAAAGAAAAGAATTCGAAATGATATGGCTCTGAAATTTATGCTATTCGATGATTTTGTTAACATGCAAAATCTCGGATTACTGAGAGGTGTACCGATCGAAGACCATCCCCAACTCGCACCTGCGACTGCTCGATGGAGAAGGGAAGATAGTTTGTATGAAGGTTCCGAAGTGATCATTGCTGCAGATGAAGATCCTTTCATCAAGAAACTAAGTCAAGATTCGGCGAAATTTAGCTTCAGTGAAAGAGTTGAAAAATTCAATATAAATCAAGAGTTAAAAGGCGTGAAATGCGACGAGTACGATGAATTTATATTCGAGGACCGAAGCACTGAAAAGGATCTCTTCAACAATACCGAGAAGTCTACAAAAGAAGGCTTCCGTACCCAAAATGAGATGGTTGAAAACTTCAAGATATTTGAACGCTTTCTGGGAAAATATGATTCAGATTTCTTCACCTATAAGGGCAAGATTCAAAGACCTAGAATTATGGGTGCAGTCTCTTTTTGCCACAGTATGGGAATAGAAAAAAAGGATGATCTCTCCAAAACTGAGGAAAAAGCTACATTTCTTACATGCGCGGTAAGGGAAAATATTGTCTGCTTTTGTATAATTTTTTGCAATACATATTTTTTTTCATTTGAATTTAATAATAGTCATTTAACTTTGTTTGATTTCTTTTTTTAGGATGGAATTCAACGTTCTTTCTCTGCCATGTTTTAAAGTGAGAAAAGGGAAGAAGTTACTTAAGAGAAAAGAATAAAAATATTGCATGGATCTTACTTTGGCTATAATGAAAACCAATTTCAAATTACAGAATTTTATGAGGATGTTATGCGTATATATTTTATTATAAATTTATTGATACAATCATTCGGCAAACCTTTGTATATTACAATTCAAAATGAGAAACAAAATTATTAACTTGCAAAATATATAAGTTTAATAGGCAATAAAAACATTTCAATTTTCCATAATGTGTATTCTTTTTGACTGATGTACTGTGTTCGATTTATTTATCTACTAGCAGAATAACCCGGCGTTACTAGGATTGAATTGGTTAACTAAGTTCCGTTTTCGTTAATAAATTGTAATTCCTATCCATCCCATGTAGCAACTACCACTCTAATAAAGGTACACAATCGTTAATTACCCAATTTCATAAATATAAATAAATGTCATATTTAAAATTTTTTATTTTTGTAGAATTTAAATTTTTATAAGAAGCGAAAGTCTAGAATGCCAATGTTACCTAGACTGCATAGAATAGTTCAGAATATGCATATAAATGCCTTGTAGTGTATGTCATTTAAAACAAAAGCATTTCCCAAAATTATCACACAAAGATTAAAAATGTTTTTAAAACTAATTAAACCATTATTTACCTTCTAACCGTTAGTGAACGAAATACGTCAAATTCAAAATCCAGAAATACACCTTAAAACAGATTAAAAAAAGCTTCGAACGAAAGGTAATGAATGTATCTGGTTTTTCACTACAAAATAGATTCCTAGAATATAACGGACACAAATTAAAAATACAAATGACTAAAAACTGGAAAAACAGTTTTGGATTTAAATTCTAAATTTGAAAAAAAAGTTACAATTGATTTGCAAAATAATTGCAAATCTATTTTTTCTCGAAGTATTGATATTTCAAAATAATTGATATTTCAGGAGCTTTGGTAAAATAATCCAAGTAATTGCAATATTCAATATATCTTCCAGCTACTACTAAATTATGGTTGATTTCAGCATAATTACTTAGATGTTTTAGCATGAAACTTGCCTAAATATGTAAGCAAAGAAATTTAGAATAAAGTATTCACTAAACTAAAAAATGGTTTATCAAATATAAAACATTGCACTAAAATATGTTGAATAAACTTTATGTGATATATATATATATATATATATATATATATATATATATATATATATATATATATATATATATATATATATATATATATATATATGTACAAACAAGCAGACGCAAAATCAGGCATAGAATGGGAATGCGGACAGACAGGCTAACGCAAACAGGTTCAGTTACTAAATGAATGTAAGTACTCACAGTATGCAAAGATTCGTTAAAATATATTCAACCGTTTGGACATAGTATGGTCACACACATACAGAAAGACACCAAAAGCGTAAGAGAAGGGTTTTGCATTAGAAGGATTCAATACGGATAGAAAGCTTGAAATGAGTCAAAAATATTCAATGTACAAACATTCCATTTTTTATATGGATTATCATTATTTGATGATTGATTATTCAGTGTATCAAAATTCCCCGGCCAAACTTCTGAGGACGGTAGTCCATCAAATTAAATCGTTCTTTTGTCAAAGAATATGTCTGAAACTGTGATTCGTAGGTATTATTTGCAAATCGTTCTATTCGCTAATAGTTCTTTTCATTATTCCATTATCTATTATATGGATTATTATACAAGGCGTATCGAAATTCCCCGGCCCAACGTGAGGACATTTGAGTATACGACGGATTTAACGTGCACCAGCCCCCTTTGTTCACGACGTTCTTTGGTTGGATTCGAACTCGCAACCCTCTGGTTGCTAATTCGTTACTCTTTCAACCAGACTACCGGCCCTGTATTGTTAGGAAGACGTTAAAAACGGTGAGAGACGCACCATGCACAAAGAAATAATGCCAGTTCACGATCCTGCTTGCAAGAATGGCTTAACGCATATTTTAAATAAATGCAAAAAGATAGCATAATGAAAATCTTAAATGATGATTAAACACTAATAAAACGTTGTATTACCTCGGAAATACGTTAAAAAGAAAAAAGGATTTGGACCTACAGAGAATGTGGGTCTTACTAAATGGATAGATCTTTCCACAGCCTTGTATGGCACATGCACCTCACTAAGTACTTAAATTACATGCATCTGTGAGGAGATGCAAGACATATATATATATATATATATATATATATATATATATATAATGCTGTATTATTATTTTTATACTTATATACTTGTTCTATAACGCTTTCTTAGGGCTAAGAGTTTTAAGTATCCTTTTGATATTAACGTACCGACGAAAGTGAGCGAATGAGGTCAAGCAAACTCTTTTAAACAAAACAAAAGCTTAGTTAGCCAGTGTGTTAAATAATTTATTCAGAAAGGAAACAAGCTTAAAACTCCCAATTAAAATATTTATTTTTTTTGTTTAATTCAATCTAATTCAATCTAATTCAGAAACGAGAAGCTAATAGAAAAGCAAGTGCAGTTTACATATATTTAATTTTCAAATGGAATGTTCACAAATGGGACTTTTCACTTATTTTGTTAGTAAATGGTGTGTTGAATAATTTTTTCAGAAAGGAAACAAGTTTAAACAGTTAATAAAGGTCTCTTTATTGCATATATTTTACATCAAGCTCTTTCCTGACGGAAAGATCTGCAGTATTTAAACATTGAAAACATGTCGATGCAAGCCTTCGAAGTAAAGGTTATTGTAGTTTATGCAGGCGAAGATAAATATTTAAGATGGACATTATGCTAAATTAGATCTGAGATGCATCGCCATGAAAACATTACATCAGAATATATTTCAAGCACCAATGACGTTGTCAAGTACGCTGGCAGCATCATCGGCGAAGTCTGTAAGAAGATACATTGAAATTTGATATGCTTCTTTATAGGAGAGCAGTTGTTTTTAACATTCAACAAAAGGAAACGCAAAACATGAATTACATAGAAATCGATACGTGTTTAAGTGTTAAACCAAGTTTTAAGTGTATGCATACACTAAAAATCACGAAAATTGACCTAAATATAGATTTAGTTTTTATTGATTGAAAATATTTTTTAATTTCTGAGCTTTTAAACGATACCAAGATCTTGTAAATATTCGGAATACTTACAAAGGTTTTTCGTCAGATGCTGTCACGAGTACAAACATGTTTCCTAAACTTTAAACTCAATTTCTGAAGAACTCTGTTTTGCAATACGATGCTTTGTTCAAACGGTGATAACTCAACAATGAATTAATCTATTATAATTATTTTTCTATCATTTTCAACCTCAATCAGAGTTTATAGTTAAGAAATTAATTTTTTGCTGAATTTTAAATACCAAATTTCCTGAAAAATCTTGATATTTTACACTTCCTTAGTGAAAACAATTGTATAAAAACCTATTCCCTCCATCAATTTGATGGAGGGTCAAAACATGAATAATGTTAAGAATAATTTAAAACAGGAATTGTCTTTCTGAATAAGTTAGAATTTGAGATATCAATGTTCAAAGAACATGCTAAATAGCCGATTATATATAAATTAGATAATTATTAATTACCTAATTTACGATATTTTCTCACTGAAATTATTTTAAGCAAAAGTCAATGACTTGTCGGATAAGAACTGGATTTTTAAAGTCAAAATTTTAAAAAATCTTCCAGTGTATACGTACGTCTTAAATCGACATAATTTTCCAACTATTCATTTAAATTCCTTAATACTGATTTAGAAAGAACAACCTAGTCAAAATATTATCGCAATTTCAGAATGTAATACGTTCAGATTTATACTCACTTCCGTTGTGTCCTATAAAAATGTAATAAAAAATGTTATTGAAACATTTTTCGTTTTTGATATGCATTGTAATATATAACATTCATCTGGTCTTACCATTACAACCGAATGATATTTACATAAAATCAATAGTTGAAAGTACGAAAGCAGTTAAAGGTTATGCAAAGGTAAGTACACTGGCCATTAATTTAATGTAATCAGTACTCTGTGTTTATCCCATAAAAATTGAAATTGCATTAACATCACCACTAAAGTAAGAAATAAAACTTTTATTACTTCAGTGCAACAAAACGTAAATTTCGAAATCCCAATATTCTAATTAGTAAGCTTAAAGAAATAAAGTACATTCTAAATATGATTCGGTCTACTTCCTTCCATGCCCCTTTATTCCACCTAACAGGAATAACATTTTGTCTCCCTCGCCCACCTGTATCTCTGGAAGCTCGGCCCATAGAATCCAAGAACGTATTTTTCCAATTCAACGTTCATCCATTAATGTCAATGTTTACCATCAGATGACACTACCTACAACTGAACTTGACTCTCTCTTTCCACCATGCACCCCTCTCCGAAAACGTTCTTAATCAACTGAATAGTTTCAGTGGACAAATTTTCAGATTTTACATACTAATTCGACACTATCCTCACAGGATCTTTGGAAATTGTATGGTCTCACAGAACATTGTCTCACTCAAGGGCAGCTAGCAGTTAATGGATTAGTCCAAACGGTTTCGTGATTTTGAACGCATGTTCTTTTATGTCCTCCTTAGCTGCAAAATTACATCAATGCGCACAAACAATTCTTGTTAGATCCTAGAACCGTTCTAGAATAGTAGAACCGTTCTCTTTCAGATTAACGATGGTTGTATACTTTCCGGACAGATCTCTTAAGTAGCTGTTCTGTCCTAGAGTAAATCGACTAATTAAATGGACTGTACTTTATTTACAAATTGGATCAAAGTTCCCAAGAGAAGAAATTCGTCCCATGATGCCCCGTCTAGAGAATAACAACTAGAGTTCAATACCCAGTGCGAAGTAACTTAATTTTGCAGGAGATCGTATTGCAAGATACGCGAGTATGTGCAGTTGCGATGCATCGAAAGGTCGCCAAGACGCAGCCATCGAAAGGTCGCCAAGGAACACGCCAAGGCACATGAAACGAAAGGTCGCCAATGCGCATGTATCGAAAGGTCGCCAAGGACCCAACAGTCGCAAATTCCAAACAACACTGGGATAACAGTATGATCACTCACTTTTATCTAGAGTATGAACTCATACTGGTAGTACGTTTGCAAGCGTTATAAGGCGTCAGATGCTTCCATGCGCAGCGTTTTAACAATCCTAGAGACGAAACTTCTTGGTATTGCTTTCTATTAACACAGAATATTCGTCCCCATCAAAGCCAAATGAACATTAAATCAGTATTTGATGAATACCAAACTTGAAATGTAATATCCTCCCACTGCAGCATTTATGGGGATAGTTAGAATATAGTTTCGTAAATATTATATCGTTTCACAATACATTGGATGTCAGACGTATAACAATCTGGATAGACACTCACCAGCAGCAGCTGGAAAAAACGAAACAAAGTTAGAATTTTATCAAACTACAAATATTAAATATAATGTTATTAATTCAACAGATTAAATATTAAAATGAAAGTATTTCCAGTAAGTTTTCTGATTTTAAAACAAAAAAGCGCTTCGGAATTAACTATTCTACAGAATGATTCTGAGTGGGTAGCATTATTTGACATTCAGGACAGTTTATGTGTGAACTGTGTTCCCATGGTTGAAAAACTTCCAGGGTTTTAAAATGAGGTTTATAAAATTTGACTTATGCATTCTTAAAATATTCAATATAATGAAGCAAAAAATGTGTATACGAAACCTTAGTAATACCTTTATTCAGATGGAATGTACTTTGTGGCAAAATCGAGTCATGCATAGCCCGAGCTTTATTCAATAGTGTAAATTGCCTGTTCTTTAATTATTATTAAATTACTCGTTTTAATATATTTGCTTAATCGAATTCCAGTGGTTACATTATTTTGATTATTGAATCTTTTTGAGTGATTTGCTGATTGAGATTTTTGCTTTTTAAAAGTTGGTAAAAAGAATAAATTAAAGATTAAAAATCCAGTGCGAAGTGAATTCAACTACTTACCTAAGACGAAGCAATATTTTTTTATGCAACGTTTCACGTTTTTCTTAAAAAAATGTATATTTTTAAGGCATTTTGTTCATTATCTACTCAAAGAAAGTGTATGAAGATTTTATTGAATACAGTAATACCCGACTTACTTACTCTACCCCAACTTACGCGAACTCGGAGTTACGCGGTTCTTGATTTTTTTCGTTTGGCATTACTGCCGCCCGCTATCTTGTGTGTTTCTCTTGCTGTGATACGCATTGGACGCGTTTCGAGCGAACTCTACGTGCACGATTATGATTCTACGATCGACGAAAGTTAAGATTGTTTTGTTATACGTTTTCTAAACCCTTAAAAGACTATGTCGTCCAAATGAAGTAAATCTGATTCTCCTGCAATGTGAAAGTTGTGTTTTTGACTCCAAACACAACCAGCTTGCTTCAACCGATGGACCAGGAAGTCATCAAAGCATTCAAGGCTTACTACTCAAGGCGTTCGCTTGCATATTTGAATGAAGCTATGAGGCAAAACAGTGAGATATCTGTTAAAGTCTTGGAAACAATTCAATGTTTTAGATGCCGTAAGAATCATTGGAAAATCTTGGGATGAAATTTCCAAAAAACTTTGCCTGGAAGAAACTTTGTCCATTTTTTCAAAAACGAGACGGAAACATCACAAGAAACTGCTTATGTCGCTCATGTGATTCAAAGAAGTTGTTAATCTTGCCAGGCAATTAGATTTGGAAGTTAATGGTTCTGATGTCTTCGAGCTGTTGGATTCGCATAGTCAGGAGCTGACAATTGATGAGCTCATAGAGATGCGAGAGCAAAACGTCACTGAAGTATCAGACCCAGTTTCACCAGAAAAGGACATGTCAATTGCAAGATTTACAGAAGTTCTCAGCTCAATTGAAAATAGCTTACAAATTTTAGAAAACCGACTCTAACGAAGAACGTGTTATAGCTACAAAGCAAGGAATAAAACAATTATTAGCTTGCTACGAAGAAATTCTGTGCGAAAAAAAGAAGGCATTATGTCGTCAGACGGATTTGTTAGATTTTACGAAGCCATCGATATCGAAATAACTTTTTACGTAACTCATTTATTTTTTCAATATTTTGTATTAATATGTATAAAGAACTGCAATTCTATTAAATATTTTTCTTTTAACTGGTGTTTTTATTAGTCCTTGGTCCCAACTGAACAAAATTTATATGTATTTATATGCAAAGTTGTACTCCGACTTACTCGTTGGACCCACCTATCGCGTAACTTCGGGATATTACTGTATACTACATTTATTTAATTCATTTTACTTGGAGTGAAACAAATAATCCAGATTAAATTTTCATTAAAAAATTAATTTCTTGCAAAAAATATTACTAATAAATATGCTCTCCTTTCGTCTTCCTTTCAGGGTCTACCTCTTATGCCAGGTATTGGCAATACGTATATCAGTGTGTCTTTATAAGTATTTTAAAATAGATATTTTTCAAAAACGGGGGCTGAGTTTGCTACCTGCCACTTTTACCTCTATTCCTTTAGAGGAGTATAATCCCACACGAAGAGAAACATTTTCAGTTCGGCGACCCCAAGTTTTAGTTCTCTCCGTGTTAGATACAAAACAAGTATACAATCAAAGTTCTTTAACTTACCCATTCCCAAAAGGGAAACCAAGGCGACGAGTACTTGCATTGGAGACATGGTGGCAAATTGATCGTTCTTCTGACTTTTCAATTCATGCCGTTTCAGCATTCGTATTCCGCTTATATAGAGATGAGGATGTTTTCAAAACTTGCAGCTGTTTTTTCGGTGATTGAAAATTACCGTTGAGCAGCAGTAAAAATGTTTTTGGACTTACTTAATGCAGTTTAAATGTCTAACTTAGGAGCAGTAAAATTGTTATTGTTTTTGTGTTATTGTTGAAACCTTTTTAATTGACTGTGAGAGTTGTTTTCAGTGTAAGCAATCAAACTAGGTTACCGGTGAAGATTCTTGCTTTTGTTTCGCATTTACAAATGTATTCGCTCTCGCATGATATATTTCTGGGTTTCCTCAAGAACTAGTTCATCGCTGTTTCGGCAACGTTCGACGTTAGTAGGGTAAAAATGGGGGTTCTACGCCAGGGGATTCGGGGATCAGGAAGTGACTTCTTGGTAAGGGAATGGGAAGTGACGTCATGACAGGAAAAGATGTCACGACAGGAAGGGACGTTATAACTGGAAATGACGCCATTACAGGAAGTTGAGTTCTTTACCGGAAGTGACTTCGTAACAGGAAGTTGAGTAAAGTTGTTTTCTATTCCTTCTGCTACCGGAAGTGACGGTTTAACGAGTTGAGTTGTTTTCTCTTCCTCTTTCTACCGGAAGTATTGTCGTGATCGGAAGGTAGAGATGAGTTGTTTACATCTGGAGGTTGAGTTGTTTGCGTGCTACTTGTTTTTATTTTGGACTTACCTAGAAGGTGGTTAGGTTTACCATGTGGCAACACTTGAAATAGGCTACTGGTAGCGCCATCTAAAGGAGAAATTCAGAATAAAAATATTTCTTTTAAATTGATAGTAATTTTTTCCCTCAGTGGGATTCGAACCCTCGACAAAATGTTTCATGGCACACCTAGTGTTGATGCTTTTACCAGTTCTGCCACGGCACCAAATAAAACATTGTGTTGTAATACAAGGAGTTTTTAACAAAAGAATATACTTGAAATATGCGTGCAATTTTTCTTTTTACTCTACCACGTTGATGCGCTGAATGCAATTTAATTCTACGACTAAACTTGAGCAAGAAAAAAAAATATATAATATTTATCAGAGAAACTTATATTTGATTCTGCAGTTTTAAATTTGTAAAGTTACATCATCAAATTAAACTACTTATTTGTTGGCATTAAGTCTTTATCTTTGTTGAAAGAAAACTAGTATCCTTGAGAAATACCAGATTTTTTAAAAACTGAAGAAGAGAGAATTTTTTTATGGGATTTAACTCAATCTACACTATAATTTAACATTTAAGAGTAACAGAACATGATATAGTTTTTAAGAAAATTAATAACCACTGTATAAATTTTATGCCAAAAGTTCCAAGCATGTCTATACTGTCAGGATGTCACCACGGAATTTCTGTCATGTGATAACCATATCATGTAGAACGACTTTATCTCTTTTTTAGTTTAAGTTAAAAGTAAGAACATTATTTTCTTTTGCAACTACCTCCGACGTTAACATAAAAACATTGAAAAGAAAGTTTAATCTATAGCTTAATTTATAATGTGCAAGTAAAAATTTTCATAGTATGGGTCTTGCAGAGTTTCAAATGTATAAAATATTTTGCTCTTACAGGTTTTTTAATTGTTTGAATTTTTTACTATGCGTAGAACACTTTAAGAATCATATTTATAAAATAGCTTGATTGTAAAAAAAAATTGTGTAAATATTTCTGTAAACACTGTTCTTTGCACGCATTTCCTTTATAGATCTATCACTAGCACGATGCAATAAAATCCAGTAAAAAAGACAAAAAATCCAAAAGTAACGCAATTGTAAGACCAAGAAAATAGAAGTTCGTGCTTCAACTTTGCTTTTAAAATCCTCTCAATTCGTGTACATTTGTTGTTTGAACTAAGCTTTAATCTCTTTCGAGTCATTTTCACCGTTATGCTGCGAATCTGTGTTTTATCTTCGTTCCATCTGTTTTCTTACTACCTTCACGTGCAAAACATTTTCCTTAGTCATATTATACACCTGCAAGAAAGTCTATTGACTTATTGGGATAAACTTGGCTGAGCCGGTCGGTGTTTGTCGAATAGAGATGTGGGATAATAGTGCTTAAATTCCAAAGGAGGACATCGAATCCAGCCAAAGACCGTTGTGCGCAAATGAGGCTGGTGCAATTTAAATCTGTCGTGGCATCAAATGTTCTCATGTTGGCGTGGTGTGGAAGTTTGGAGTCAGAAGGTCCTCGGATCTTTCCCTTGGAGATAGATACCAGACTGTCGTCAACAGCCCGTTGTGTTGCTCGAGTACTATGTTAATTACCTACCTACAAGGCAATTAAAATCGGTAAAACTCGTCGATTTGATAGGTAGGTAGTTGAATTTACGTCGCAGAGAAGCATCACAACGAGCTATTCATGCTATAGTCTTTCCGAAACAAATAGTAATTTGTTTTTAAATACATTTTATTAGTTTCAGTAGTAATATTTGTTTTAACATCCCCTCATAGTAAATACCCAGCTAAATGTTCCTACTTGTTTAAATGAAAACGGCAAAGCCTTGTAAGGCAATTGTTTTGATAAGACAAGTTTTGATGCATAATTATTATTATGCTTAGGTATATAAATTCTATAAGGTTTTCTGAGGCCTAAAAGTTCTAAGCAGTGTTTTGATATCAACAGTCCGACGAAAGTAAACAAAAGACGCCAACCAAATTTCTTTAAATAAAGCAAAAGCTTCCTCTGGAACTAAAAATGAAGAAAAACGAGAACTGAAAAATTAATTCGAATTTCCCCATAAAAAAGTTTATTTTTGTTCAATTCAATCTTATTAAGAAACGAAAAGCTAATAGGAAAGCCAGTGTAGATTACAAATATTTATTTTCAAAAGAAATGTTCACCATTGTGACGATTCTGTTATTTTGTTAGGCAATGGTATGTTAAATAACTTATTTAGAAACGAAATAAACTTCAACAAGTAATCAAGAAGTCTTTATTGCCGGGATTTTACATCAAGTTCATTTCATAATGCTATGATCAGCAATATTTGAACGTTGAAAACATGTCGATGCAAGTCACCGAAGCTAAGGTTATTGTAATATATCTAGGCGAATTTAATTTTTTAAGAGATGCACTATGATGTTTTAAATTAGATGTGAGATTCATCTTGAAAGCGTTTCCTCGGAATACCTTTTAACCAAAGAAGTTGTCAAGTACGCTGGCAGCATCATCGACGAGATCTGTAGAAAGAGAGGAACAAAGCATTGAAATTCTATATACGTCTTTATAGAACAGTTGCTTATTACAGTCAACAAAAGGACACACAAAGTACAAATTACATAGTAATAGATACGTGTTTAAGTGTTAAGCCAAAGATAAAGTATTACTAAAGAAACATAACTTTTCACCTATCCATTTAAGTTACTTAGTGATTTGGAAATAAAAACGAGCAATTATAAAATGGCAACATTTTAGGAAAATGATATTTTCAAATTCATACTCACTTCCATCGTGTCCTCTGTTACCTATAAAAATATATTAGAACTGTTATTGAAACATTTTTCGTTTTTAAAATGCGTTGAAATATGTAACGCAGCAACTGACTAGTACAATTGAGTAATATTTACATCAAATAAATATTTGAAAGTGCGAAAGAGGTTAAAGGCCATTTAAAGGAAAGTACACTGACCTACAATTAATGCAACTAATACAACGTGTATAGTTCAAAAATTAAAATTACATTACACCATCACTTAAGTAAGAAATAAAACTTTTATTACTTCAGTGTAACTAAAGGTAAATTTCAAAATCGCGATAATCTAATTCATAAACTTGTATTATGTAAGTTGAATTTTCCATCCCACTAAACATTTTTTAACACTTTAAACAAACATTTTTTACTATAATTAGCCGTACTTTTTTCATGCCTCTTTATTGCGCGTAACAGGAATAACAGTGTTCTGTATCTCCCCCACCTGTAAGAGTGAACGCTAAATGCTTTCTGTCCATATTCTGCAAGAACGACATTTTTTCAATTCAATATTTATCCATTCAGGTCAACGTTTAATTTAGTCTTTCTGTCTAAAACATCAGAACACTCGTTTACATCTAAGCCAAATTAGCATATTAAATCAGCACTTGATGAATACTAGATTTCAAATTTAATGTCCTCACGATTAAGCAATACATTCATGGGCCTAATTATAAATATATTGTCATCAATACTACATCGTTCTGCATTCCATGGGATGGTAGGTAGATAGGTAATCAAGATATACACTCACCAGCAGCAGCTAAAATACGAAATCATAAGAAATTATACTTATATCAAACAAAGTATTCACATGGTAAATACAGAATTCTAAATTCGCGATAGATTCAAATTTTTAAATCAAAGAAATATTTCCAGAAATGTTTCCTGATTTTTAAGCAATGAAAATTTAATATCCTGAGTTCGTAGGATGTTCCGACACTCAGAGCAGTCTGGAATTTGTAATTAAGTGTAAAATGCTTCCATACGTTTGAAAAATATTCAGGATTTTTATACGAGGTTTGTAAAATTGGAATAAAACTACTTTAAACATCACTTTTTAAAGCAATAAAATGCACGAAACTTTGGAAATTATTTCATAAGTGAGGGCTTTGTTCATGTAGATAGTTGTATTTACGTCTCGTTGAAGCAACACAACGAGCTACTGCCGACGCTCTGTGATATATCGCGACGTGATAGATTCTAGTACACCTCGCCATTTTGAATCACGTCAGATGACAAGGTCGACACCAAATCTACCATCCCACTCACCAAACTTTCATACCACGCCAACGTGAGAACATTTGAGGCCACAACTGTTTGACAGTGCACAGGCCCCCAAATATGCAACAGAGTTCCGGTTGGATCAAATTTCGCACTCGCATCCAGCCTGTTGAATAATTTACCAACTAAGCTATCATAGCCCGATTTACTTTTAAAATAAGGTAATCGTGATTGGGCCATAATTTAATAGTGTAATTGTGTAATAGTGTGTTTTAAATTATTAAATTAATGTTTTTAATGTGTACATAAATTATTTGTCTGTGCTTACATGTGCAATGATTCACCTCGTTTGAGTGTCTTGCTGAATGATTTTCTTGATTTCTGTACATTGAAATTAAACAATCAAGAATTTGTGTGAGTTGTTTTCCTAGTTACAATATATTTCTGAATGGGTGTTTTAGGAGTATCTTTTAACTATTTTGTAAAGGTAAGTATTTAATTAACTTCGCACTGGAGCATCTAAACGGGCTATTGACGACGGTCAGGCATCAAACCCAAAACTATTTTGAACAGAAAAATATGTTTTGAAATCTAATAAATACATTATTTTTGTACATAGAAAAGTATATATATATATAGTTATTATCCATCATTTCCAAACTTTAAATCCAAATCAATTGTATAGAATTTAAAACAGTAATAAAACTATGATATTGACAACGCTGATGTTTTAGTGAGATTTTCAATTATGGAGAGCAAATCTTTCCATATCCAATCATTTTATATATATATATAACTGGAAGAAGTTAAATTTTGTTTTCTATACACAGAGCAATTTCTTCTGGAATAATGTTGTTTTGCAGGAATTCCAAAACAGTTCTATAAACCGTATATAAATAAGTCGTCAACTAATGTAGGAACATTTTGCGGTAAAAGAATTATTTACTTAAACATCTAATGTTAACTTCAATTCCACATTTTCTCCTCAAAACAACATTTGTCCCAAACCTCATAAAACAAACCGTGTTTTTATAAAACAAATCGCATTTTCCGACAAATCTGTTCATAAAACAACAGACGCCCCTGGACTATGCAACTATTTCTTCCAGATGACTTTATTCAAATTTAGCTTAATCCTGATAAAGGACTTGGCGCATATTTAATAATAGGGTATCCCTATTTTATAAAAAGATTATGAAAATTTCTGAAGGTAAAAGATATCAGATAGTGCATTTTAAACTAGTTTCTAAGGTTTTATACACTAATGCTATTAACTAATGCATCAAGTTTTCAAATATAATGCATTCAGTCTCTAAGAGTTTTTGTCTAGAGCGCGAATTTTGGGTCTACGAATAGAAGATACATTTATGCAGAATAGTACTCCACAAGCAGAAATACAAGTACAAAAGAGAGGATGCAACGCTCAGCCGTTTCGAGAAATATCCTTTTAAAAATACACTTTCCTTTGTATTGGATATGTTTATACGTATTTCCATTGGGCAGCACAGTCGGTAAATTCGCATCCTTATACCACGCTGACATCTATTTCTTTTAGCATTTATTTAGGTGTGCAGCTTTACTCCAAACGTTTATTCAGGAAAACAATAGAGTTCATTTGCGAAACAAACTAATTTTAATGCATTGTTTTTCGCCATTCACTTATAAAGGCGTATGAAGTATTTATTGACTCTTCCGCCGTTGTTTAATTAATTTTACTTGAGATGAAGCACGTTATCCAAAACAAATTTGAATTAAAAATGGATTAATTTCTTACAAGAATATTGCAAATAATATAATCTTCTTTCGATTTCAGGATGTGTTTCGTATGACTTATACAGACAATGCGTATATCATCACATTTAATTTTAAAATAGAATTTAAATAGATTAAAATAGATAGTTTCAAAAACGACTGAGCTTTACATCCTGTCTGATTTCAACTCTATTCCGTTAGTGGATTACTATCACACATAATGAAAAAATGTTCAGATAGGTGAACCCTTAGTGAAAATTTTGCGCTTGGCTACTACAAAATCTAATCAAATAATAAAGGGACCGCGACAGCCCGGTTGGGAAGAGTAACCGATTAGCAACAGGAGGGTTACGAGTTCGAATGCAACCAAAGACCGTCGTGTACAAAAAGGAATGGTGCACGTTAAATCGGTAACGACCTCAAATGTCCTCATTGGCGTGGTGTGGAAGTTTGGAGATTGGGGTGTATGCTCTTGTGTGACCGTGGCTCCAAATGTCGTGAAGTTAACCTCGAATCTTTCCCTTTGGGTTTCATCACGGATCGCCACCAATAGCCCGTTCTGTTGTTCCAGTGCGACTTTCATTAAAATACATACATGCGCATTCTGCTTTAGGTGATGCAAATCAACAAATTTCTATTTGAAAAGGATTAATTTATTACAAAGAATTGTTGCGAATAAATATATTCTTCCATTTTCATTTCTAGGGTCTGACTCGTGTGCCTGGTTAAGACAATATATATAATCAATCCCATATTTAAAATCGATACTTTTCAGAAACGGCTGAGCTTTGCGTCTGGTAGATTATTATCCCACCCGAAGAAAACATTTTCGGTTGGGCTACCCCATATTTGGGTCCTCTCAATGTTAGATACAAAACAAGTATACAATCAAATTTGTTTCACTTACCCATTCCCAAAAGGGAGACCAAAGCGACGAGTACTTGCATTGGAGACATGGTAGCAAATTGATCGTTCTTCTGACTTTTCAATTCATGCCGTTTCAGCATTCGTTTTCCGCTTATATAGAGATGGTGATGTTTACCCCAACTTGCAGCTGTTTTTTTCTGTGATAGAAAATTCCTGTTTAAGAGTACTAAAAGTGTTAAAAACCCACTCTGCAGTTTAAATCCTACTCTGAAGAAATTGAAAAGCAGTTAAATAGGTATAACTTTTGATTTATTTCTAAATGTTTGAAATCATGTCAGAGCCTTATCATCAATCACAAATCCAATATTTATCCTTTGGAAAGTATTGAAAGTAAGTCCAAAAATAGGCCAATTGATGTCACGTTCAGAATTCCAACAAGAAACACGTACTCTTGTCACATAAACACTGTCATAATAATATTTAGTTGGACAGAAAATAGATCTGAGTTATAGATTTTGTGTTTGAGTTTTAAGTCAGTAAACTGAGCTACAATTTCAATTTCCTTAGTTTGTATTTATTCTGCTATTAAGATATTTAGTTTGTAATTCCTCTGACAGCTTGCAATCGCTAGTCAGAACCAGAGTATGTAGCTACCTGTACAGAGGCGTCACTCTAATAGAATATAACATTCTTTATCTTATTATGGACCAAATATAATGCAAACCTTACTATGGCATCCTGTCTGTCCAGCTTCATTATCATTGTAACAAAAGAAGTTTACAGGTTGAGTTATTTCTTATGGAAATAAAAACAAATTTTCTGATTTAAGTCACATTGTTTATTGTATGATTTCCATGACCGATTGATTTTTCTCTGAAACTGAAAGCAAAATATTCTAGTTATATTAGATATCAACATTTTATATCTGAAAACGTTTTCGCGTGTGAACTGATAAATCACCTTATTTATGAAAAATATTTGTTAACTAATGTAACCAGTATGTGAACTTGTTTTTTAGTTTCAGTTGGTTGTTTTTGTTGTGAATGCTTTCATAAAAATTACAAATGATCTATGTCGAGCCATTTTGATATATTGAGTAAAAACTGTTGCTCTCTGATGATATTGTCTATGAAGTATGATTGAAATTAAAAAGAACATCATATAAAATATTCATATCTATACAGTAGCAGACACAACAAAAACAATACTAACTCTACAAAGGAAAATAGTAACTTTCTGTTTTTATCATAAATACATTAATGACAGAATATTGAACTTGTGAAAAGATCTAAATAAATAATTGAAAAACAACTATCAAAATTTTTCTGCACTCTTAAGTGTTAAATTGTGATTTGTATCGCCTATCGTCTGTGTATAAGTCTTAAAAAATTTCAAGCAATCACCACGCAGATTACAATGTTATTGTTATAAATATATGATGTCGATTCAAAACCATCGTAGAGCTTATGAAACATAGCATGAAAATCCTCAACATATACTAAGGCCTAATTGAATGCTTTATAATAAAATAAAGCAACGGAAAAACAGAGGAATGTAGACAACAATACGGATACTCTAAATTCTATTCTTAGTGTTGATATTACATAGAAATATTACAAGAACCTTTAAACTTAAAGACTATGATTGTCATTTCTGTTAAGTTAAATGTAGGTGGCGTTAGTGCTTCTGCGGCGATTCCTGTTTCCTGCATGAAACCAAACGCGACGTCACTTGTCTTGATTTTCAAACACGAATTCATGTCAATGGTCCGTGATCAATATCGAAGAGAAAGATAGCTAGCACGCGACGACCTAGGACAACACCAGTCATTTCGAATCACTGTCAGATGACGAGGTCAACACTAGGGCGGGTACCCAACTCTCCACCACACCACACTGCACCCTTGTGAGGACATTTGAGGCCACGACAGAATTAATTTGCACCAGGCGCCATATACACGAAGGTTTTTGGTTGGATCGAGAATTGAATTCGCAACATTCGGTTGCTAATCCACGAATCTACCAACTAGGCTATTGAATAGTGGAGATTATTGTCCCTCCCTTTTTGAAAGGTAAAAGGGATAATCATTTTACGGGGCGACCCGAACTGCTGTCGGAAGCGTGCTAGAAGAGCTCCTTTCAGTTCCAAAGTTCGAAGTATATTCCCTTCTTTCGTTCCTCGGGGGCCCGGGATAGCCCGGTTGGAAGAGTAGCGGATTAGCAACCGGAGGGTTGCGAGTTCCAATCCAAACAAATACCGTCGTGTACAAAGGGTCTGGTGCACGTAAAATCTGTCTGGCCTCAAAATGTCCTCACATTGGCGTGGTGTGAAAGTTTGGAGAGTGGGGTGCCAACTCAGGTATTGTTCTCGTCATCTGAAGAATGTTTCAAAATCACGAGTTGTCCTTGAATCTTTAACTCCGGGATTGATCGCGGACCGTCACCAATAGCCCGTTGCGTTGCGGAAGGTTAATTAACTACCTACCTACCATACATAAAAAAGATTGTGGTATAATTTCAGTAATCTTTGAACTTTTTTATTCTGATCTACTTTTTCTGTAATTAAAATCAAACTATTTTATGTACTTTGTGTATCAATTATTTTAAAACTGATAATATTTTCGCGAATAAGTCTAAACTTAAAAAAGTAGCTTAATTTATATGAAAAAGATTTGTAAATTAATTCTACCAGCATGTGAACTTGTTTCTTTTCTTTCAAATAATTGTTTGTGAAGTGAGTGCTTTCTGAAAATTACAAATGTTCCAATTCCAGCTCTTTTTAAACATTAAACAGGTCATTGTTCACCTCTAATGATATAATCCATGAAATATATTATTGAAAAAAAATATCATAATAAAATATTTTATTGATATTATAACAGATAGGGGTAGGTATTTAATTAATATCGCACTGGGGCAACACAACGGGCTATTGGAAACGGTCCGGGATCAAATCCGAAGCGAAAGATCCAAGGACAACGCCACGTAATTTCGAACCAAGGTCAGATGACCTGAGCTAGCACCCCACTCACCAAACTTCCACTCCACGCCAACGTGTGGACATATGACGCCATGACGGATTTAATGTGCACTAGACCTCTCTGTACACGACAGTCATTGAATGGATTCGAAGTCAAAACCTTCCATTACTAATCCATAACTGATTACAGAAAACACGATAAAATACAGATGATACACAAGCGTTGAAACGAAAATTGTTCGTGATTTTCTGTTATAATAAAAAGCATTTACGGAATAATACTGCACTTATTAACAAAGTTCAAATAAATGAATATTTGAAAAACAACTACCACATCTTTCTGCCATCTCAGAGTATAAATTTTGATTTGCATCTCCTTTACACTGTGTATCGCTTTAAAGTAAAAAAACTCAACGATCAACCCAAAGAAAAACATGTTTATTGTTATGAATTAATTTATGTCGTTCAATCGTGTTGATACATCTTAGTACTTATGAGACATAGCTGTAGAAAGCTACAAATACTTGGTTCTGATTAAACGCTTTTTAAGAAAGTGAAGCATTGGATAAACAGAAAATTTTCGAAAACAATGCTAAATTCTATTCTAAATATTATTTACTCAAAAATTTTTAAAGAAAATGGCTGAGAGGTATTTTTTAGCTAAATGTAGGTGGCGTTACTTTTTCGGCGTGGAATGTATTTTACATGCATCCGAACATGACAATGCTTGGCTTGTATTTCGAAAACAAATTCAACACCTCATCAATAAAACTTCCGATGGATGAATTGAGAATTGTTACATGATAGTTGATTGTTCAACTCAATTGAATTAAACGTCACAAGTTACGTAAATGGCAAGAAATGTTTATCAGAACCCTAAAAGTGAACTGCTTCATCAGCAAACTACACCCACTACCCAGCATGAATGAAGGCCGAGGTTGCCCAGTTGGAAGAGTAAGGATTAGCTACTGGAGAGTTGCGAGTTCGAATCCAACCAAACAACGTCCTGTACCAAAGGGTCTGGTACACATTAAATCTATCGTGGCCTCAATAATCCTCACGTTGGCGTGTTGTGGTAGTTCGGAGGGTTGGATGCAATAAGAACCCATAGAAGCAGCGGTTAAAGAAGACTTTTATTCAAGTTAGAAACTCAAAATATAGTGCTAAAGTCGAGATAGTAAATTCCAGGTAAATTACGGTCCTGGAATCAACACCTGCAAGACAGTCTATTGACTTATTGGGAAAAATTGGCCGAGAGAGCCTTTTTTGCTCAATAGAGATGTGGAATAATAGTGATTAAATTCCAAAGGAAGGCATCGAATCCAGCCAAAGACCGTCGTGTACAAAGGGAGCTGGTGCAATTCAAATCTGTCCTCACGCTGGCCTGATGTGGAAGTTTGGAGACTGTAGGGCAGCTCAGATGTTACCTTTTCATCTGATTGGGGTTCAAAATGACGTGGTGTTGTCCTCGTGGTGTTGTCCCTTGGGGATAGATACCAGACTGTCGCCAACACCCATTGTGTTGCTCCAGTGTGACGTTAATTTCCTACCTATCTATAAGGCAATTGAAATCGGTAAAACTTACATTTGATTTTCAAGATTTAAGTTAAGCTATGTTTTGTATTAAAAGCTGTACACTCTCTTTCAGTAGTCAAAAAACAATATAGTTCATTTAAAAAAGTTATGTGGTTTCCATTTAGATACCAGATCAATAAATTGTCCAAAAAAGTACCACAGGCAATCGATGTATTAAATAAACTCTAGGATTTAGAAACAAGTGACCTACGTATTGCTCTCCTGACTCTTATAACTATGAGCTTGTCTATTTGAATGGTTATTTCGCTAGCGTTGTCCTTGCTACCATCGCATTATAAAGGCCCATGATTGACTTACTATCGGTGAACACATTTTCCAGCAGCTGCCTCGTATTCTTCCCATTTTCTTTCGAATCTTATTCAAGTAAATTTTGCAAAACGTCTGCGGTAACATGTTTAACATCTTTTTAAATATGCTACAATTCTTGCAATATATCCATCGGAAACAGCTGTAAAATCTGCAAGTGTGACGGTGTTCACCAAGGGAATCGTCGCGTGTTTCGGTGAGCTTTCTTATTTCAGTTTTTATTTGTCTTTGCACTGGGAAAATCATCTTCACATTGGTATTATTTTCAGTTGAATCCCAACTGATATGCAGTTAAGAGTTAAATAATCTTCGATTTAAGTTTTGCTTTTAATGCATTCGGGAAATTCAATCGATGTATCATTTTCGTTCTGACTCTTCCCGTAGGTCCTGTTATGAGCCGAACCATCATAATATATTCCTGTAATTTTACTTCTGAATTTTACGTACTTACAGCATCTTCTGCCGCAGCATAACTAGTCTTTCTTTTAGTTCTTTGATCCTTTATAAAAGCGGGCCGTAGAAGCCCGGTTGGATGAGTAACGAATTAGCAACCGGAGGATTGAAAGTTGGAATCCAACCAAAGACCGTCTTTTACAAAGGGGTCTGGTGCATGTTAAGTTTGTCGTGACCTCAAATGTCCTCTCGTTGGCGTGGTGAGGAAGTTTGGAGAGTGGGGTGCCAGCTCAGGTGTGACCTCGTCAGCTGACATTGGTTCGAAATGACGTTGTGTTTTCCTCGAATCTTTCCCTTCGAGTTGGATCCCGAACCGTCGGCAATAGCCCGTTATGCTGCTCCAGTGTGACATTAATTAAATACCACAGCCTTCATAAAAGCCTTTTATTTCGTGCACGTTTTTGTCATAACTGCATAAATTTACCACAGGGTATAAGCATCAACAACTATCGAATGTTTCTGTAAGATCTTTAAATTAAATTCGCTTTGCCTTGCTGGCGTATGTCTCCGTTTCAACGTTATGTTTTGGGTATTCCTTTATTTATTTTACTTTAGATTATAACGATAAATAACGTTATTTATACCACAAATTGGAATGATAAAGTGGATAGCTCGTTTTGAAATATAAGGAACAGTAAATGATATTATATCTTGAAATTTCAGAATTTAGTGTTAAGGAAAAATACATTCACTTCTTCCATCAATGCAACTTTTATTATTTTATTTTTAAGAACACCGCAGTGTCTGGAAAGAGTATTTATCAAAATCTTGGAATTTACAGAAATTGGTTTTGTGTTATATATGGCTTTGTGTTCATATCCTGAATCGTGCTTCAGTCGATTTTTTTTTGAATAAAAGAATTTTTGTATTGAGGCGGTAAAAATATTTCAGGCTCATTTAAAAACTAAACTTGTTCAGGGGAAATACACTCACAAATATTTTTATTGCGTCATTTATCATAAAATACATTTATTTGTGAATGTTCAATACTAGTTTTATGATAAGTTTATTTTTCTAAACAAATATAATAGAAAGTACCTTCAGAGAAAGTACGCTCACAAATAATTTTATTGCATCATTGATCATAAAATATATTTATTTGTGAATGTTCAATACTAGTTTTAAGTTAAGTTTATTTTTCTAAACAAATACAATAGAAAGTACCTTCTTAGAAAGTACGCTCACAAATAATTTTATTGCGTCATTGATCATAAAATACATTTATTTGTGAATGTTCAATACTATTTTTATGATAAGTTTATTTTTCTAAACAAATATAATAGAAAGTACCTTCAGAGAAAGTACGCTCACAAATAATTTTATTGCATCATTGATCATAAAATATATTTATTTGTGAATGTTCAATACTAGTTTTAAGTTAAGTTTATTTTTCTAAACAAATATAACTATAACTAAGGTTTATTTTTGTGAATGCTCATTACTAGTTTTAAGTTAAGTTTATTTTTCTAAACAAATACAATAGAAAGTACCTTCTTAGAAAGTACGCTCACAAATAATTTTATTGCGTCATTGATCATAAAATACATTTATTTGTGAATGTTCAATACTATTTTTATGATAAGTTTATTTTTCTAAACAAATATAATAGAAAGTACCTTCAGAGAAAGTACGCTCACAAATAATTTTATTGCATCATTGATCATAAAATATATTTATTTGTGAATGTTCAATACTAGTTTTAAGTTAAGTTTATTTTTCTAAACAAATATAACTATAACTAAGGTTTATTTGTGAATGCTCATTACTAGTTTTAAGTTAAGTTTATTTTTCTAAACAAATACAATAGAAAGTACCTTCTTAGAAAGTACGCTCACAAATAATTTTATTGCGTCATTGATCATAAAATACATTTATTTGTGAATGTTCAATACTATTTTTATGATAAGTTTATTTTTCTAAACAAATATAATAGAAAGTACCTTCAGAGAAAGTACGCTCACAAATAATTTTATTGCATCATTGATCATAAAATATATTTATTTGTGAATGTTCAATACTAGTTTTAAGTTAAGTTTATTTTTCTAAACAAATATAACTATAACTAAGGTTTATTTGTGAATGCTCATTACTAGTTTTAAGTTAAGTTTATTTTTCTAAACAAATACAAAAGAAAGTACCTTCAGAGAAAATAGGCTCACAAAAATTTTTATTGCATGATTTTTTATGAAAAATATTTGTGAATGTTCAATACTTGTTAAGAATCAAGTTCAATTTCACTTAAAACAAATTCTGTCGATTTGATATGTAGGTAGTTGAATTTACGTCGCATAGAAGCCCCATCACGACGAGTTATTTATGCTCTAGTTTTTCCGAAAGAAATAATAATTTATTTTTGAATACATTTTATTAGTTTCAGTAGTAGTGTTTGTTTTAACATCCCTTCATAGTAAATACCCAACTAAATGTTACTACCTGTTTAAATGAAAAATGCAAAGCCTTGTATGGAAATTGCACATGATTTGATGCGTAATGATGCATTATTATCATGCTTAGGTATATAAGTTCTATGAGGCTTTCTCAGGCCTAAGTGTTTTAAGCACTGTTTTGATACCAACAGTCCATCGAAAGTAAACAAAAGACGACAACGAAATTTCTTTAAATAAAGCAAAAGCTTCCTCTGGAACTAAAAATGAAGAAAAGCGAGAACTGAAAAATTACTTCGAATGTCCCCATAAAAAAGTTTATTTTTGTTCAATTCAATCTTATTAAGAAACAAAAAGCTAATAGGAAAGCCAGTGTAGATGACAGATATTTATTTTCAAATGGAATGGTCACCATTGTGACGGTTCAGTTATTTTGTTGGACAATGGTGTGTTAAATAACTTATTTAGAAACGAAATAAACTTCAACAAGTAATCAAGACGTCTTTATTGCCTGGATTTTACATCAAGTTCATTTCATAATGCTATGATCAGCAGTAATTGAATGTTGAAACATGTCGATGCAAGTCGCCGAAGCAAGGGTTATTGTAATATATTCAGGCGAGGTAATTTTTAAGAGATGTACTATGATGTTTTAAATTAGATGTGAGATTCATCTTGAAAGCGTTTCCTCGGTATACTTTTTAACCAAAGAAGTTGTCAAGTACGCTGGCAGCATCATCGACGAGATCTGTAGAAAGAGAGGAACAAAGCATTGAAATTCAATATACTTCTTTGCTTATTACAGTCAAAAAAGGACATACAAAGTATGAATTACACAGTAATAGATACTGTTTAAGTGTTAAGCCAAAGATAAAGTGTTATTAAAGGGACATTACTTGTCATCTATCCATTTAAGTTACTTAGTGGTTTGGAAATAACAACGAGCAATTATAATAGGCAGCAATTTAAGAATACAGTATTTTCAAATTCATACTCACTTCCATCGTGTCCTTTGTTACCTATAAAAATATATTAAAACTGTTATTGAAACGTTTTCGTTTTTGAATTGCGTTGTAATATGTAACGTTCAACCATCTGATTAGTACAATAGAGTAATATTTACATCAAATCAATAGTTGAAAGTACGAATGAGGTTAAAGGCCATTTAAAGGAAAGTGCCCTGACATACAATTAATGCAACTAATACAGTGTTTAGCTTATAAAAATTAAAATTGCATTATAATCACCACTTAAGTAAGAAATTAAACTTTTGTTACTTCAATGTAACTAAAGGTAAATTTCAATATCGCAATAATCTAATTAATAAACTTGTATTATGTAAGTTGCATTTTTCATCCAACTAAACATTTTTTAACATTTTTAACAAATATTTTTTTCACTATAATTAGTTGTACTTTTTCATGGCTCTTTATTCTGCGTAACAGGAATAACACTTTTCTGTATCTATCCCACTTTTAAGAGTGGACGTTAAATGCTTTCTGTCCATATTCTTTAAGAACGACTTTTTTCAATTCAACTTTATCCATTCAAGTCAATATTTAATGTATTGCTTTTGACTAAAACAGCAGAACACTCGTCCCCATCTAAGCCAAATTAGCACATTAAATCAGCAAATGATGAATACTAGATTTCAAATATACTGTGCTCAAGATTAAGCAATACATTCATGGGCCTAATTAGAAATATATTTTCATCAATACTACACCGTTCGGCGTTACATGGGATGATAGGTAGACAGGTAATCAAGATATATACTCACCAGCTGCAGCTAAAAACGAAATTATGAGAAATTAGACTTGTATAAATTATTCACATGGTAAATACAGAATTCTTAATTCAATATAGATTCGAAATTGCAAATCAAAGAAATATTTCCAGAAGTGTTTCTTGATATTTCCTGATTTTTAAGCAATGAGAATTTAATATCCTGAGTTCGTAGGATATTCCGACACTCAGAGCAGTCTGGAATTTGTAATTAATTGTAAAATGCCTCCATACGTTTGAAAAATATTCAGGATTTTATACGAGGTTTGTAAAAGTGGAATAAATCTACTTCACCCATCACTTTATGAAAGCAATAAAATATAGGAAAATTTGGAAATTATATCATAAGTGAGAGCTATCTTCGTGTAGATTGTTGTATTTACGTCTCGTTGAAGCAATACAACGAGCTACTGCAGACGCTCTGTGATATATCCCGAAGTGATAGATTCTAGTACACCTCGGCATTTTGAACCACGTCAGATGACTAGGTCGACACCTAAGCTGGCATCCCACTCTCCAAACTTTCACACCACGAAAACATGAGAACATTTGAGGCCACAACTGTTTGAACATGCAAAAGTCCGCAAATATACAACAGAGTTTCGGTTGGATCAAATTTCGCACTCGCAACCAGCCAGTTGAATAATTTACTAACTGAGCTTCCACAGACCGATTTTCTTTTAAAATGAGGAAATCGTTATTGGGCTGTAATTTAATAGTGTAAATTGTATAATAGTGTGTTTTTAATTATTAAATTAATGATTTTAATGTGTACATAAACGATATTTCTCTGATGACATGTGCAATGATTCACCTCGTTTGAGTGTCTTGTTGAATGATTTTCTTGATTTCTGAACATTGAAATTAAACTATCAAGAATTGGCGAGTTGTTTTCCTAGCTTCAATATATCTCTGAATGGGTGTTATAGGAGTATCGTTTAAATATTTTGTACAGAAAAATATGTTTTCAAATCTAATAAATATATTATTTGCATACATGGAAAAGTATTGTCATTATCGATATTATCCATCATTTTCAAACTTGAAATCAAAATCACTT
The DNA here is from genome assembly GCA_933210815.1 of Meta bourneti. NCBI lineage: Eukaryota > Metazoa > Arthropoda > Arachnida > Araneae > Tetragnathidae > Meta > Meta bourneti. The sequence continues at coordinate 105,713,389 of OW119924.1, forward strand.
GGATTCAATTTTAAAAACTAGAAAAGAAAACTATAATATTAACTATCTGATAATTTAATAGCATTTTCTACTAAGGAGAGCAAATCATTCGATATTCAATCATTTTATATATCTACAACTTGCAGAAGTTAAATTTTTTTTCAATACACCGAGCCATTTCTTCTGGAATAATGATGAATCATATTGCAGTAATTCCGAAAACAGATCCGTAAACCGCATACAACTAAGCCGTCAACTAATATAGTAACATTTTACGGTAAAAGATTTATTTAAATGTACTAAATTTTTAATCTTCAATTCCCCATTTCCCCACCAAAACAACATTTCCCAACCAAACCTCATAAAACAGCGCTTTTATAAAACAAATTGCATTTTCCGACGACAAATTTTGTGTTCATAAAACAACAGACCTGAGTAAGAAGGTCTGTACGACTAATTCGAGATGACTTCATTCAAATTAAGCTTACTTCTGATAAAGGATAAAGGAAGATATCAGATATTGCATTTTAAACTAGTTTCTAAGGGGTAATACACTGCTGTAATTAACATATGCATCAAAGTTTTCAAATATAACGCATTCATTCTCTAAGAATTTTTGTGTAGAGGACGCGAAATTAGGGATGACCAATTGAAAAAAAAATTATTCTGAATAGTACTCCTCTAGCAGGAATACAAGTACAGAGGGATAGAACTCAAAGCTCAGCCATTTCGAGAAATATCGTTTTCGAAAATACACTTGTCTTTGTATGGGATATGTTTATATGAATTTCCATTAGGCAACACAGTCGTTAAATTCGCATCCTTATACCACGCTGACGTCTATTTCTTTTATCATTTATTTAGGTGTGCAGTTTTACTGCATACGTTTATTCAGGAAAACAAAAGTGTTCATTTAGGCCACACACTACTTTATAGGCATTGTTTTTCATCATTCTCGGATGAAAGCGTATGAAGTATTATTGAATTTACCACCGTTGCTTAATAAATTTAACTTGAGATGAAGCACGTTGACCGTCACAAATTTAAATTTGAAATGGATTAATTTCCAACAAGAATATTGCGAATAATATAATCTTCTTTCGATTTCAGGATGTGTCTCGTATGCCTTGTACAAAAAAGAACGAAACAGCAAACTTAATTTTAAAATATCATTAAACAGATAGTTTCGAAAACGGACTGATCTTTACGTCCTGTCTGTTTTCACCTCTAGTCCTTTAGTGGATTACTATCACACATAATGAAAAATGTTCAGTTACCCAAAAAATTTCTATTGGCTACTACAAAAATCTAATCAAATATTAAAGTGGCCCAAATAGCCGGTTGAAAGAGTAACGGATTAGCAACCGGAGGGTTACAAGTACGAATCCAACCAAAGACCGTTGCGTACAAAGAGGGCTGGTGCACGCTAAATCTGTTCCGGCCTCAAATGTCCTCATTGGCTTGGTGTGGAAACTTTTAAATTGGGAGCAGCTGAGTTGTGACCTCGGAATCTGACCGTGGTTCAAAATGACGTTAAGGTGACCTCGATACTTTCTCGTTGGGTCTGATCGCGAACCGTCGCCAAAAGCCCGTTGTGTTGCTCCAGTGCGACGTTGATTAAAATACATGCTCACTCTGCGTTAGGTGATGCAAATAAACCAAATTTCCATTTAAAAAGTATTAATTTATTACAAAAAATTATAGCGAATAAATATATTCTTCCATTTTCATTTCTAAAGTCTGTCTCGTATGCCTGGATTAGACAATACATATATAATCAAGTGCATGTTTAAATTTGATACTTTTCAAAAACGGTTCAGCTTTGAATCTGGTAGAGCACCATCCCACACGAAGAAAACATTTCAATTCTGCGACCCCAGATTTGGGTCCTCTCCATGTTAGATACAAAACAAGTACACAATCAAAGTTCTTTCACTTATCCATTCCCAAAAGGGAGACCAAAGCGACGAGTACTTGCATTGGAGACATGGTAGCAAATTGATCGTTCTTCTGACTTTTCAATTCATGCCGTTTCAGCATTCGTATTCCGCTTATATAGAGATGGTGATGTTTTCCCCAACTTGCAGCTGTTTTTTCGGTGATTGGAAATTCCTGTTTTACAGTACTAAAAATGTTTAAAACCCATTCTGTAGTTTAAATCCCACTCTACAGGAATTGAAAAGCAGTTAAATAGGTATTACTTTTGATTTATTTCTAAATGTTTGAAATCATAGCAGAGGCCTATCATCAATCACAAATCCAATTGGAATTTATCCTTTGGAATTGTTTTGACGAATAGCTTAAATAGAATTCCAAAAATAAGCCAAGTTATGTCACGTTCAGAATTCTAACAGGAAACAGGTACGTTTTGTCACATAATCACTGTCACCAATATTTAGCTGGGCAGAATATGCATCCCAGAGTTTTATTTTTTGTATTTGAGTTTCAAGTCAGAAAATTGTGCTATAATTTCAATTACCTTAGTTCGTATTTATTCTGCTATTAAGATATTTAGTTTTGTAATTCCTCTGACAGCTTGTAATCACTAATCAGAACCACAGATTATGTTGCTACCCGTACAGAGGAGTCACTAATAGAATATAACATCCTTAATCTAACTATGAACGAAATAAAATGCCAATCTTACTATTGCATCCTGTCTGTCCAACTTCGTTATCATTGCAACGAAAGAAGTTGACAGGTTGAGTTATTTCTCTCATGGAAATAAAAACAGATTTTGAGATTTAAGTCACAGCTTTAACAGTTTTATAATTATTGTCTGCTTTCCAAGATCAATTGATTTTCCTCTGCAATTGAAAGCAAAATATTCTAGTTATATTAGCAATCAACATTTTATATCTGAAAACTTTTTCGCGTGTGAATTGAAAAACCACCTTATTTATGAAAAACATTTGTTAACTAATGTAACCAGTATGTGAACTTGTTTCAGTTCCAGTTGGTTGTTTTCGTTGTGAATGCTTTCATAAAAATTACAAATAATCTAAGTCGATCCCTTTTGATACATTGAGTAAAAACTGTTGATCTCTGATCATATTGTCTACGAAGTATGATTCAAATTAAAAAGTGCATCACATAAAATATTCACTAACACACACAATAAAAACAATACAGACTCTAAAAAGTGGTCAAAGGAAAATAATGACTCTTTTTTTATCAGAAAAATATAAATGACAGAATATTGTACTTGCGAAAAAATCTAAATAAATGTTTGGAAAACAACTATCAAAATTTTTCTGCACTCTCAAGAGATGAATTTTTATTTGTATAGTCTATCGTCTGTGTATCAGACTGTGAAAAAAAATCAAGCAATCACCACACAGAAATGCAAGGTTATTGTTGATATATATGATGTCGATTCCAAACCATCTTAGAGCTTATGAAACATACAATGAAAAACCCTCTACATATACTAAGCCCTGATTGAATGCTTTATAATGAAATTAAGCAACGGAAAAACAGAAGAATGTAGACAACAATTCGGATACTCTAAATGCTATTCTAAATATTAATATTTACATGGAAACATTACAAGATTTTTTAAATTAAAAGACTCTGATAGTCATTTTCTTCTGAGTTAAATGTAGGTGGCGTTAGTGTTTCTGCGACGATTCATGTTTCCTGCATGAAACCGAAAGCGACGTTACTTGGCTCTACTTTCAAACACGAAGTCATTCGATGCTACAAAATCCCACAAATGAATTCGGAGTTACCTTTTGATAGTTGGTTGTTCAACGTAAAAGTGCACTGTTTCCTCAGAAGTCTTCACCCACTCCACGCACGTATGTCGGGAACCATCATAAACAGGAACTATAAACCTCACTATTATCACATTATCCCGATAGGCACGAAAGTTTATAGTCCCGGTACGAAAATGTTAAATCCCTATATTCAGAGCCCATAACTTAAAAATATTTGAATAGGGTTTCTTCAAAATTCATGGGATATTTTCAAAATATGAATCCTTTTTTTGAGTGGTGTTTTCACTGATCATTGCCTTCATTGAATCCGTATGAAACTTGTATCGTCACAGGACATCGCTTATATTTAGAATGATTATGTATCATTTACTTTAAAAGCACATTTCACCAGCCTTCTCTCACTGTTACGCGTTTCTCCTTTGAATACGAAAGTAATATATCTGTTCCACAGGACACACAGCACTCCAAATCGAAAACGGCTTGACTTCCTTTGCATTGAAGACACTAGTCACCGATGAATTAATGGTGTGATGGAAGCAATTCGTTGGTGACTTGCGAATTCCAAAGCTCTGGCCACAATGAGTAAGAGTTCCTTGTCAAAGATGTAATGTACTGGACCTGGAAGATTACTAGGAACAACACAGCTGAAGCATACTTAAGGTAGTTCTTTATTAGAGAGAAGAATTTATACTGTTTACATTGAAGGAAGGTAGGTAGCAAGTTTAATTACCGTCACACTTGAGAAACGCAACGGGCTATTGGCGACGATCTGGGATCAACCCCGAAGGGAAAGATCCTAGAACACCTCGTTATTTTGAATCACGGTCGGATGGCGAGGTTGTGGTGAAGACCTGATGTAGTGGTCAACACCTGTGTTGACCACAATGACACCCCACTTTCAACAACACTCGGAAGTGAGCATATTTGAGGCCATGACATATTTAACGTACAAAAGTCCGCACCTACTCGACGATCTCGAATGTCTGGCCTAGTTTCAAACTCGCAACCATCCGGTTACTAATCCGCTGCTCTTCCGACTGGGCTAGCGCGGCCTCTATTTACGTTGAAATTTAAAATTATGGTGTATTGAAAATATGGTATGTAAGTACATAGTTGAAATTACACGTACTGGCGAAACAAAACGGTCTAATGTATACGGTCCGTGATTAATATCGAAGAGAAAGATAAAAGGATAGTTAGTCGTTTCGAACCACTGTCAGATCAAGACGTAAACATTTGAGCTGCCACCCCACACTCGAAACTTGCAAACCATGCAAATTTGAGGCCACGACAGATTTAAAGTGCACCAGCCCCCTGTACACGACGGTCTTTGGCTGGACCGAATTTCGAACACGCAAGCGTCCTGTTATTAATCCGTTGCTTTTCGAACTGGGCTTCCGTGGCCCATACTGTCAACCAGAGCGACGGAGCATGCAGTACACATACAGAGACGTCACTGTCATAGGATGTAATAAGAAGCGAAATAACATGGTATCTTGGACAGATGGTGGCGCCCTCGAATTTGGTGTTCGTCATCATTACTATTGCATCGATATTTACTCTATGACTTGGATGACCATTTTACTTTTTCTGTAATTAAAATAAAACTATTTTAGTTACATTATGTATCAATTATTTTAAAATTGATAATATTTTCGCGAATACCTCTTCTAAACTTGAAAAAAGTACCTTAATTTATGATAAAGATTTGTATATTAATTCAACCAGCATGTGAACTTGTTTCTTTTCTTTCAGACGATTCTTTCTGAGGTGAGTGCTTTCTAAAAATTACATATGTCCCCCCCTCAATTCAAGCTCATTTTAAATATTAAACAGGTCATTGTTCACCTCCAATCATATTAACTATGAAACACAGCACATCCGTTATTGAAACAAAAGAGCATTATAAAATATTTTTATTGATATATATATCAGGTAGGTAAGTACACTGCTGGCCACCGTAAATGCAACACCCTGAAGGAAGCATGCAAATAATATGAAATTTACAACATGCATTAGCGGAGGTGAGATATGCAAATGATTAGAATTTCAGCGCAGACGCACATCACGCGCGCCTGTGGCGCCACTTCAAAGCGCTAATTAAGGCTTGGAGATTTCGACGATTTCAAGTACGGCAATTGTGTTTTTCTTGTGGTTTTAAAAAAAAACCGATCAATTATGCCTCGTAGAAAACAGCGATCATCTTTTGATCAAGTATCTGAGTTCGACAGAGGAACGATAGTGGCCTACCGAGATTGTGGATTATCTTTCAGGGAAATCGGTAGTCGTGTTGGACGAAACCAAACAACTGTGATGCGGATATGTGATCGTTGGATGCAGGAGGGTACGACGGACCGACGTGTTCGATCGCATCCACCTCAGTGCACCACTTCACGTGATGACAGGCATATTGTGCGTATGGCAGTGACGGATCGCTCAGCCACATCACGAACCATAGCACAGCACATTCAGTCTGTACCGCATCATCCAGTGTCTGCGCGTACCATTCGACGCCGTTTACAGCAGAGTGGTCTGTCCGCAAGACGTCCATTGCTTCGTCTACCCTTGACGCAGAACCACAGACGTTTCCGCCGCCAATGGTGCGATGAAAGAAGGATGTGGACGGCAGAATGGAATGAAATTGTCTTTATTGACGAGTCACGCTTCTGTCTGCAACACCACGATGGTCGGATTCGAGTCTGGAGACACCGTGGATAGAGGATGCTGAACAGCTGCGTTATGCACCGCCACACTAGTCCTGCACCGGGTATTATGGTATGGGGCGGTATTGGATATCACTCTCGCACTCCTCTAGTAATAATTGCCGGTACTTTAAACAGCCAGCGCTACATCTCCGAGGTGTTGGAGCCAGTTGTCCTTCCTTACCTTCAGGGCTTGCCCACAGCCATATTTCAACAGGATAATGCGCGACCACACGTGACACGCATTGTCCAAGGGTTCTTCGTCAATCGCCAGATTGAATTGCTTCCCTAGCCAGCTCGCTCTCCGGATCTTTCGCCGATAGAAAACATGTGGTCCATGGTTGCTCAACGATTGACCCAGAATACATCCCCAGCTGCCACACCAGATCAACTTTGGCAACGTGTGGAAGCTGCTTGGTCTGCTGTTCCCCAAGAACACATCCAGAGTCTCTTTGAATCAATGCCGAGGCGTGTGGCATCGGTGATCTCCAACAATGGCGGCTACTCTGGCTACTGATTTTGGCAGGAACCACACTTCACAGAAGTCTATTAATTTAATCATTTGATACTTGGTCAACATGTTATCTACAAAATAAATTTTGTTGTGATATCTCTTGTCTTTCTTGGTGTTGCAATTTGGGTGGCCAGCAGTGTATTTAATTAACATCGCACTGGGGAACACAACCGGCTATTGTGGACGGTCCGGGTTCAAATCTAAAGGAAAAGATCCGAGGACAACGCCACGGTCGAACCCCGGTCAGATGATCTGAACTGGCGCCGCACTCTCCAAACTTCCACACCATACTAACGTGAAGACATATGAGTTCACGACAGATTTAATGTGCACCAGCACCCCTTTGTACGCAATGGTCTTTGGATGGATTCGAAGTCGCAACCTTCCGGTTACTAATCCGTTACTCTTCCAACCGGGCTACCGTTTACCTGATATAATTACAGATAACACGATAAAAATATAGATGCTATACAAGCGTTGAAACGAAAATTGTTCGTGATTTTCTGTTCAGAGAAAAACATTCAAGGAAGAATTCTGCACTTGTTAACAAAGTTCAAATAAATGAATATTTGATAAACAACTACCACATTTTTCTGCCATCTCAGAGTATAAATTTTGCTTTGCATCTCCTATACTCTGTGTATCGCTCTGAAGTCCAAAAACTCAAACGATCAACACCCCAAAAAAACATGTTTATTGTTATGAATTAATTTTTGTCGTTCAATCGTGTCTATATATCTTAGTACTTATCATGAGAGATAGCTGCAGAGAGCTACAAATACTTGATTCGGATTAAACCCTTTTTGAGAAAGTTAAGCATTGGAAGAACAGAAAATTGTCGAAAATAATGCTAAATTCTATTCTAAATATTAATTACTCGAAAAGTTTTAATGAAAATGGCGCAGAGGTAATTTTGTTATCTAAATGTAGGTGGCGTTACTGTTCCTGCGGGGAATGTATGCTACTATTTGTGAAAATTGCAACATGAACATGAACGTGCAAATGAAACGAAACTTGCAGGAAATGCAAAACAGGTTAGGATATGCAGATGATTAGAATTACAAAGCGATCACTAATGTGTTGGCCCAGAAAAACCATCTAAACTTCCTAGTGATCCGTGTATAAAAAGCACTGTAAAGGTGCGTTAAAATGTGTGTACCGTCGTTTGACTACGGTAAATGATTGATTAGAAGTCAATATGCCTCGCCAAGAACGCAGAGTGTCATACGAGCAACTAACGGAGTTCGAACGGGGCCGCATGATCGGCCTCCGTGAGGGTGGACATTCGTATCATGAAATCGCCACTCGCACGGGGCGTAATGCCACAACAGTGATGGGTGTGTGGAAGAGATGGACCATGGAAAACCGAACAAGTCGAAATTCCGGTAGTGGGCTACGCAATATGACGTCACCACGGGACGACAGACACTTCATCCGCATGGCGGTGACGGACCGTACAGCGTCCTCTCGTGCGTTGGCACAACATTGGAGCACGTCCACAGGTGTGTGATTGTCTGCCCCCACGGTTCGTCGACGTCTGCTGCACCATTGGCTACATGCAAGGATTCCCCTGCGCAGGATTTCCTTGACGCTGAAAAACCGACGCCTCCGGCTACAATGGGCTCACCAACACAGCCAATGGCGTGCCGATTGGCAACAAGTCGTCTTCTCAGATAAGTCTCTCTACAATCTGGACTATAACGATAGACGCGTACTCGTCAGACGCTACAGAGATGAACGCCTTCTCCCGGAGTGTCTTATTCAGTGCCATACTGGACGAACGCCTGGCGTTATGGTCTAGGGCGCTATTGGATATCATGGGCGATTCCGCTTACTCCAAATTGTGGGGACACTGAACAGTGGGTGCTAGATCAGGGAAGTTGTGGAGCCCGAGGTCCTACACCTCATGCAACTTTTGTTTAATTCAATCTTATTAAGAAACGAGGTAATATGAAAGACAGTGTAGATAACAGATATTTATATTAAAATGGAATGTTCTCCATTATGAAGTTTCAGTTATTTTGTTAGCTAATGGTGTGTTAAATATCTTATTTAGAAACGAAATAAATTTCAACAAGTAATCAAGACGTCTTTATTGCCGGGATTTTACATCAAGTTCATAATGATAAGATCTGCAGAATTTGAACGTTGAAAACATGTCGATGCAAGACTTTCAAGCAAAGGTTATTGTAATATATCCAGGCGAAGGTAGTTTTTAAGAGATGTACAATTATGTTTTAAATTAGATGCGAGATTCATTTTGAAATCCTTTCCTCGGAATACTTTTTAACCAAAGAAATTGTCAAGTACGCTGGCAGCATCATCGACGAGGTCTGTAGAAAGTAAAAGCATTGAAATTCAATATATTTCTTTATATAACAGTTGCTCTTATTACAGTCAACAAAAGGACATACAAAGTACAAATTACATAGTAATAGATACTTGTTTAAGTGTTAGTCAAAGATAAAGTACTACTAAAGAAACATAATTTTCACCTATCCATTTAAGTTATTTATTTATTTGGAAATAAAAACGAGCAATTATAATATCGCAGCAATTTATTAATATAATATTTTCAAATTCATACTCACTTCCATCGTGTCCTCTGTTACCTATAAAAATATATTAAAACTGTTATTGAAACATTTTTCGTTTTTAAAATGCGTTGTAATATGTAACGCATCAACCATCTGCTTAGTACAATTGAGTAATATTTACATCAAATCAATATTTGAAGGTACGAAAGAGGTTAAAGGCAATATAAAGTAAAGTACAATGACATACAATTAATGCAACTAATACACAGTGTTTAGCTTATAAAAATTAAAATTGCATTATAATCACCACTTAAGTAAGAAATTAAACTTTTGTTACTTCAATGTAACTAAAGGTAAATTTCAATATCGCAATAATCTAATTAATAAACTTGTATCATGTAAGTTGCATTTTCCATCCAACTAAACATTTTTTAATATTTTTAATAAATATTTTTTCACTATAATTAGTTGTACTTTTTCATGGCTCTTTATTCTGCGTAACAGGAATAACAGTTTTCTGTATCTATACCACTTGTAAGAGTGGACGCTAAATGCTTTCTGTCCATATTCTTTAAGAACGACTTTTTTTCAATTCAACTTTATCCATTCAAATCGATGTTTAATGTATTGCTTTTGACTAAAACAGCAAAACACTCGTCCCCATCTAAGCCAAATTAGCACATTAAATCAGCACTTGATGAATACTAGACTTCAAACGTAATGTCCTCAAGATTAAGCAATACATTCATGGGCCTAATTAGAAATGTATTTTCATCAATACTACACCGTTCTGCATTCCATGGGATGATAGGTAGACAGGTAATCAAGATATACACTCACCAGCAGCAGCTAAAATACAAAATCATAAGAAATTTTATTTGTATCAAACAAAGTATCCACATGGTAAATACAGAATTCTAAATTCAAGGTAAATTAAATTTTAAAATCAAAGAAATATTTCCAGAAGAATTTCCTGATATTTAAGCAATGAAAATTTAATATGCTACAAATTCATTCTGAGTCCGTAGGATGTTCCGACACTCAGAGTAGTCTGGAGTTTGTAATTAAGTGTAAAATGCCTCCATACGTTTGAAAAGTTTTCAGGATTTTTATACGAGGTTTGTAAAATTGGAATAAAACTACTTCAAACATCACTTTATAAAAGCAATAAAGTGGACGAAACTTTGGAAATTATTTCATAAGTGAGAGATACTTTCATGTAGATTGTTGTATTTACGTCTCGTTGAAGCAACACAACGAGCAACAGCCGACGCTCTGTGATACATCCCGAAGTGATAGATTCTAGTACACCTCGCCATTTTGAACCACGTCAGATGACTAGGTCGACACCTAAGTTGGCATCCCACTCTCCAAATTTTCATACCACGCCAACGTGAGAACATTTGAGGCCACGACTGTTTGAACGTGCACAAGCCCCCAAATTACAACAGAGTTTCGATTGGATCGAGTTTTGCACTCGCAACCAACCAATTGAATAATTTACCAACTGAGCTTCACATCCCGATTTACTTTTAAAAAGAGGTAATCTTTATTGGGCCGTAATTTAATAGTTTAAATTGTGTATTTTGGGGTTCTTTTTATTATTAGATTACTGATTTTAATGTGTATATAAACAATCTGTCTGCTTACATGTGTAAAGAAAGATTCACCTCGCTTGAATTTCTTATTGAATAATTTTCTCGATTTCTGAACATTGAAATTAAACTATCAAGAATTGATGTGATTTGTTTTCCTAGCTGCAATATGTCTCTGTTATAAGAGTATCTTTTAACTATTTTTTACAGGTAGGTATTTAATTAACTTCGCATTTGAGCAACAAAACGGGCTATTGACGACGGTCAGGCATCAAACACAAAACCATTTTGAACAAAAAAATATGTTTTCAAATCTAATAAATACATTATTTTTGTACATAGGAAAGTATAGTCATTATCGTTATTGTCCATCATTTCCAAACTTTAAATCTAAATCAATTGGATAGAATTTAATATAGGACTAAAACTATGATATTAACAACGCTGATATTTTAGTGGGATTTTCAACTATGGAAAGCAAATCATTCCATATCCAATCACTTTATATATATATATATATATATATATATATATATATATATATATATATATATATATATATATATATATATATATATATATATATATATATATATATATATATATATATATATATATATATATATATATATATATATATATATGTATATATATATATATATATATATATATCTGCGGCGATTCATGTTTCCTGCATGAAACCTAACGCGTTGTCACTTGGCTTGATTTTCAAACACGAATTCATTCGTTGCTACCAACTTCCACAAAATGAATTCGGAGTTGATTTCTGATAGTTGGTTGTTCAACGCCAATTATATTAAACGAGTAAAACGTCACGTAAGCTGAATAAATGCTAAACAGAACACTAAAAGTGCACTGCTTTATCAACATTCTCTACCAACTCCACGCACGAATGTGTTTCGGGAACCGTCATAAACAGAAACTATAGACCTCACCATTATCACATTATTCCGATAGGCACGAAAGTTTATTGTATTGTAAGTAAGTATTTAGATGCTTACGCACCACTCTTAAAACTTCCACAACACACCAAAGTGAGCACATTTGAGGCCACGACTTATTTAACGTGCACCAGCCCCCACATACTCGACGATATCTGGTCAGGTCGAGTATCAAAGTCGCAACCATCCGGTTACTAATCCGCTGCTCTTCCGACTGGGATACCGCGGCCTCTATTTACGTTAAAATTTAAAATTATTTTGTATTTAAAATATGGTAGGTAGGTACGTAGTTGAAATTTCACGCACTGGAGAAACAAAACGGGCTACTGTCAACGGTCCGTGATCAATATCGTAGAGAAAGATACGAGGACAACACCTCGACATTTCGAACCATCGTCAGATGACGAGGTCAACACCATTGTGAGGACAATCGAGGCCACGACAGAATTAACCTACACCAGGTGCCATATAGACGAAGGTTTTTGGTTGGATCAAGCATTGAATTCGCAACCTCTGGTTGCTAATCCTCGACTCTACCAACTAGGCTATTAAATCGTGGTGATTTGGGTCATCCCTTTTCGACAGGTAAAAGAGATAAACATTTTACGCGGCGACACAAACTACTCTGAGCGCGTGCTAAAAGAGCTCCTTTCAGTTCCAGAGTTCGAAGTATCCTCCCTTCTTTCGTTCCTCGGGTCCGCGGTTGCCCGGTTGGGAGCGTAACCTGAGGGTTGCGAGTTCGAATCCAACCAAATACCGCCGTGTACAAAGGGGACTGGTGGACGATAAATCTGTCGTGGTCTCAAATGTCCTCACGTTGGCGTGGTGTGGAAGTTTAGAGAATGGGGAGTCACACACAGCTCAGGTGTTGACCTCTTCATCTGACCGTGGTTCAAAATTACGTGGTGTTGTCCTCGATTCTTTCCCTCCGGGATTAATCGCGGACTGTCGCCAACAGCGCGTTGCGTTGCTCCAGTGCGACGTTAATTAACTACCTACCTGCCATACTTAAAAAAGATCTTGCTATAATTTCAGTAATCATTTAACTTTTTTTTATTCTGATAATATGTTTTTATATTTTTTAATTCCTCAGTCAACTTCCGATTCCCTAACTTAATGATACTTTAAACTAGGTAGGTAATTAATTAGCGTCGCACTAGAGCAACATAATGGCGACGGTCCGGAATCAATCCTGAAGTGAAAGATCCAAGTGACACGTCAATAGCCCGTTGTGTTGCTCCAGCGTGACGTTAATTAAAATACCTACCAATTAAAACGTCTCGTAAATTTGAACCACGATCAGATGACGAGATCAACAACTGAGCTGGCACCCCACACTCGAAACTTCCAAACTACGCCAACTTGAAAACATTTGAGGCAGCGACAGATTTAAAGTGCACCCCCCCTGTACACGACGGTCTTTGGCTGGACCGAATTTCCAACTTGCAACCGTCCTGTTTCTACTTCGTTGCTCTTCCAAATGGGCCACCGTGGCCCATACTTTCAACCAGAGCGACGGAGTATGTAGTACGCATACAGAGACGTCACTGTCATAGGATGTAATAAGAAGCGAAATAACATGATATCTTGAACAGATGGTGGCGCCCTCGAATTTGGTGTTCGTCATCATTGCTATTGCAACCAGTTCTTCCGTCTTTGCTTCCATCTGTAAAAAGGTAGGAGGTAGTTGGAAAAAGTTAACAGGTTGCGCTTTCTCTTATGGAAATAGAATCAGATTTAGAAAGTTAATGTAGGTAGGTTTAATTAATGTCGCAACTGGAGCAACACGTTAGAAAGTTAAGAAAATTTAAGTAACAGCTTTAGCTGTTTGATATTTACTCTATGAATTGGAAGACCATTTTGCTTTTTCTGTAATTAAAATCTAACTATTTTAGGTACATTATGCATTAATTATCTTAAAACTCATAATATTTTCGCGAATACGTCTTCTAAACTTAAAAAAGCACTTAATTTATGAAAAAGAATTGAAATTAATTTTAAAAGAATGGGAAGTTGTTTCTTTTGTTTCAGATAATTGTTTCTGAAGTGAGTGCTTTCTAAAAGTTACAAATGTACCCCCAATTCAAGCTCTTTTTAAATATTAAACAGTTGATTGTTCACCTTTAATGATATAATCTATGAAACACAACATATCCATTATTGAAACAAGAAGAGCATAATAAAATATTTTTATTGATATAACAGGTAGGTAGGTATTTAATTAACATCGCACTGGGGCAATTGGAAACGGTCCGGTATCGAATCCGAAGGGAAATATCCAAGGACAACGCTACGTAATTTCGAACCACGGACAGATGACCTGAGCTGGCACCCCACTCTCCAAACTTCCACACCACGCCACCGTGAGGACATATGAGGCCATGGGAGATTTAATGTGCACCAGAACACTATGCACACGAGTTAAGTTTATTTTTCTAAACAAATACAATAGAAAGTACCTTCAGAGAAAATACACTCACAGATAATTTTATTGCGTCATTTATCGTGAAGAATATTTGTCAATATTCAATACTATTTAAGAATCACAAGTTTAGTTTCATTTAAAACAAATCTCACCCTGCCGTCGAGTTGATAGGTATGTAGTTGAATTTACGTCGCACTGAAGCATCACAACGAGCTATTTCAGAAAGAAATTATAATTTGTTTTTAAATGCATTTTTTATATTAGTTTCCGTAGTAGTTTTTGTTTTAACATTTCCTCATAGGTAAATACCCAACTAAATGTCCCTTCCTGTTTAAATGAAATATGCAAAGCCTTGTATGGCAATTGCGCATGTCTTCATATGTAATGCTGCATTATTATTATTATACTTAGGTATACAATTTCTATGAGGCTTTCTTAAGCCTAAAGGTTTTCAGCAGTCTTTTGATATCAACAGTCCCCCCCCCCCACCGACGAAAGACGCCAACCAAATTTCTTTAAATAGAGCAAAAGCTTCCTCTGGAGCTAAAAATGAAGAAAAGCGAGCACTGGTGAAAGAATATTTGGAATGTCCCCATCAAAAATTTATTTTTGTTTAATTCAATCTTATACGGACACGAGAAGATAATAGGTTTTTAATACAGTGTAGATTACAGATATTTATTTTCAAATTGAATGGTCATAATTATGACCTTTCAGTTATTTTGTTAGCTAATGTTAAATAAGTTATTTACAAACAAAATAAACTTCAACAAGTAATCAAGACGTCTTTATTGCCGGGATTTTACATCAAGTTCATAATCCTAAGATCTGTAGTATTTGAACGTTGAAAACATGTCAATTTCAAGTCTTCGAAGCAAAGGCTATTGTAATATATTCAGGCGAAGGTAATTTTTTAAGAGATGTACAATTATGTTTTAAATTAGGTGTGAGATTCATTTTGAAAGCGTTTCCTCGGAATATCTTTTAACCAAATATGCCGTCAAGTGCGTCGGCAGCATCATCCACGATGTCTGTAGAAAGAGAGGAACAAAGCATTGAAATTCAGTAAACATCTTTATAGAACAGTTGCTTGTTACAGTCAACAAAAGGACATATAAAGCATGAATTACATAATGATAGATACTTGTTTAAGTGTTGATCCAAAGATAAATTATTACTAAAGAGACACACACATCAATTGTCACCTATCCATTTAAGTTACTTAGTGATTTTGAAATAAAAACGAGCAATTATAATATGGCAGCAATTTAGGAATATAATATTTTCAAATTCATACTCACTTGCATCGCGTCCTCTGTGAGCTATAAAAATATATTAAAAATGTTAGTGAAACATTTTTTGTTTTTGAAATGCGTTGTAATATCTAACGTTCAGCCATTTGATTAGTACAATTAAGTTATATTTACATCAAATCAATAGTTGAAAGTACGAAAGAGGTTGAAGGTTATCCAAAGGAAAGTACACTGGCGAACAATTATTGTAACTAATACACTGTGTTTAGCTCATAAAAATTAAAATTGCATTACCATCACCACTAAATTAAGAACTACTAAAGAAACCACTAAAGAAATTAAACTTTTATTACTTCAGTGTAACTAAAGGTAAATTTCGAAATCACAATAATCCAATTACTAAACTTGCATTATGTAAGTTGCATTTTCCATCCCACTTAAATATTTTTTAACATTTTTAACATGCACTTTTTTACTATAATTAGCTGTACTTTTTCATGCCTCTTTATTTCGTGTAACAGGGATAACAGTTTTGTGTAACTCTCCCAAATGTAAGAGTGGCGGCTAAATGCTTTCTTTCCATATTCTGCTAGAACGAATTTTTTTCAATTCAACATTATCCATTCAAGTCAAAGTTTAATGTATTGCCTTTGTCTAAAACAGCAGAACACTCGTCCCCATATAAGCCATATTAGCACATTAAATCAGCACTTGATGAATACTGAACTTCAAATCTAATATTCTCAAGATTAAGCAATATATTTCTGGGCTTAATTAGAAATATATTTTCATCAATCCTACACCGTTCTGCGTTACATGGGATGATAGGTAGACAGGTAATCAAAATATACACTCACCAGCTGCAGCTAAAAAACGAAATCATGAGAAATTAGACTTGTATAAATTATTCACATGGTAAATACAGAATTCTAAATTCAATATAGATTCAAAATTTTAAATCAAAGAAATATTTCCAGAAGTGTTTCCTGATTTTCCTGGTATTTCCTGATTTTTAAGCAATAAAAATTTAATATCCTGAGTTCGTAGGATGCTCCGACAATCAGAGCAGTCTGGAATTTTTAGTTAAGTGTAAAATGCCTCCATACGTTTGAAAAATATTCAGGATTTTTTTATAAGAGGTTTGTAAAATTGGAATAAAACTACTTCAAACATCACTTTATAAAAGCAATAAAATGTACGAAACTTTGGAAATTATTTCACAAATGAAATCTATCTTCATGTAGATTTTTGCATTTACATCTCGTTGGAGCGACAAAACGAGCTACTGCCGCCGCTCTGTGATATATCCCGAAGTGATAGATTCTAGTACATCTCGCCATTTTGAACCATGTCAGATGACTAGGTGGACACCTAAGCTGGCATCCCACTCCCCAAACTTTCACACGACGAAAACGTGAGAAAATAGGACGCCACGACTGTTTGAACGTGTACGAGCCCCCAAATATGTAACAGAGTTTCGGTTGGATCGAGTTTCGCCCTCGTAACCAGCCAGTTGAATAATTTCCCAACTGAGCTACCACATCCCGATTTACTTTTAAAATGAGGTAATCTTTATTGGGCTGTAATTTAATAGTGTAAATTGTGTAATAGAGAGAGTGTGTTTTTAATTATTAGATTACTGATTTTAATGTGTATATAAACAATTTGTCTGCTTACATGTGTAAAGATTCACCTCGCTTGAATTTCTTGTTAAATGATTTTCTCGATTTCTGAACATTGAAATTAAACTATCAGGAATTGGTGGTGTTATTTGTTTTCCTAGCTACAATATGTCTCTGTTATAAGAGTATCTTTTAACTATTTTGTACAGGTAGGTATTTAATTAACTTCGCACTTGAGCAACAAAACGGGCTATTGACGACTGTCAAGCATCAAACATAAAACTATTTTGTACAGAAAAATATGTTTTGACATCTAATAAATATATTATTTTATACATAGGAAATATAGTCATTATCCTTATGATCCATCATTTTTAAACTTTAAATCGAATCAATTGGCTAGAATTTAAAACAGGAATAAAACTGATACTAACAACGATGATATTTTAATGGAATTTTCAACTATGGAGAGCAAATCATTCCATATCCAATCATTTTATGTATATAACTCGAAGAAGTTAAATTTTATTTTTTATACACCGAGCAATTTCTTCTGGAATAATGATGTTTTGCAGGAATTCCAATACAGTTCTATAAACCGTATATAAATAAGTCTTCAACTAATGTAGGAACATTTTGCGGTAAAAGAATTATTTACTTAAACATCTAAATGTTCAACTTCAATTTCACATTTTTCACATAAAAAGAACATTTGTCCCAAACCTAATAAAATAAACCGCGTTTTTATGAAACAAATCGCATTTCCCGTCGTCAACTCTAGAGCTCATAAAACAACAGACCTGTATAAAACTGTACAACTATTTCTTCAAGATGACTTCATTCAAATTAAGCTTACTTCTGATAAAGGAATTGGTGCATATTTAATAATAGGGTATACCATTTTTATAAAAAGAGGATGAAAATTTCTGAATGTAAAAGATATCAGATATTGCATTTTAAACTAGTTGCTAAGGTTTTATACACTACTGTAATTAACATATGCTTCAAGTTTTGCAAATACAATCCATTCAATCTCTAAGAGTTTTTGTTTTAGAGGGCGCGAATTTGGGTTCGACGATCAGAAAAAATATTTATGCAGAATAGTACTCCTATAGCAGGAATACAAGTACAAAGGGGCAGGTCGCAATGCTCAGACGTTTCGAGAAATATCGTTTTCAAAAATACACTTGCATTTGTATTGGATATGTCTTATGTTCGATTTCTTATTTCTTTCATCATTTATTTAGGTATGCAACGTTGCTGCAAATGTTTATTCAGGAAAACGATAGTGTTCATTTACGAAACAAACTTTTGCATTGTTTTTCACCATTCACTTATGAAAGCGTATGAAATATTTTTATTTACTCTTCCACCGTTGTTTAATAACTTTTACTTGAGATGAAGAACGTTAACCAAAACAAATTTAAATTTAAAATGGATTAATTTCTTACAAGAATATTGCAAATAATATAATCTTCTTTCGGTTTCAGGATGTGTCTCGTATGACTTATACAGACAATGCGCATATCAAGTTTAATTTTGAAATAGAATTTAAATAGATTAAAATAGATAGTTTCAAAAACGGATGAGCTTAACTTCCTGTCTGATTTCAACTCTATTCCTTTAGTGGATTACTATCCCATATACAGAAAAAATGTTGAGTTAGGCGAAACCTTAGTGAAAATTTTGCGCTTGGCTATTACAAAATGTAACCAAATATTGAAGGGGCGCCAATAGCCCTGTTAAGAGTACCGGATTTGCAACCGGAAGGTTACGAGTTCGAATCCTACCAAAGACCACCATGTACAAAGCGGGCTGGTGCACGTTAAATCTGCAACGGCCTTAAATGTCCTCATTGGCATAGTGTGGAAGTTTCGAGAGTGGGGTGCCAGCTTAGGTGTGATCGTGGCTCAAAATCACGTGGTGTTGACCTCGAATCTTTCTCTTTGTATTTGATCACGGACCTTCACCAATAGCCCGTTGTGTTGCTCCCGTGGGACGTTAATCAGAATACATGCACATTCTGCTTTAGGTGATGCAAATAAACCAAATTTTCATTTAAAGAGGATTAATTTATTACAAAAAATTATTGAAAATAAACATATTCTTCAATTTTCATTTCTAGGGTCTTACTCATGTGCCTGGTTAAGACAATACATATATAATCAAGTGCATATCTAAAATCGATACTTTTCAAAAACGACTGAGCTTTGCGTCTAGTAGAGAACTATCCAACGCGAAGAAACATCTTCGGTTCGGCGACCCCAAATGTGGGTCCTCTCAATGTTAGATACAAAACAGGTATTCAAAGTTCTTTCACTTACCCATTCCCAAAAGGGAGACCAAGGCGACGAGTACTTGCATTGGAGACATGGTAGCAAATTGATCGTTCTTTTGACTTTTCAATTCATGCCGTTTCAGTATTCGTATTCCGCTTATATAGAAATGGTAATGTTTTCCCAACTTGCAGCTGTTTCTTCGGAGATTGAAAATTCCTGTTTAGCAGTACTAAAAATGTTAAAAACACACTCTGCAGTTTAAATCCTACTCTGAAGAAATTGAAACGCAGTTAAATAGGTATTACATTTGATTTATTTCTAAATGTTTGATATCATAGCAGAGCCCTATCATCAATCACAAATCCAATTGGAATTTATCCTTTGGAATTGTATTGACGAATAGCTTAAATAGAATTCCAAAAATAAGCCAAGTGATGTCAGTTCTGAAATCTAACAGAAAACACGTACCTTTTGTCCCATAATCACTGTCACAACTAATATTTAGCTGGACAGAATATGCCTCTCAGCGTTATAGTTTTTGTGTTTGAGTTTCAAGTTAGAAAACTGTGTTATAATTTCAGTTACTCGTATAATTTCAATTAGTTCGTATTTATTCTGCTATTAAGATATTTAGTTTCGTAATTCCTGTGACAGTTTGCAATCACTAATCAGATCAACAGAGTATGTAGCTACCTGTAAATAGGCTTCACTCGAATACAATAGAATATCCTTTATCTTACTATGAACCAAATACAATGCCAACCCTACTATTGCATCCTCTCTGTCCTACTCCGTTATCATTGCAACGAAAGAAGTTCATAGGTTGAGTTATTTCTTATGGAAATAAAAACAGATTTTCAGATTTTAGTCACCGCGTTAGCTATTTTATATTTATTGTATGATTTCCAAGACCAATTGATTTTTCTCTGCAATTGAAAACAAAATATTCTAGTTGTATTAGATATCAACATTTTATATGTGAAAACTTTTTCGCGTGTGAACTGAAAAATCACCTTATTTATGAAAAACATTTATTAACTAATTTAACCAGTATGTGAACTTGTTTCTTTAGTTTCAGTTGGTTGGTTTTGTTGTGAATGCTTTCATAAAAATTACAAATGATCTGTCGAGCCATTTTGATATATTGAGTAAAAACTGTTGATCTCTGATGATATTGTCTATGAAGTATGGTTGAAATTAAAAAGTACATAATATAAAATATGTTATATATTTATACACATATATTTATACAGTAACAGACACAACAAAAACAATACGAACTCTACAAAGGAAAATAGTAACTTTCTGTTTTTATCAGAAATACATTAATGACAGAATATTGAACTTGAGAAAAGATCTAAATAAATAATTGAAAAACAACTATCAAAATTTTTCTGCACTCTTAAGTGTTAAATTGTGATTTGTATCGCCTATCGTCTGTGTATAAGTCTTAAAAAATTTCAAGCAATCACCACGCAGAAATACAATGTTATTGTTATAAATATATGATGTCGATTGAAAACCATCGTAGAGCTTATGAAACATAGCATGAAAATCCTTTACATATACTAAGGCCTAATTGAATGCTTTATAATAAAATAAAGCAACGGAAAAACAGAGGAATGTAGACAACAATACGGATACTCTAAATTATATTCTTAATGTTGATATTACATAGAAATATTACAAGAACTTTTAAACTAAAGGACTATGATAGTCATTTTCTGCTGAGTTAAATGTAGGTGGCGTTAGTGCTTCTGCGGCGATTCCTGTTTCCTGCATGAAACCAAACGCGACGTCACTTGGTTTGATTTTCAAACACGAATTCATGTCAATGGTCCGTGATCAATATCGAAGAGAAAGATAGCTAGCACGCGACGACCTAGGACAACACCAGTCATTTCGAATCACTGTCAGATGACGAGGTCAACACTAGGGCGGGTACCCAACTCTCCACCACACCACACTGCACCCTTGTGAGGACATTTGAGGCCACGACAGAATTAATTTGCACCAGGCGCCATATACACGAAGGTTTTTGGTTGGATCGAGAATTGAATTCGCAACATTCGGTTGCTAATCCACGAATCTACCAACTAGGCTATTGAATAGTGGAGATTATTGTCCCTCCCTTTTTGAAAGGTAAAAGGGATAATCATTTTACGGGGCGACCCGAACTGCTGTCGGAAGCGTGCTAGAAGAGCTCCTTTCAGTTCCAAAGTTCGAAGTATATTCCCTTCTTTCGTTCCTCGGGGGCCCGGGATAGCCCGGTTGGAAGAGTAGCGGATTAGCAACCGGAGGGTTGCGAGTTCAAATACAAACAAATACCGTCGTGTACAAAGGGGCTGGTGCACGTAAAATCTGTCTGGCCTCAAAACGTCTTCACATTGGCGTGGTGTGAATGTTTGGAGAGTGGGGTGGCAGCGCAGGTGTTGGTCTCGTCATCTGAAGAATGTTTCAAAATTACGAGTTGTCCTTGAAAGTTTCCCTCCGGGATTGATCGCGGACCGTCACCAATAACCCGTTGAGTTTCGGACGTTAATTATCTACCTACCTACTATACATAAAAAAGATTGTGGTACAATTTCAGTAATCTTTAAACTTTTTATTCTGATATGTTTTTATTTTTTAATTCCTCAGTCAACCTTCGATTCCTTAACTTAATGATACTTTCAACAAGGTAGGTAATTAATTAGCGTCGCAATAGAGCAACACAACGGGCTATTGGCGACGGTCCGGAATCAATCCTGAAGCGAAAGATTCAGGTACAACGTCAATAGCCCGTTGTGTTGGTTCAGTGTGACGTTAATTAAAATACCTACCATACCTACCGTAATTTTGAACCAGTCGGATGGCAAAACAACAACTAATCTGGCACCCCACACTCCAAACTTCCAAACTATACCAACTTGAGGACATTTGAGGCCACAGCATATTTAAAGTGCACCAGCCCCCGTGTACACAACGGTTTTTTTCTGGACCTAATTTCGAATTCGCAACAGTCCTGTTCCTCACCGGTGCTCTTCCAACTGGGCTACCGTGGCTCATACTTTCAACCAGAGCGACGGAGTATGTAGTACGCGCACAGAGACGTCACTGTCATAGGATGTAATAAGAAGCGAAATAACACGATATCTTGAACAGATGGTGGCGCCCTCGAATTCGGTGTTCGTCATCATTACTATTGCAACCAGTCCTACCATATTTGCTTCCATATGAAAAAAAGGAAGAAGGTAGTGGGAAGAAGGAAGGAAGAAGTTAACAGGTCGCGCTTTCTCTTATGGAAATAAAAACACATTTAGAAAGTTAAGGTAGGTAGGTTTAATTAACGTCGCACTGGAGCAACACAACGTTAGAAAGTTAACAAAATTAAAGTAACAGATTCAGCTGTTCGATATTTACTTTATGACTTGGATAACCATTTTACTTTTTCTGTAATTAAAATCAAATTATTTTAGGTACATTATGTATCAATTATTTTAAACTGATAGTATTTTCGCGAATAAATCTAAACTTAAAAAAGTACCTTAATTGATGAAAAAGATTTGTAAATTAATTCAACCAGCATGTGAACTTGTTTCTTTTCTTTCAGATAATTGTTTGTGAAGTGAGTGCTTTCTAAAAATTGCTAATGTTACAATTCAAGCTCTTTTTAAACATTAAACAAGTCATTGTTAGATTCTAATGATATAATCTATGAAACACATATTATTGAAACAAAAAGAGCATAATAAATTTTTTACTGATATTATAACAGGTAGGGGGTAGGTATTTAATTAACATCACACTGGGCAGCACAACGGGCTATTAGAAACGGTCCGGGATCAAATCCGAAGCGAAAGATCCAAGGACAACGCCACGTAATTTCGAACCAAGGTCAGATGACCTGAGCTAGCACCCCACTCACCAAACTTCCACTCCTTGCCAACGTAAGGACATATGAGGCCATGACAGATTTAATGTGCACTATACCTTTCTGTACACAACGGTCTTTGAATGGATTCGAAGTCACAACCTTCCAGTTACTAATCCATTACTGATTACAGAAAACACGATAAAATACAGATGCTACACAAGCGTTGAAACGAAAATTGTTCGTGATTTTCTGTTATGAGAAAAAGCATTTACGGAATAATACTGCACTTATTTACAAAGTTCAAATAAATGAATATTTGAAAAACAACTACCACATCTTTCTGCCATCTCAGAGTATAAATTTTGATTTGCATCTCCTATACTCTGTGTATCGCTTTAAAGTAAAAAAACTCAAACGATCAACCCAAAGAAAAACATGTTTATTGTTATGAATTAATTTATGTCGTTCAATCGTGTTGATACATCTTAGTACTTATGAGACATAGCTGTAGAAAGCTACAAATACTTGGTTTTGATTAAATGCTTTTTAAGAAAGTGAAGCATTGGATAAACAGAAAATTTTCGAAAACAATGCTAAATTCTATTCTAAATATCATTTACTCAAAAAATTTTAAAGAAAATGGCTGAGAGGTATTTTTTAGCTAAATGTAGGTGGCGTTGCTTTATCGGCGTGGAATGTATTTTACATGCATCCGAACATGACATTGCTTGGCGTGTATTTCGAAAACAAATTCAACACCTCATCAATAAAACTTCCGATGAATGAATTGAGAATTGTTACATGATAGTTGATTGTTTAACTCAATTGAATTAAACGTCACAAGTTACGTAAATGGCAAGAAATGTTTATCAGAACCCTAAAAGTGAACTACTTCGTCAGCAAACTACACCCATTCCCCAACATGAATGAAGGCCGAAGTTGCCCAGTTGGGAGAGTAACGGATTAGCTACCGGAGAGTTGCGAGTTCGAATCTAACCAAACATCGTCCTGTACCAAAGGGTCTGGTACACATTAAATCTATCGTGGCCTCAATACTCCTCACGTTGGCGTGGTGTGGAAGTTCGGAGGGTTGGATGCAATAAGAACCCATAGAAGCAGCGGTTAAAGAAGACTTTTATTCAAGTTAGAAACTCAAAATATAGTGATAAAGTCTAGATAGTAAATTCCAGGTAGCTTACGGTCCTGGTATGAACACTTGAAAGACAGTCTATTGACTTATTGGGATAATCTTGGCTGAGCCTTGTTTTTTCAATGGAGATGTGGAATAATAGTGATTAAATTCCAAAGCCATAAGCCAAAGACCGTCGTGTAGAAAGGGGGCTGGTGCAATTAAAATCTGTCCTCACGCTGTTTTGATGTGGAAGTTTGGAGACTGTAGGGCAGCTCAGATGTTATCTCGTCATCTCATCGGGGTTCAAAATGACGTAGTGTTGTCCTCGGTCTTTCCCTTGGGGATTGATCCCAGACTGTCGCCAACACCCAGCTGTCTTTGCTCCAGTGTGACTTTAATTTCCTACCTATCTATAAGGCAATTGTAATCGGTAAAACTTACATTTGGTTTTCAAGATTTAGGTTAAGCGCTATGATTGGTATTGAAAGCCGTACACTCTCTTTCAGTAGTCAAAAAACAATATAGTTCATTTTAAAAAGTTATGTGGTTTCCATTTAGATACCAGATCAATAAATTGTCCAAAAAAGTACCACAGGCAATCGATGTATTAAATAAACTCTAGGATTTAGAAACAAGTGACCTACGTATTGCTCTCCTGACTCTTATAACTATGAGCTTGTCTATTTGAATGGTTATTTCGCTAGCGTTGTCCTTGCTACCATCGCATTATAAAGGCCCATGATTGACTTACTATCGGTGAACACATTTTCCAGCAGCTGCCTCGTATTCTTCCCATTTTCTTTCGAATCTTATTCAAGTAAATTTTGCAAAACGTCTGCGGTAACATGTTTAACATCTTTTTAAATATGCTACAATTCTTGCAATATATCCATCGGAAACAGCTGTAAAATCTGCAAGTGTGACGGTGTTCACCAAGGGAATCGTCGCGTGTTTCGGTGAGCCTCTTTATTTCAGTTTTTATTTGTCTTTGCACTGGGAAAATCATCTTCACATTGGTATTATTATCAGTTCAATCCCAAATCATATGGAGTTAAGAGCTAAATAATCTTCGATTTAAGTTTTGTTTTCAATGCTTTGCATTGGGGAAATTCAATCGATGTATCATTTTCGTTCTGACTCTTCCCGTAGGTCCTGTAATGAGCCGAACCATTTGTAGAGTAGGGTGCCAACTCAGGTGTGACATCGTCAGCTGACAGTGGTTCAAAATGACGCGGTGTTTTCCTTCGGGATTGATCCCGAACCGTCGACAATAGCCCGTTATGTTGCTCCAGTGTGACATTCATTAAATACCGTAGTCTTTATAACAGCCTTTTATTTTGTGCACGTTTTTATTATAACTGCATAAAATTACCACAGTTTATTAGCATTAACAACTATCGAATGTTTCAGTAAGATCTTTAAATTTAATTCGCTTTGCTTCGCTGGCGTGTCTTCGTTAAAACGTTATTTTTAGTGTATTCTTTTATTTATTTTACTTTAGATCATAACGATAAATAACGTTATTTACTCAGAGGACACAAAGTGAAGCTCGTATTAAGAGACATTTTTTGAAGCCAGTGTGCTTCTTTTAGATTTGCCAAGTTGCAGCTGCTGTTAAATGAAACCACAAATTGGAATGATAAAGTCGATAGCTCGTTTTGAAACATAAGGAACAGTAAATGATGTTATATCTTGAATTTTGAGAATTTGGTGTTAAGGAAAAATAAATTCCCTTCTTCCAACATTACAATTTTTATTATTTTATTTTCACAGAAACATATATTATAAGTTCGGAGATTTTAAACATCAATCATGAATAAAACACTTTCAATTTTATTATACTTAAATTATTCCGTATTATGTGCTATCAAATGTATACATTCAAGTAATAAAGAACACCGCAGTGTCTGGAAAGAGTACTTTTCAAAATCTTGGAATTTACAGAAATTGGTTTTGTGTTTTATATTGCTTTGTGTTCATATCCTAAATCGTGCTTTAGTCGATTTTTTTAAAGAATTTTTGTATTTCGAGGCGGTAAAAATATTTCAGGGTCATTTAAAAACTAAACTTGTTCCCCAGGCCCTCACAAATATTTTTAATGCGTCATTTATCATAAAATACATTTATTTTTGAACGTTCAATACTAGTTTTAAGTTAAGTCTATTTTTCTAAAGAAATACAATAGAGAGAAATGATGATTATATCTTGAAAATCGAGATTTTAGTGTTGGGATGAATAAATTCCCTTCGTCCATCAATACAACCTTTATTATTTTATTTTCACAGAAACATATTGTTTACGATTGGAGATTTCAAACATCAGTCATGAATAAAACATTTTCATT
The DNA here is from genome assembly GCA_933210815.1 of Meta bourneti. Taxonomy (NCBI): domain Eukaryota; kingdom Metazoa; phylum Arthropoda; class Arachnida; order Araneae; family Tetragnathidae; genus Meta; species Meta bourneti. Next base: position 105,740,308 of record OW119924.1, read on the forward strand.
TTTATTACTTAAATTATTTAGTATTATGTGCTATAAAAAATTATACGTTCAAGTATTAAAGAACGCCGCAATGTCTGGAAAGAGTATTTATCAAAATCTACTGGAATTTACATAAATTGGTTTTGTGTTAGACGTACATTTCCTGAATCGTGCGTCAGTCGAAAATCTGTTTTGAATAAAATAATTTTTGTATTTCGAGGCGGTAAATATATTTCAGAGGCTCATTTAAAAATTCAATTTGTTCAAAGGAAATACTCTCACAAATATTTTCATTGCGTCATTGATCATAAAATACATCTATTTGTGAATGTTCAATACTAGTGTTAAGTTAAGTTTATTTTTCTAAACAAATACAATAGAAAGTACCTTCAGAGAAAATACACTCACAGATAATTTTATTGCGTCATTTATCGTGAAGAATATTTGTCAATATTCAATACTATTTAAGAATCAAGTTTAGTTTCATTTAAAACAAATCTCACCCTGCCGTCGAGTTGATAGGTATGTAGTTGAATTTACGTCGCACTGAAGCATCACAACGAGCTATTTCAGAAAGAAATTATAATTTGTTTTTAAATACATTTTATTAGTTTCCGTAGTAGTTTTTGTTTTAACATCTCCTCATAGGTAAATACCCAACTAAATGTTCCTACCTGTTTAAATGAAAAATGCAGCCTTGTATGGCAATTGCGCATTCTTTGATGCGTAATGCTGCATTATTATAATGCTTAGGTATATAATTTCTATAAGGCTTTCTCAGGCCTAAAAGTTTTAAGCAGTCTTTTGATATCAACAGTCCGACGTGAGTAAAAAGACGACAACCCAATTTCTTTAAATAAAGCAATAACTTCCTATGGAACAAGAAATAAAGAAAAGGGAGCACTGTGAAAAAATACTTGGAATGTCCCCATAAAAACGTTTATTTTTGTTTAATTCAATCTTATTCTGAAACGAGAAACTACTAGGAAGTCCAGTATAGATTACTAATATTTATTTTCAAAAGGAATGGTCACCATTGTGACGTTTCAGTTATTTTCTTAGCCAATGGCCAAGCTTTATTTAGAAACGAAATAAACTTCAACAAGTAATCAAGACGTCTTTATTGCCGGGATTTTACATCACGTTCATAATGCTGAGATCTGCAGAATTTGAACTTTGAAAACATGTCGATGCAAGATTTCGAAGCAAAGGTTATCGTAATATATCTAGGAGAAGGTAATTTTTTAGGAGATGTACTATGATGTTTTAAATTAGATGTGAGATTCATCTTGAAAGCGTTTCTTCCGAATACTTTTTAACCGAAGAAGTTGTCAAGTACGCTGGCAGCATCATCGACGAGATCTGTAAAAAGAGAACAAAGCATTGAAATTCAATATACTTCTTTGCTTATTACATTCAACAAAAAAACATACAAGGTTTGAATTACATAGTAATAGATACGTGTTTAAGTGTTAAGCCAAAGATAAAGTGTTATTAAATTGACAACTTTTCACCTATCCATTTAAGTTACTTAGTGATTTGGAAATAAAAACGAGCAATTATAATATGGCAGCAATTTAAGAATATAGTATTTTCAAATTCATACTCACTTCCATCGTGTCCTTTGTTACCTAAAAAAATATATTAAAACTGTTATTGAAACATTTTTCGTTTTTGAATTGCGTTGTAATATGTAACGCATCAACCATCAGATTAGTACAATAGAGTAATATTTACATCAAACCAATAATTGAAAGTACGAAAGAGGTTAAAGTCATTCCAAAGGAAAATACACTGACAAACAATTAATGCAACTAATACACTGTGTTTAGCTTATAAAAATTAAAATTGCATTATCATCACCATTTAAGTAAGAAATTAAACTTTTTTTACTTCAGTGTAACTAAAGGTAAATTTCAATATCGCAATAATCTAATTAATAAACTTGCATTATGTAAGTTGCATTTTCCATCCCACTAAACAATTTTTAACATTTTAACAAACATTTTTTACAATAATTAGCTGTACTTTTTTAATGTCTCTTTATTTTTCGTTGCAGGAAGAACAGTTTTGTGTATCTCTCCCACCTGTAAGAGTGGAGGCTAAATGATTTCTGTCTATATTCTGCAAGAAGGAATTTCTTTCAATTCAAAATTTATCCATTCAGGTTAATGTTTAATTTATTGCTTTAGACTAAAACAGAACACTCGTCCCCATCTAAGCCAAATAAGCACATTAAATCAGGATTTGATGAATACTAGATTTCAAATGTAATGTCCTCAAGATTAATCAATACATTCATGGGCCCCCCTAATTATAAATATATTTTAACAATCCTACACCGTTCTGCGTTACATGGGATGATAGGTAGAGAGGAAAATCAAGATATACACTCACCAGCTGCAACTAAAAAACGAAATCATGAGAAATTAGACTTGTATAAATTATTCATATGGTAAATACAGAATTCTAAATTCAATATAGATTCCAAATTTTAAATCAAAGAAATATTTCCAGAAGTGTTTCCTGATTTTCCTGATATTTTCTGATTTTTAAGCAATGAAAATTTAATATTCTGAGTTCATAGGATGTTCCGGATGTAAGTATAAAATGCCACCATACATTTGAAAAATGTTCGGGATTTTTATACGAGGTTTGCAAAATTGGAATAAAACTATTTCACACATCACTTTACAAAAGCAATAAAATGAACGAAACTTTGGAAATGATTTCGTAAGTGAGGGCTATTTACATGTAGATTGTTGTATTTACGTCTCGTTGAAGCAACACAACGAGCTACTGACACCGTCTCTGTGATATATCCCGAAGTGATAGATTCTAGTACACCTCGCCATTTTAAGCTCGTCAGATGACTAGGTCGACACCTAAGCTGGCATCCCACTCTCCAAACTTTGACACTACGGTAACGTGATAACATTTGAGGCGACGACTGTTTGACCGTGCACAAGCCCCCAAATGTACAACAGAGTTTTGGTTGGATCGAGTTTTGCACTCGCAACCAGACATTTGCAAAAGCTACAAACTGAGCTACAGCAGCCCGATTTTCTTTTAAAAAGAGGTAATCATTATTGGGTCGTAATTTAATAGTGTAACTTGTGTAATAGTGTGTTTTAATTATTAGATTACTGATTTTAATGTATATAAATGATTTGTCTGTGCTTTCATGTGTAATGATTTAATTCGTTTGAGTGTCTTGTTGAATGATTTTCTCGATTTCTGAAAATTGAAACTAAACCATCAAGAATTGGTGTGAGTTATTTTACAAACTACAATATATCTCCGAAAGGGTGTTTTAGGATTTAACTATTTTGTACAGAAAAATATGTTTTCAAATCTAATAAATGCATTATTTTTATACATAGGAAAATATATTCATTATAAATATTATCCATCATTTTCAAACTTGAAATCAAAATCACTTGGATATAATTTGAAAAAGAAAATAAAACTATAATATTAACAAACTGATAATTTAATATGATTTTCTACTAAGGAGAGCAAATCATTCCATACTCAATCATTTTATCTATTTATAACTCGCAGAAGTTAAATTTTTTTTCAATACACCGAGCTATTTCTTCTGGAATAATGATGTATCGTATTGTAGGAATTCCAAAACAGATCCATAAACCGTATACAACTAAGCCGTCAACTAATATAGGAACATTTTGCGGTAAAAGAATTATTTACATATACTAAATGTTTAACTTCAATTCCACATTTTCCCCACCAAAACAACATTTGTCCCAAACCTCATAAAACAAACAGCGTTTTATAAAACAAATCGCATTTTCCGACGACAAATTTTGTGTTCATAAAACAACAGACCTGAGTAGGAAGGTCTGTGCGACTAATTCGAGATGACTTCATCCAAATTAAGCTTACTTCTGATAAAGGATAAAGGAAGATATCAGATATTGCATGTTAAACTAGTTTCTAAGGAGTAATATACTGCTGTAATTAACATATGCATCAAATTTTTCAAATACAATGCATTCAATCTCTAAGAGTTTTTGTCAAGAGGGCGCAAATTTGGGGACGACGAATTTAAAAAAGTTTATTCTAAATAGTACTCCTCTAGTAGGAATATAAGTACAAAGGGTACGCTCAACCGTTTCGAGAAATATCGTTTTCAAAAATACACTTGCCTTTGTATCGGATATGTTTATATGAATTTCCATTAGGCAACACAGCCTTTAAATTCGCATCCTTATACCACGCTGACGTCATATGTTCGATTTCCTACTTCTTTTATCATTTATTTAGGTGTGCAGCATGTGTTTATTCAGGAAAACAATAGTGTTTGTTCATTTAGAAACAAATTTTTTTTAGGCTTTGTTTTTCACCATTCTCCTATGAAAGCGTATGAAGTATTATTGAATTTACCACCGTTGCTTAATAAATTTAACTTGAGATGAAGCACGTTAACCCAAAAAATTTAAATTTGAAATGGATTAATTTCCTACAACAATATTGCGAATAATATAATCTTCATTCGATTGCAGGATGTGTCTCGTATGCCTTGTACAAAAAGAGAGAAAAAGCAAGTTTAATTTTAAAATATGATTAAACAGAAAGTTTCGAAAACGGCTCATCTTTACGTCTTGTCTGTTTTCACCTCTATTCCTTTAGTGGATTACTATCACACATAATGAAAAATGTTCAGTTAACCAAACCCTTAGTAAAAATTTTGCTCTTGGCTACTATAAAAATCTAACCAAATATTAAAGTGGCCCCGATAGTCGGTTGGAAGAGTAACGGATTAGCAACCGAATCCAACCAAAGACCGTCGCGTACACGCTAAATCTGTTCCGGCCTCAAATGTCCTCATTGGCTTGGTGTGGGAATGTTTAAATTGGGGGCCAGTTCAGGTGTGACCTCGGCATCTGACCGTGGCTCAAAATGACGTGAAGTTGACCTCGAATCTTTCCCTTTGGGTTTCATCGCGGACCGTCGCCAAAAGCCCGTTGTATTGCTCCAGTGCGACGTTGATTAAAATACATGCTCACTCTGCTTTAGGTGATGCAAAAAAAATTTCCATTTAAAAAGGATTAATTTATTACAAAAAATTGTAGCGAATAAATATATTCTTCCATTTTCATTTCTAAGGTCTGCCTCGTATGCCTGGATTAGACAATACATATATAATCACGTGCATGCTTAAATTTGATACTTTTCAAAAACGGCTCAGCTTTGAATCTGGTAGAGCAGAGGCATCCCACACGAAGAAATCATTTTCAATTCGGCAACCCCAGATTTGGGTCCACTCCATGTTAAATACAAAACAAGTATACAATCAAAGTTCTTTCACTTACCCATTCCCAAAAGGGAGACCAAAGCGACGAGTACTTGCATTGGAGACATGGTAGCAAATTGATCGTTCTTCTGACTTTTCAATTAATGCCGTTTCAACATTCGTATTCCGCTTATATAGGGATGGGGATGTTTTCACCAACTTGCAGCTGTTTTTTTCGGTGATTGGAAATTCCTGTTTTACAGTACTAAAAATGTTTAAAACCCAATCTGCAGTTTAAATCCCACTCTACAGGAATTGAAAAGCTGTTAAATAGGTATTACTTTTGATTTATTTCTAAATGTTTGAAATCATGTCAGCGCCCTATCATCAATCATAAATCCAATTGGAATTTATCCTTTGGAATTGTTTTGACGAATAGCTTAAATAGAATTCCAAAAATAAGCCAAGTGATGTCACGTTCAGAATTCTAACAGAAAACACGTACGTTTTGTCACATAATCACTGTCACACCAATATTTAGCTGGACAGAATATGCATCCCAGAATTATAGTTTTTTGTATTTGAGTTTCAAGTCAGAAATCTGTGCTACAATTTCAATTACCTTAGTTCGTATTTATTCTGCTATTAAGGTATTTAGTTTCGTAATTCCTGTGACAGCTTACAATCACTAATCAAATTTACAGAGTATGTAGCTACCTATAAATAGCATCCTTTATCTAACTATGAACCAAATACAATGCCAACTTTACTGTGGCATCCTCTCTGTCCAACGTTATTGCAACGAAAGAAGTTGACAGGTTGAGTTATTTCTCTCATGGAAATAAAAACAGATTTTGAGATTTAAGTCACCGCGTTAGCTATTTTCTATTTATTGTCTGATTTTCAAGACCAATTGATTTTTCTCTGCAATTGAAGGCAAAATATTCTAATTGTATTAGATATCAACATTTTATATGTGAAAACTTTTTCGCGTGTGAACTGAAAAATCACCTTATTTATGAAAAACATTTTTAACTAATGTAATCAGTATGTGAACTTGTTTCTTTAGTTCCAGTTGGTTGTTTTTCTTGTGAATGCTTTCATAAAAATTACAAATAATCTATGTCGAACCCTTTTGATAAAATATTCATAAAAATATTCAGTAACATAACATAAAATATTCAGTAACAGACACAACAAAAACAATACAGATTCTACAAAGTATTCACAGAAAAATAATGACTCTGTTTTCATCAGAAAAATATAAATGACAGAATATTGTACTTGCGAAAAAATCTAAATAAATGTTTGGAAAAGAACTATCAAAATTTTTCTGCACACTCAAGAGATGAATTTTGATTTTTATAGTCTATCGTCTGTGTATAAGTCTGAAAAAAAATTAAAGCAATCACCACACAGAAATACAAGGTTATTGTTAATATATATGATGTCGATTCCAAACCATCTTAGAGCTTATGAAATATACAATGAAAAATCCTCTACATATATTAAGCCCTGATTGAATGCTTTAAAACAAAATAAAGCAACGGAAAGACAGAAGAATGTAGACAACCATTCGGATACTCTAAATTCTATTCTGAATACAGGTAACCCCCGTATAACACGGCACTTCTATAGCACGGATTCACTCTAACACGGTTCGAGAATTGGGAACATCCCCGTATAACACAGTGCTTTTATGGAATGATTGGAACAACGATGCGAAAAGGACGGGCAGTATGAAAGTTCAAGTTAAACGGTGTAGCATGGGAATATCCTAAGAACTACACGCGCGGATATTATCTCGAGATTGTGACGAATTAATCCGAACTTTTGTTGGACATTAAAATATAACATTTATTTTAACACAGACAAAACAATGGGTTTACAATGGACGCGCGAAACAAAAATGCTTATTTTCATATTAAAATTTACGAATTGCTACGAAGACGTCTCAACTAGACGGAGTCCGTGAGCTAACTGTTTCTCATTCTCCTCACATGCGCAAGCGCATTATTGAAAGACTTTTTAACAGGAAACTTCCGGGTCTGCAGCCGGCCATTCTAGACTCTTAGGCGCTAAGATGTCACAGTCTATTTCCTCCCTCCTCAAGATTCTTTTTCTGCAGAGACAGACACCTGCAAAAAAGATACAAAACAGCAGCAACAGAATTTTCGCGAAGGCAACAACTCATGCCCAAAGCAATATGCAAGTAGACCATACACCCTAAAGATCCTGGCTGTGTACCGCCTACTCTAAATTAAAAAAACATATCATAATTTTAACAAAGTATAATCAAAATTTTTACTCAGTGATAATCATCAAAGAAGAAATTCAATTTCAAAATATTTACAGATTTTCAATTCAAATTTAAAACTTTTTGCAATGTAAATGTATCAATGTACACTAGGAATAAAGTATTCTTATATATGCAAGACATCACAAATACAAACAATAGTAATTTAGTTTTGTACGTGAGGCGTACGACTTAAACTGTCAGTGTTATATGCTGTTTTCCCTTTCTATGGACTACCTCGTAATCCTGGATCACAGTAAATTCAACTTTGTCTCGTAACTTTTATGCTTTCTTCAAACGACTTTTAGATTTGTCTAAGCATTCAGTTATTTCACCAACCAAACTTTCAGTTTCAACGTCCTCAAATATCACTGTCCCTAAGGGCAATTTAGTTACACTTACAGCAACTTCCTTGTTGTTACGAGTCTGTATTCCAAATTCAACATCATCGCCAAGATTAAGATTTTTGAACACTTTGCATTCACTAGAGTGGAAAAACATATCCTTTACATCACCCCTTTTAATAAAACCAAATGTTCCTTTAAGAGCACAGATAACACCACGGTATCTCACAGGTAAGGGCTGTTCCGAACGCATTTTACAAGGTCTAAGGTTTCTTGTATTTTTGTCAATAGCAATACTAAAAGTGACCTTTTTAGGAGGATGAAAATCTACATTACCATCAACATTTTCAGCAGAATAGGGCCGTTCGCCACGATTTTCATAAGCAACTTTACCTTCAGTATTTTCCTTTTTTTCAGTGGTTTCAAATCCAGAAACTGTCTCTTTACACATTATTTTACAAACAGAACTAGCAATTGGTTTTCCAGTACGACGATTATGAGTAATTTTAAATTCAACTGCATCACCACGTTTTAAATTATCAATATTTCCAGAAAATTGACTGTAGTGAAAAAAATATATTGCTTGTCTTTCGCAACATTGTATAAAACCATATGAACGTAACAAATTTTCAACGATTCCAGTCTCTTTAGGAGTAACACTGCTAGAACTAAAACGGTTACTGTTACAAGGGCAGTCGTTTTTCGATGTTTCATTTAAATATGGAGAACGTTGGCACTTGGGCGTTGCAGAGTCTTTTACTTCAATTTCAGAGTCTTTGTCTTTTTTCATATCTTCTATAAGTACAACGGTCTTGTTGCTTAGTAAGTAGCGTTCTTTATCTAGGAAGTTATCCTTGACAGCAGCTTTGGTTATAACATGACCCAACTCACACACTAAATTTACTTCCGCTAAAGGCAAGCAAATAGGGTTATCCGCTAAAGGAGATGCTACCCATACATGTTCACCCGTATACATGTGTGGCTTAACAAACTTCCTAGGAATTAGATCTATGCTGGATCCTGTGTCTCGTAAGATAGAAATCTGAGATCCATTTACAGTTCCGACACTAATGTAGGGAGACATCAAATCTATTATTCCCTTTCCCATAATTTCGTTAGCAGCTATGATTTCAGTTTTCTTCAACTTAGGACATTGAGGTCTAAGATGATCATAGGAATTGCATTCATAGCATTGAAGTTGCTTTCTTTGTTCAAAATTTTTCTCTTTGTAATCTTCTCTGTTTACTTCTGTTTTCCCAAAGGGTTTGTTTTCTCCCTCAAACTTACGAAAACCAACGGATGTTTTCTTGATACCCTCTGTATTCTGGGAACCTTTAGTATTTCTGGGTGTAAGACTCTCCTTCAAGCTTTCAAATTGATCTATTTTTTTAGCTAATTCTAGCGGAGAATTTAAGTCCATCCACTCTTCCAGAAAATGTTCTTTTACTTCAGACGGCACTCGTCTCTTAATCTGCTCAGTGATATGCAAGTCTCTGAGTTCTTTAAAAGTTTTGATTTCCAAATCAGAAACCCATTCATCATAGTAGCTTGTAAGTTCATGAGCGTAACTCCTCCATGTTTTATCCGGGACTTTTTGATGACGGTAAAACATCTGCTTCAATTTCTCAGAACTCATTTTATACCTCTGAAGAATAATATCTTTCACATATTCGTAATTCTTTGCATCTTCAGGCGATTATCTAGCCATCATGCTCGAAATTTCCGAAGGCAATACGCCTAGTAAATACGGCACCCAATCTTCTTTAGGCACACCTGCCATCTCAGCTCTTCTTTCAAAATTTATTAAATATAGACCCATTTCATCTTTCTTTTCCTCAAATTTCGGGGTAATTTTGATGAGCTCAATTTTATGATTTGGCATCCGTTCTCTATTAGATAGTCCTAGCTCACTTGCAGCTTGCATTTCTAGCTTTTTCTTCTCTAAAGCTATTTCTTCCATTCGAATATTACGGTCTTCCCTTTCTTTTGCTTCTTGTCTGGCAATTTCTTCTTTTTCTTTTGCTTCTCGTCTGGCAATTTCTTCTTTTTCTTTTGCTTCTTTCTCTCTCTTTATCCTATCATCCATAATACGAGTTAAAGAAATTTTAACTTCCTCTTCTTCATAGTTTTCACTGTTTAGGATTATTTTCCTTATCTCAACCAGTTTACAATTATGCGATACTTTTTCACAAAGTTCATCTGCGAGTTCGAGGAGGTCTTCTTTTCTCCCACGAGAAAAGCCATGATCGATGAATAACTTATTAGTAAACAATCAAATTTTGTTATCATAAATATAGTTACCAATATTTTCTAATAAACTATATGATTCACAAAATATACTCAATGCCAAATATGCTTCAAATACTAGATAAGATTTAATATCAAACATACAATTCTCAAATATAATAACAGAATCTTAAACTATATCGTAGCATATACAATACACAAGATGCAATATATATAGTTGCAATTAAATATTATTTTTCTTTTACTAATGCGTAATTACCATATGTAATTCAAATTATCTGATTCTTTTCAAATCATTAAATGCACAAAACACAAAATTTCAGTAAAATCAAAACGAAATTTAAATTTTCGTTCACTTTCGATTTGGCACTTTTTGGCCGTGACTTTATCAACTTGATAATATCTACTTAGTAGAACATGCAAATTCACTTTATCATCAACTTCTATTAACTTTCATAAAGACAAAATTTAAATAACCACAAAATAAAATTGGATATGTAGTCATTTCTTTTTGTTTGTTTTTTTAACCAAAACTATTTAGGCTCTTTGCCTCACTAATTCCGGTAAGCCAGAACCTTAGTAAATTTAATTTAATACAAGGGTGGGCCTACCTGCATTTCCTGCTTTCTTGCTTCCATCCCACTTCTGACACCAAAACTCTAGTCTGTGACGAATTAATCCGAACTTTTGTTGGACATTAAAATATAACATTTATTTTAACACAGACAAAACAATGGGTTTACAATGGACGCGCGAAACAAAAATGCTTATTTTCATATTAAAATTTACGAATTGCTACGAAGACGTCTCAACTAGACGGAGTCCGTGAGCTAACTGTTTCTCATTCTCCTCACATGCGCAAGCGCATTATTGAAAGACTTTTTAACAGGAAACTTCCGGGTCTGCAGCCGGCCATTCTAGACTCTTAGGCGCTAAGATGTCACAAGATAAATTAAATAAAAAGTAACTTAGCTTAGAAGAGACATGGTGTCTCTCGGGGATCCCCGCTCGTCATCAAAAAGAAAAAATGGCAAGAACGCTTAGCGCGTTTCTTTCTCACAAAACTGCAAGGTCATTGGACTGAGGCGGAAAAAAAAAGAGAGCGTGTTCTTCCCCTCCACGCTTTTTATCAGTTTTTCTGGGGGTCGCAAATCAGGGGAGATGGTCTTGTCAATCAAGGTAGCTGGACTTCCTGATTCGCTGTTTTTAAACTAGCTCATTTGTAATTTGTTAGACGGACACACATGACATGGCATGACGTAACCTTCTGGAAGATTCTTAGCATAGTTAATGAGCGTCACTGGAGCGAGGGAGAAAACGGAATTGAGAAATAAAGGACAAAAAATAAATGACATCACTGATCTCGTGGCTGTCACTCTGAATTTGATTCGATTAGATTGAAGTGGTGTGTTCGTGAACCGACACACAACAGTAAGTAGTACTCTACCTTTTTTGAAGAAATAATAATTATATTTTTATTTTTATGAATTAATCTGTAGCCCTAAGCTATGTCTGGCGAAAATAAAAAAATGTCTCTTAAAAGACATTTCATCTCCATGGAAACAAAATTACAAATTTTAGATCGGCTCAAAAAGGGCGAAAAGATATCATATGTCGCCAAATCGTTTGATTTAAATGAAACGATAATACGGACTATAACGAAAAATGAACAGAAAATTAGAGATTCCGTTGCTGCACGCTGTTCTATCTCCTCAAACATGACATCTCGTCCTAGGGCAGCAATAATTGAGCAGATGGAAAAAGCCCTTAGCATCTGGATTGAAGACTGTTAAAAAAACAGATGCCACTGAGCACCAATATTATTAAACACAAAGCCTTGAAAATTTACGACTACTTAAAGGAAAATGGAGAAACTGCTACTAATCCAGATTTTGTAGCCAGCAAAGGGTGGTTTGATCGTATGAGAAAACGCTTATCACTACAAAACCTAAAAATAGAAGGTGAAAGTGCATCAGCCGATAAAGAAGCCGCCGAAATTTATCCAATGGAATTGAAAAGAATTATTGAAGAGGGTGGATATTCAACACACCAGGTTTTTAATGCCGACGAGACTGCCCATTGGTGGATAAAATGCCCAAGAGGACATATATTTCTAAAGACGAAAAAGTTGCGCCAGGTTTCAAGGTATCAAAAGACCGTGTAACATTACTTATGTGCAGTAATGCTTCAGGCGATCACATGGTAAAACCTATGCTGGTTTATAAATCTCTCAATCCTCGTGCAATGAAAAACCTAAATAAGAGTAATTTACCGGTATACTGGGCAGCAAATAAAAAAGCTTGGGTGACAACTGAATTATTTAAGAAATGGTTTTTAAACTGTTTTGTACCAAGTGTGGAAAACTACTTAAAACAGAAACATTTAGATTTTAAAGCTCTACTTATATTGGATATTGCACCCAGCCATCCGCAAGATTTAAATAACCCAAATATCAAAATATTTTTTTACCTCCAAATACAAATGCTTTACTTCAACCATTAGATCAGGGAATTATAGCTACATTTAAAGCCAATTACATAAGGAGATCATTACAATGGGTTTTGAACAAAATCAATGATGAATCTCTGGACGTCAAGGAGGTGTGGAAACTCTTCACAATTTTGGATTGCATTAATCTAATAAACTCATCCATCAGAGAAATAAAACCAACGACATTAAATTGTTGTTGGAAAAAAATATGGCCGCAGTCAATTGAAAGTGAAAATTTGATCGAGACAGCAGAAAACAGAATGGATGCAGTAGTAGAAATTGCTAAGTCTCTAGGAGGGGAAGGTTTTGACGATATGACTGCACAAGATATCCAAGAATTACTGGTGGAAGAAGAAATTGATGAAGCAGGTTTGGTAGAAATGATATCTGGAATCCATGATAACTCAGAGGATGATAACATAGGTGAAGACAAAAAAATTAAAAAGTTTACTCTACAAAGCATAAAGAAAGCCTAGACTTAGCCCTACATTTAGAGTCATATTTCTTAACTGAAGATCCTTCAAATGAAAGGAGCACAAAGTTTAAAAGAGAACTTCATAAGTGCTTAGCACCATATAAGGAAATTTATAAAGATCTTTTAACTAAAAGCAAGCAATCTAAAAAATAACAGATTTTTTGCAAAAGGTAGAGCATGGATCTGAAGATAATGCAGAAAAATGCTCAGAGGATGAGGATATCTTGCCAAAAAGAAAACGCCCTCGGTTAATAGTGCATAGTGATGACGAAGAAAACATTGTTTAATTCATATTAATATGTATTACTTAAGAAAATTTTAATAAAGATATTTATCTTAATTTTGAAAATACAATAGCATGTTTTTTAATTTTTGGAACCTAACCCCCCTTTTCGTACTAGTTCTTTGTTTCGTATAACACGAATTCGCATAACACGGCAATTTTTTGGAACATAACTCCCGTGTTATACGGGGGTTACCTTTATTAATATTACATCGAAACATTACAAGAACTTTTAAACTAAAAGACTCTGACAGTCATTTTCTACTGAGTTAGTGTTTCTGCGGCGATTCCTGTTTCCTGTATGATACCGAAAGCGACGTCACTTGGCTCTACTTTCAAACACGAAGTCATTCGATGCTACAAAATCCCACAAAATGAATTCGGAGTTTATTTTTGATAGTTGGTTCAACGCCTATTATACGAGTAACGTCGAGTAAGCTGAGAATAAATGTTTTTCAGAACACTAAAAGTGCACTGCTTCCTCAGAAGTCTTCACCCACGAATGTGTGTCGGGAACCACCATAAACAGCAACTATAAACCTCACTATTAGCACAGTATTCCGATAGGCACGAAAGTTTATTGTCCCGGTAGGAAAATGTGGTTAAATCCCTATATTCAGAGCCCATAACTTAAGAATATTTGAATGGGTTTTCTTCAAAATTAATGGGATTTTTGCAAAATATCAATCCTTTTTTTGAGTGGTGTTTTCACTAATCATTGCCTTCATTGAATCTGTATGTAACTTGTATCGTCACCGGACATCGCTTATAATTAGAATGATTATGTATCATTTACTTTAAAAGCAGATTTCACTACCCTTCTCTTTCACTGTTACGCGTTTCTCCTTTAAATACGAAAGTAATATATCTGTTCCACAGGACACACAGCACCCAAAATCGAAAACGGCTTGACTTCCTTTGCATTGAAGACGCTAATGACCGATGAATTAATGGTGTGATAGAAGCAATTCGTTGGTGACTCACGAATTCCAAAGCTCTGGCCACAATGAGTTAGAGTTCCTTGTCAAAGATGTAATGTACTGGACCTGGAAGATTGCTAGGAACAACATAGCTGAAGCATACTTAAGGTAGTTCTTTATTAGTGAGAAGAATTTATGATGTTTACATTGAAGGAAGGTAGGTAGCAAGTTTAATTACCGTCACACTTGAGAAACGCAACGGGCTATTGGCGACGATCTGGGATCAACCCCGAAGGGAAAGATCCTAGAACACCTCGTTATTTTGAATCACGGTCGGATGGCCAGGTTGTGGAGATGATCTGATGTTGTGGTCAACACATGTGTTGACCACAATGACACCCCACTCTCAACAATACTCGTAAGTGAGCATATTTGAGCCCATGACATAGTATTTAACGTACAAAAGTCTGCACCTACTCGACGATCTCGAAGGTCAGGCCTAGTTTCAAACTAGAAACCATCCGGTTACTAATCTGCTGCTCTTCCGACTGGGCTACCGCGGCCTCTATTTACGATGAAATTTAAAATTATGTTGTAATGAAAATATGATAGGTAGGTACGTAGTTGACTGGAGAAACCAAACGGTCTACAGTCAACGGTCCATTATCACTATCGAAGAGAAAGATACGAGGACAGCAACTAGTCGTTTCGAACCACTGGCAGATGACGAGGTCAACACCTGAGCTGGCACCCCACACTCCAAACCACACAAATTTGAGGCCACGAGAGATTTAAAGTGCACCAGCCTCGTGTACACGATGGTATTTGGCTGAACCGAATTTCGAACTAGCAAAACCGTCCTGTTCCTAAACTGTTGCTCTACGAACTGGGCTACCGTGGACCATACTTTCAACCAGAACGACGGAGTTTGTAATGCGCATACAGAGTGTCACTGTCGTAGGATGTAATAAGAAGCGAAATAACATGATATCTTGCACAGATGGTGGCGCACTCGAATTTGGTGTTCGTCATCATTACTATTGCATCGATATTTACTCTGACTTGGATGACCATTTTACTTTTCTGTAATAAAAATCAAACTATTTTAGGTACATTATGTATCAATTATTTTTTAAATGATAATATTTTCGCTAATGCGTCTTCTAAACTTAAAAAGTACCTTAATTTATGAAAAAGATTTGTATATTAATTCAACCAGAATGTGAACTTGTTTCTTTTCTTTCAGATGATTATTTTTGGGGGGAGTGCTTTCTAAAAATTACATATGTCCGTCGTCCCTCCCAATTCAAGATCTTTTTAAATATTGAACAGGTCATTGTTCGCCTCTAATTATATAATCTATGAAACACAACACATGCATTATAGAAACAAAAGAGAATAATATTTTTTTATTGATATTATAACAGGTAGGGGATAGGTATTTAATTAACATCGCACTGGAGCAACACAACGGGCTATCGGTGACGGTCCGGGATTAAATTCAAAGGGAAAGATCCGCAAACAACGCTACGTAATTTCGAACCACGATCCGATGATCTGAGCTGGCACCCCACTCTCCAAACTTCCACACCACGCTAACGTGAGGACATATGAGGCCACGACAGATTTAAGTGCACCAGACCCTTCTGTACACGACGGTCTTTGATTGAATTCGAAGTCGCAACCTCCCGGTTGCGACTTCGAATTCAATCAAACCACAAGCGTTGAAACGAAAATTGTTCGTGATTTTCTGTTCTGAGAAAAAACATTTAAGGAAGAATACTGCACTTGTTAACAAAGTTCAAATAAATGAATATTTGATAAACAACTATCATATGTTTCTGCCATCGCAGAGTATAAATTTTGATTTGCATCTCCTATAATCTGTGTATCGCTCTTGTCCAAAAACTCAAACGATCAACCCAAACAAAAACATGCTTATTGTTATGAATTAATTTATGTCGTTCAATCGCGTCGATACATCTTAGAGCTTGCCATGAGAGATATCCTCAGCAGCTACAAAAACTTGGTTCTGTATTAAATGCTTTTTGAGAAAGTGAAGCAATGGAAGAACAGAAAATTGTCGAAAATAAGGCTAAATTCTATTCCGAATATTATTTACTCGAAAACTTTTAAAGAAAATGGCGTAGGGGTATTGTCGTATCTGGTTCTATTTAATGGGTTATCAGCGAATCTCAGGCAATGCAAACAGCACAAACATTTATTATATAACAAAATATTTACAATTTACCAAGGAGCGTCCTACACGACCACTCCATGACCATATCATCCCAATATCTGCTTGTTCGATCGTAACACACTCTGACGGTGCTTTTAGCGCCATCTGTAGGGTGATTGAATCCCTAATACGACATCTCCCCCGCAAGATATGGGTTTGGGGTTTTCTCAAAACATAAACACAGATCTGAATTTAAATATTATGGACTCAATCACCTAAATATTATTACACCATATCAACAGTAAAGAAAAATGCAAAATAAAAATATATATACATATAAGAATAATAATGCTAATAAAATACGAAAGCATATAATAACAGACATTATGCTTAAAGTCACAATAATAAATTTGTCACTACTTCTCTTCAGAAAATAGTCTGGATAATGCATCAGCATGAGGCATTTTGACTCCTGGACAATGTTTTATTGTTAAGTTATATCTTTGAAGAGCAAAAACCCACCGCTGTAGTCGTGAAGATTGTGGAGCACATTTTGTAAGGTATGACAAAGGGTTGTGATCAGTGTACAGTTCTATTTTGGACCCGAAAACTAGAGTTTCAAACTTCTTCAAACTCCACACAATAGCGTACGCTTCTCTCTCTATTGTAGACCAAGCTTGTTGAGTTTTATTCAACTTCTGGCTCACATATGCAATAGGTCGGAGTAATCCTTCGATTCCTTGGGACAGACAAGCGGCGATACCATACTGGGATGCATCACTGTGTATTATGAACGGTTCACTCATAACTGGAGTGTGCAAAGCTGGAGCTTTCATTAGAGCAGATTTCAGTTTGTTGAAGGCAACTTCGTGTATATCCAGCCAAGGTAAATTTTCAGGAATCCTCTTTTTTGTTAACTCTGTAAGAGGTAAGGCAATCTCTGCATAGCAAGGTATATATTCCCGATAATAATTGCACAATCCAAGCATGCTTCTAAGTTGTTTCTTGGTCTCAGGTACAGGTATTTGAGCAATTGCTTTTATTTTGTCTGGATCTGCTTGATGCCTTCCAGATCCGATAACATGACCTAAATATTTGATTTCAGGTCTTGCAAATGTACATTTGTGTAAATTCACAGTAAACTGTAGTTCTTTTAATTTTGAAAGAATAAGATCCAAGTGTTTTAGATGATCACTCATGTTGTTAGAAAATATAGCTATGTCGTCAATATATGCACGACTAAAATCTCTGTATGGTGCTAACGCTTTGTTCATTTCTCGTTGAAAAGTCGCAGCAGCATTTCTCAAACCAAATGGCATTACTTTGAATCTATACTGTGCTCTGTGAGTCTTGAAAGAAGTAAAATCACGACATTTTTCTTCCATTGGGATAGCCCAATATCCCTTCAACAAGTCAAGTGTAGAAATAACATTTGCTTTCCCTATGCTGTGAAGTAATTGAATGGCATCTTCCATAGGAAAATCATCAGCCTTTGTGACAGCATTGAGGGATCGATAATCAATACATAAACGCATGCCTCCATCCTTTTTGTTTACACACACAACAGGATGAGCGATTTCTGCAGAACTTTCTTCTATTAAGTCCAATTCAAGTAGCTCTTCAATTTGGGTATCTACTTGTGATTTCAAAGATTCTGGTATCCTATAAACATATGGTTTTGTCCTTTCTTTGCCTTCCTCAAGTCTTATTTTGTGTTCACCAACTTGTGCAACTTTCAATTTTCCACTAAATAAATCTTTATGCTTCTGTAATATCTGAATCAGTTGACTTCTTTCTTTCTCATGTAAATCGTATAAATTTATTTTCCAAATTTTATCAGACAGTTCTTGTTGATATACAGTTCTAGGAGAGGCATGAATTTCACCAAATTCTTCATCATCTTCAAAAACAATACCAACTGCATTCATTCTTGGGTAATATCTCCTTATCTTATTTACATGGCAGTGTCGTACTTTTCCTTCAGGAAGTTTCACTTTGTAAGAATGTGGCGATGGATGCTCGACTATCTCCCCAGGTCCGGTCCATCGTGCATATAACTTGTTGGAAGAATCTGGAATTAGTAAGTAAACCTGCTCTCCTAATTTAAATTCTTTGGATCTTGTGCGGCGATTAAAATAATCCGTGTAGGCTTGTTGTTTTCCCGATGCGATAAGTAAGGCTTGGTCGGTTGCTCGTTCGAGATTTATTTTGAGTTCCTGGAGATAATCTACGACTGATTTGTCCATATTCAAAGGTATAGGAATTTCTCCACACCAGCTAGATTTCAACACACTCAGAGGACCTCTTGCTTCTCGGCCATACATCAACTTGAATGGAGATACTCCGGTAGTACAGTTAGGAACTTCTCTATAAGCAAATAACAGAAACGGAATGTATTTATCCCAATTACTAGGATCTGTTCGGATAACATGATGAAGTGCATTTTTAAGAACTTGATTATATCTTTCTACAAGTCCATTACTGGCTGCATATCCTGGTACTGAAAATCTAGGAGAGGATCCTAAGCGATTCATGAATTCTTGAGTAAGTTTCGATATAAAGTTCGTACCTTGATCACTTGCTATAGTATTTGGTATTCCAGTTCTCATGAAAATTTCCAACAGTGCGTCACATGTCGCCTTAGCAGTTAAGGAACGCAAAGGAATTGCTTCCGGCCAGCGAGAATGTTGATCAACTAAACATAACACATATTTATGACGACGAGCTGAGGGAGGCTCAATAGGGCCTATAATGTCCACATTAACACATTCAAATGGTAATTCCGGTCTGAGAACAGGAGTAATGGGAATTTTATCAATCATTTTCTCTGGGCTTCGGAGTTGGCATTCTTTACATGTTTTACAAAATTCGGCGATTTCACTAGTCATGTAAGGCCAATAAAAACTATATCGTATTCTTTCATTCGTCTTTTTCATTCCCATGTGACTTCCAAAAACAGATTCATGAGCTAATTTTAAAACTTGAGCTCTTCTCTTTTGGGTAAAACCAGTTGCTGAACGGTCTCTCCTAATATTTTATCTTTGTGGAATATTAATCCATCGATAAAAAAGAAGTTTCCCTTTCGAAGTGATAAATTTTTTCTTATTTCTTTTAACGTATCACAACTGTTTTGTTCTTCACGAAGTCGAAAGCTTTCACTTTTGCACGATAGTATTCCGCTTTCTGGTGATTCTTGTTCTGATTCATCATTTCCGGTTTCAGCGCAGACTAAATAATCCTTTTCTTTCACTGGAAAAACACAATCCAATCTGTTACATTTAGGAATACATGTTTCTTTTCCATCTTCTGTTGAGCATTTTAGTAATTCATAAATATTTGGGGGTATAATGCACTGACCATGAACTTTGTCCGTTACTGCTGCAAGTATTTCAATCGGACGGCAAAGTCTATTTTCATCTTCGTTTTTTAATCAAACTTGGAATTTTGCTAATCCAGCTTCAATTTTTTCTCCGAAAGCACTAGTTAAAATTATTTTTCCCTTTTCAGTTTTTGATTCGGAAATAAAATTTGAATTGAAAACTGGGATTTGAGCTCCAGAATCGATCAGGCTTTTCAGTTCTCGATTATCTACGAGAATGTTTACATATTGAAGAGAGTTCATAGGAACATTTATTTTTTCTTTCACCAGATGCTCCGATCGTATTTCAGCAGTTAATATTTCATCTTCTGGTTTCTTTTCTTTCTTGCTAATATTTGTTGATCTGCTGTATCTTTTAGGACAATCTCTTGCGAAGTGCGATAAACCACATATGTAGCATTCCCTTGAAGTTGTATTTCTAGTGCTTTGGTAATCTTCTCTCGTCTTGAATCGATGTTCTCTGATGTGAGGGGGTGCATATTTCCGGTCTATGGAATTTTTCGTTTCTTCTCTGTTGTAATTAAAATTCTGATGTTTGAACGTATTCGTTTGATTCTCCTTCCAAAATGTTTCCTTCACTTTTTTGTTTACGCAATTTCGAACGTTTTCGTAATCATCTAGTTTATTTGCAATTTCTTCTGGTATTTTGAATCGAGACCATTCGTCGATGAAATGATCACGGATTTCCGATGGCACTTTACGCTTAATCTGATCAGTAATAATTAAATCAGACAGTTCTTCAAAAGTCTTTACATCCAGTCCTCTTATCCATTCTTGATAATAATTTTTAAGTTCATAGGCGAAGTCACACCACGTAATTTCGGGTTTCTTGTAGTGTTTCGTAAACAATTGGTGGAACCTTTCAGGAGTAAGTTTATATCTTTTTAGTAAGAGTTCTTTCACTTTTTCATAATCATCCGTCACTTCTTCGTTTTCTCTGGCAATTATTTGCGCAACGTCATAGGGTAGGAATCCTATTAGGTATGACACCCAATTTTCTTTCTTGATTTCCGTTCGTTTCACTTGACGCTCGAAGAGAACTAAGTAGAGGCTTATATCATTAGTTTTGGGATCAAACTTCTGTAAAATACTTTGCAAGTCAAACCTCGGCTTCATGTTTACATCAGTTTGTTGAATTTCAGACCCATTCTTCAATCTTTCGTTTTCTAGACGCATCTTCTGCAACTCGAATTCCATTTCTTCTTTCCTTCGTCTTTCTTCAACTTCTTCTTTCCTTCGTCTTTCTTCAACTTCTAATTCTTCTTTCCTTCGTCTTTCTTCAACTTCTAATTTTTCTTTTCTCCTATAATAGTATTTAAGAGTTCCTTCACGAACGGTTCATCATAGTTTTTATTTTCGGTTATAACTTTCTTTAGCTCAATTACAACCATGTTTTCGGTATTCAATATCCCCATTTCGGTAGCAACAGTCTTTAGAACTTCCTTTCTTGCTTTCGCCAAGAACGCCATAATGGGATCACGAAACAAAACTGTTCGATTTAAAACGAAAGTTCCACAATAAAGTTCCGAAAATCAAATTCAAAATTCACTTTGAAGCATTTCAACAAAAATCTTTACACCATTCTTCAATGTTCTTCAAAAGTAGTATTTAGCAGGAAACAAATATAAAAGTTCACAACAAGGAGCAGGACTCACCATGAAAACGAAAGCATATTTCCTCATTAAAATCCTGTCGACTGCGCCAATGTCGTATCTGGTTCTATTTAATGGGTTATCAGCGAATCTCAGGCAATGCAGACAGCACAAACATTTATTATATAACAAAATATTTACAATTTACCAAGGAGCGTCCTACACGACCACTCCATGACCATATCATCCGAATATCTATCTGTTCGAACGTAACACACTCTGACGGTGCTTTTAGCACCATCTGTAGGGTGATTGAATCCCTAATACGACAGGTATTGTTTAGCTAAATGTAATGGGCGTTACTGTTTCTGCGTGGAGTGTATTTTTACGTGCATCCGAACTTGACATTCCTTGGCTTTATTTCGAAAACGAATTCAATACCTCATCAATAAAACTTCCAAAGAATGAATTGAGAATTGTTACATTATAGTTGATTGTTCAACACTAATTAAATGAAACGCCCCAAGTTATGTAAATGGCAATAAATGTTTATCAGAACCCTAAAAGTGAACTGCTTCGTCACCAAACTAAACTCACTCACCAGCATGAATGAAGGCCGCGATTGCCCGCTTGGAAGATTAACGTATTAGCAACCGGAGTGTTGCGAGTTCGAATCCAGGCAAACACCTTCGTGTACAAAGGCCGCTGGTGCTCGTTAAATCTGCCGTGGCCTCTATTGTCCTCACGTCGGTGTAGTGTGGAAGTTTAGAGAGTGGGGTGCAATAAACATCCCACAGAAGCAGCGGTTGAAGAAAATTTTATTCAAGTTCGAAACTCAAAATATAGTGATAAAGGCTAGATAGTAAATTCAAGGTAGCTTACGGTCCTGGAATGAACACCTGCAAGACATCTATTGACCCATTGGGATAAACTTTACTGAGCCTGTCGGTGTTTGTCGAATAGAGATGTGGAATAATAGTGCTTAAATTCCAAATTCGAATCCGGGCAAAGACCGTTGTGTACAAAGGGGGCTGGTGCAATTTAAATCTGTTCTCACTTTGGCTTGGTGTGGAAGTTTGGAGACTGTAGGCTACTGAGGTGTGATCTTGTCATCTGACCGTGATTTAAAATAACGTGGGGTTGTCCTCGGATTTCTTCCTTGAAGATTGATCCCAGACTGTCGCCAACATCCCGTTGTGTTGCTCCAGTGTGACGTTAATTACCGACCTATCTAGAAGGCAATTAAAATCGGTAAAACATACATTTGGTTTTCAAAATTTGAGTTAAGTGTTTAGTTTGTATTGAAAGCTGTACACTCTCTTTCAGTTGTCAAAAAACAACGAAGGTCATTTTAGACAGTTTTATGGTTTCCATTTAGATACCAGATCAATGAATTGACCAAACCAGTGCCACAAGCAATCGATATATTAAATGAACTGGAGGATTTAGAAACACGTGACCTACGTATTGCTCTCCTGACTCTTATAACCATGTGCTTGTCTATTTGACTGATCATTTCGCTAGTGCAACACTAGTGTTGTCCTTGCTACGATCGCATTATAAAGGCCCATGATTGACTTTCTATTGGTGAACACATTTTCTAGCAGCTGCCTCGTATTCTTCCCCATTTTCTTTCTAATCTTATTCAATAAATTTTGCGTGAGAAACGTCTGCGGTAACGAGTTTGACATCTTTTAAAATGACTACAATTCTTGCAACATATCCATCGGAAACAGCTGTAAAATCTGCAAGTTTGACGGTGTTCACCAAGGGAATCGTCGCGTGTTTCGGTGAGCTTCCTTATTTCAGTTTTTATTTTTCTTTGCACTGGGAAAATCATCTTCACATTGGCATAATTTTCAATTGAATCCCAATTGATATGCAGTTAAGAGCTAAATAAACTTCGATTTAAGTTTCGTTTTAGATGCTTTGCATTGGGGAAATTCAATCGATGTATCATTTTCGTTCTCACTCTTTCCGTAGGTCCTGTAATGAGCCGAACAATTATAATATATTCCTGTAATTTTACTCCTGAATTTTACGTACATACAGCATCTTCTGCCGCAGCATAACTAGTCTTTCTTTTAGTTCTTTGGTCCTTTATAAAAGCGGGCCGTGGTAGCCCTGTTGGAATTGTAACGGATTAGCAACCGGAGGGTTGAGAGTTGGAATCCAACCAAAGACCGTCTTTTACAAGGGGGTCTGGTGCACGTTAAGTTTGTGGTGTCCTCAAATGTCCACACTTTGGCGTGGTGTGGAACTTTGGAGAGTGGGGAGCCAGCTCAGGTGTGAACTCGTCATCTGATCGTGGTTCAAAATGACGTGGTGTTCTTCTGGAATCTTTCCCTTCGGGATTGATGCGAACGTCATCAATAGTCCGTTGTGTTGTTCCAGTCAGACGTTAGTTAAAATACCTACAATAGCCTTTAGAAAAACCTTTCAATTTGTGTACGTTTTTATCATAACTGCATAAAATTTCCTCAGAATATTAGCATCAACAACTATCAGATGTTTCAGTAAGAGCTTTAAATTTAATTCGCTTTGCTTCGCTGGCGTGTCTTCGTTTCAACGTTATTTTTAGGGTATTCTTTTATTTATTTTACATTAGATCATAATTATAAACAGCGTTATTTACTCAGAGAGTACAAAGTAAAGCTCCTTTCGAGAGACCTTGTTTGAAGACAGTGCGCTTCTTTTAGACTTGCCAAGTTGCAGCTGCTGTAAAATGAAACCACAAATTGGAATGAGAAAGTGGATAGCTCGTTTAGAAATATAAGGAACGGTAAATGATGATTATATCTTGAAAATCGAGATTTTAGTGTTGGGATGAATAAATTCCCTTCGTCCATCAATACAACCTTTATTATTTTATTTTCACAGAAACATATTGTTTACGATTGGAGATTTCAAACATCAGTCATGAATAAAACATTTTCATTTATATTACTTAAATTATTTAGTATTATGTTCTATAAAAAATTATACGTTCAAGTAATAAAGAACGCCGCAATGTCTGGAAAGAGTATTTATCAAAATCTACTGGAATTTACATAAATTGGTTTTGTGTTAGACGTACATTTCCTGAATCGTGCGTCAGTCGAAAATCTGTTTTGAAAAAAATAATTTTTGTATTTCAAGGCGGTAAATATATTTCAGAGGCTCATTTAAAAATTCAATTTGTTCAAAGGAAATACTCTCACAAATATTTTTATTGCGTCATTTATCATAAAATACATCTATTTGTGGATGTTCAATACTAGTTTTAAGTTAAGTTTGTATTTTCTAAACAAATACTATAGAATGTACCTTCAGAGAAAATATACTCATCAATATTTTTATTGTATGATTTCTCGTGAAGAATATTTGTCAATATTCAATACTAGTTAAGAATCAAGTTTAGTTTCTCTTAAAACAAATCTGACTCTTCCGACGAGTTGATAGGTAGGTTGTTGAATTTACGTCACACAGGAGCATCACAACGAGCTATTGATGCTATAGTCTCTCCGAAACAAATAATAATTTGTTTTTAAATACCTTTTATTAGTTTCAGTAATAGTTTTTGTTTTAACATCCCCTCATAGGTAAATACCCAACTAAATGTCCCTTCTTGTTTAAATGAAAAATGCAAAGCCTTGTATGGCAATTGCGCTTGTTTTGATGTATAATGCTGCATTATTATTATACTTAGGTACATAAGTTCTACAAGGCTTTCTTAAGCCTAAAAGTTTTCAGCAGTCTTTTGATATCAAAAAATTTCTTCAAATAGAGCAAAAGCTTCCTCTGAAACTAAAAATGAAAAAAAGCATGTACCGTGAAAGAACATATGGAATGTCCTCATCAAAACGTTTACTTTTGTTTAATTCAATTTTATTCAGAAACGAGGTAATATGAAAGACAGTGTAGATAACAGATATTTATTTTAAAATGGAATGTTCACAATTATGAAGTTTCAGTTATTTTGTTAGCTAATGGTGTGTTAAATATCTTATTTAGAAACGAAATAAACTTCAACAAGTAATCAAGACGTCTTTATTGCCAGGATTTTACATCAAGTTCATAATGATAAGATCTACAGAATTTGAACGTTGAAAACATGTCGATGCAAGACTTTGAAGCAAAGGTTATTGTAATATATCCAGGCGAAGGTAGTTTTTAAGAGATGTACAATTATGTTTTAAATTAGATGCGAGATTCATTTTAAAATCCTTTCCTCGGAATACTTTTTAACCAAAGAAATTGTCAAGTACGCTGGCAGCATCGTCGACGAGGTTTGTAGAAAGTAAAAGCATTGAAATTCAATATACTTCTTTATATAACAGTTGCTCTTATTACAGTTAACAAAAGGACATACAAAGTACAAATTACATAGTAATAGATACTTGTTTAAATGTTAGTCAAAGATAAAGTACTACTAAAGAAACATAATTTTCACCTATCCATTTAAGTTATTTATTTATTTGGAAATAAAAACGAGCAATTATAATATGGCAGCAATTTAGGAATATAATATTTTCAAATTCATACTCACTTCCATCGTGTCCTCTGTTACCTATAAAAATATATTAAAACCGTTGAAACATTTTTCGTTTTTAAAATGCGTTGTAATATGTAACGCATCAACCATCTGATTAGTACAATTGAGTAATATTTACATCAAATCAATATTTGAAGGTACGAAAGAGGTTAAAGGCCATATAAAGTAAAGTACACTGACATACAATTAATGCAACTAATACACAGTGTTTAGCTTATAAAAATTAAAATTGCATTATAATCACCACTTAAGTAAGAAATTAAACTTTTGTTACTTCAATGTAACTAAAGGTAAATTTCAATATCGCAATAATCTAATTAATAAACTTGTATCATGTAAGTTGCATTTTCCATCCAACTAAACATTTTTTAATATTTTTAACAAATATTTTTTCACTATAATTAGTTGTACTTTTTCATGGCTCTTTATTCTGCGTAACAGGAATAACAGTTTTCTGTATCTATACCACTTGTAAGAGTGGACGCTAAATGCTTTCTGTCCATATTCTTTAAGAACGACTTTTTTCAATTCAACTTTATCCATTCAAATCAATGTTTAATGTATTGCTTTTGACTAAAACAGCACAACACTCGTCCCCATCTAAGCCAAATTAGCACATTAAATCAGCACTTGATGAATACTAGACTTCAAACGTAATGTCCTCAAGATTAAGCAATACATTCATGGGCCTAATTAGAAATGTATTTTCATCAATACTACACCGTTCTGCATTCCATGGGATGATAGGTAGACAGGTAATCAAGATATACACTCACCAGCAGCAGCTAAAATACAAAATCATAAGAAATTATACTTGTATCAAACAAAGTGTCCACATGGTAAATACAGAATTCTAAATTCAAGGTAGATTAAATTTTAAAATCAAAGAAATATTTCCAGAAGTATTTCCTGATATTTAAGCAATGAAAATTTAATATGCTACAAATTCATTCTGAGTTCGTAGGATCTTCCGACACTCAGAGTAGTCGGGAGTTTGTAATTAAGTGTAAAATGCCTCCATACGTTTGAAAAGTATTCAGGATTTTTATACGAGGTTTGTAAAATTGGAATAAAACTACTACAAACATCACTTTATAAAAGCAATAAAATGAACGAAACTTTGGAAATTATTTCATAAGTGAGAGCTATTTTCATGTAGATTGTTGTATTTACGTCTCGTTGAAGCAACACAACGAGCAACAGCCGACGCTCTGTGATATATCCCGAAGTGATAGGTTCTAGTACACCTCGCCATTTTGAACCACGTCAGATGACTAGGTCGACACCTAAGTTGGCATCCCACTCTCCAAATTTTCATACCACGCCAACGTGAGAACATTTGAGGCCACGACTGTTTGAACGTACACAAGCCCCCAAATTACAACAGAGTTTCGATTGGATCGAGTTTTGCACTCGCAACCAACCAGTTGAATAATTTACCAACTGAGCTCCACATCCCGATTTACTTTTAAAAAGAGGTAATCTTTATTGGGCCGTTATTTAATAGTTTAAATTGTGTAATATAGTGTTTTTTTTAATTATTAGATTATTGATTTTAATGTGTATATAAACAATCTGTCTGCTTACATGTGTAAAGAAAGATTCACCTTGCTTGAATTTCTTGTTGAATAATTTTCTCGATTTCTGAACATTGAAATTAAACTAACAAGAATTGATGTGATTTGTTTTCCTAGCTGCAATATGTCTATGTTATAAGAGTATCTTTTAACTATTTTGTACAGGTAGGTATTTAATTAACTTCGCACTTGAGCATCAAACCCAAAACCATTTTGAACAAAAAAATATGTTTTCAAATCTAATAAATACATTATTTTTGTACATAGGAAAGTATAGTCGTTATCGTTATTGTCCATCATTTCCAAACTTTAAATCGAAATCAATTGGATAGAATTTAAAATAGGACTAAAACTATGATATTAACAACGCTGATATTTTAGTGGGATTTTCAACTATGGAAAGCAAATCATTCCATATCCAATCACTTTATATATATATGTGGGGGTGCTGGTTTGTGGGCGATTGGCAACATTACGAAAGTTTTAAAGAATAACTAAATTTAATGAGATTTATGAATATTTACAATGAATTTGGTTTAGACAATTAAAGTTAAGTGCACAGCACAGACATCATAAACTCCATCGGCGCTCGTCAACATTGCACAGTCTAACGCTACGTCCGTCTTGTAGCTTCGTCGTCTTCCTTCTGTGTCGCTTTTTGACTGCGTTCCTCCAATGCGCGGAATGGCTGCGCAGTGGTCGGAGATGACATCAGCGCGGAGGTGCCCTCTAGTGGCAGTCTGGGCACCACAGATCGGCCATCCTGGGTTCGACTGGTCCACCAGGCGTTTCTGAAAATATACAAAAAAAGGCAAAAGCAGAAGCAAAGTTCCAAAATCTGTCAGTCTCTGTAAAGCAAATGTATCTAGGTTATAGAGCTCTCAATCGTCCTTCAGCTCTGGAAATGATTAAATGAGCCAAATCGTCTTCTGGCTTCATTTGTCGTCGTTTCTCGTCTTTCTTTAAACGTCTTTCGTCTTTAACTTCTTTCAACGTCTTAGCAAACCCTTAAATCCAATTCCACGGTTTAAGAAATTCAGCGCATGTTGTAGTGAGGTTGGGTCCTTCATGACATCCCTCTTTTACAACGTCGTATGTATTTCCTCCTTTAATTCTAGTGATTCTATAGGGTCCAAGGTACTTTGGTTTTAGCTTCAAGTGCGGACCAAACTGAGTTCTCTTGATGGCAACAAAATCATTAACTGCATAAGGTTTTGGTTCCTTTCTTCTTAAATTGTACGTCTTCTTATTTTCTTCTTGAATTTTAAAAATTTGTTGTTTTGCATGCTTCCTGAGTTCTTCTCTTTGTGTTTCAAAATGTGCTTGAAATTCAACTTTGATAATTTCTTTGAACTTGTCCAGACCCTTTATTTTCACTTTTTTTAATCTTCTATAGTCTATGCACACACGAGGGGTTCCATCCTTTTTCTTTACAATTACAACGGGGCTACAATATTCTGAAGAACTTGGTTCTACTATCCCTTGATCTAACCATTCAGTAACTTGAGTCTCGACGATCTTTTTCTCTGAGAATGGTAACCTACGTGGCTGATGAGATACGGGTTCATTATTTTTTACCAAAATATTTAATTCAACATTTGTTGTTTTTGTTTTGTGTGGTACATAATTCAAAACTAACTGTTGTACCTTATCCTTTAAGATATTTGGAACGTCAGGTTCAATATTTACATCAACATCGTCTTCAGTTGACAAATCAATTGGTAATATAGACAAAGTATTTTTTTCCTCAACACACTGGGATTTATTTTTCAGGGTAATTCCGTTTTCATTAATTAGTGTTTCACCCAACATTAGCACATTTAGTCCTATAATAGCGTCATAAGTCATAACATCGTTTCCTACTACGCATATATCTGCATCTCCCTCAAAATTATCTATTTGAATGTTTCCTTTAAAATAGCCTAACGGTTTTACACGGCATTTTCCAAAACCAGTCAAAGTAGAATTCAACGGGCATAGTTCCTTAACATTTAATTTGTCAAAAACAGATTTACGAATCAAAGTAGCTTGACTTCCAGTATCTATCAATTAATTAACACTTGAACCATTAATCATTACCATTTTCCTTTTTCGATTCTACGCCAACATCAAAAATGGCTACTTCTGGTTTCGAATTCATTCCGCATTCCGAAGCCTTGTGACCAAACGTGCCACATCGAAAGCATTTAAGTCCCTTATCTTTATGAATACAAAATCTAGAAATATGATCTTTTGATCCACAATTAAAACAAATCTTATTGTTACGATTTTCTGAACCATTGCATTTCATTCTATCAAACTTGACTCTATCTCTGTTTACAGTATCGTTTTTAGAATTAAATCTATTACTGTACTCATTTTTTGTTCTATCAAAAGAGTTAATTTTACCGTGATCATCATGTTTGGTTTTCATTCTATCAAAATCCTTATTATCATAATTAATCCTATCGAAATTCCTTCTATCGAAATTTTTTCTGTCGAAAGCACTTTTACCATATGCAGAATCAGCTTTCATTATTTCATACAC